>CM076572.1:1010541264-1010959845 GCA_034641835.2 Pinus albicaulis | reverse complement strand
TTTTGTTGCATTTCATTTTTAGGTGTCTCATTCACTTCTGTCATTTTCATTCCATTAGGAGCATCGATCTTCTGATGGAAGGGTTTTGTCACTCATGTCCCTCATGTCATGTACCTGCTGGTCCGTGTCTATTCATCAAAATCAATTTTTAAGTCATTCACAGTCTTTTTTTGGTCTCTTAGTCAACAAAAAGTCATTTCAGTCATTAGGTCTAGGGTTTAGTCTTCAAAATGTTTAATAATTCCAGCAGGCACATGAGGGAGGCTCAAAATAATTTTTCATCGCAAAATTTCATTGTCATATTTCTTGATCGTGAATTTTCTTCAAAACTTTGTTTGAAGAAAATCGTCATTTTTTCCTTTGTAATAAATGCCATGTATATTTTCAAAGTTTTTTAGTTGTCAAAATCTTCAGGCGCAGCCCTGGTCTCCTTTTCCAAAATTCGTGCCAGTCATCCCTGCAAAAAATTGACAAAAGTTTCGTCATTCAAGTCAAAAAGTCAAAATGGAAACAAAAACAGAGTTTGTATTAAAATGTGAAAGTGCCAAAGTTCTGCAACATTACAAAAGTGGGTTGATAAAAATGGAAAATCAAAACGCATTTATATTTATAAGATCTTTCCAAGTTCAAGCTTCATTTTCACTCAAGAGACATCATAGAAATCGAGTTCAATTGTGGAGGAACGAAACCATGAGTTAGAAGCCAGGACTGTGTATTGGAGTGCTGCGTGGCGCGTTGGGAGAAGGTGCGACACACAAGGAGGTCATGGCGCACAGGGCTTCCTGCCACTGTGTATTTTTAAACGCGCGCGGCACATAAAGCACGTGCAACGCACTGGGTTTTGTGCGCAGCGCACAGAGCTGACAGGCAGATTTTCGTTGTGGCTTCACAAAAATCAAATTGATTTCACCTTATTTGCTCCATGTAAGTGCGACTCATCTTGTATGTGCTATTGATCAATGTTTCATGATGTTGGAAAGATTGGTTGTAAGATTTTGAAGGCCAAACTTTAAACCCTATATTCATATCAAAAATTGCTCCCTTAGGGTTTGAAATTGAGTGTTAAAATTTGACTTTGGTACCAAAAACTTCCACTCTATTTCTCACTTGTGTTTCCCTCTCCCATTACTGTCATATTATCATAGTAAATCCCTTATTCCCTAACTTCCCAAATCAGTTATTACCAAGACCCATTCATCCCTATCGCTAAACCCTACCGTCTCCCATACCATTTGGAAAATTCCTAAATCCCCAAACCCCACATTCCTAAAACACAGTCAAGTGACTGTTATTGCATTCTAATTTCACTTGACAGTCCACTATACCCATTGTCCCTTTTTTCCACAGTCCCTTCCTACTTGGTATATTTTTGCATTGAAACAAAGGCACCAATTTGTCATTTTCAACAAACCAAACATACACTTTACATACACCTTGCAGCACCATGGAGACAGACACAGTTTCATCATATGAACAATACAGTGACTCTACCACAGAGCTACATGCACCGAGAAGGCCTCGTAAAGGTGGCAAACATGTGAGAGAAGAGCCCACCTCATTGAATTAGTTGCAGGCCTGCCCACTTGCCATGGCATGTTTCCGAGAGCAGTCATGCTATCAGTATTGTGAGAGGATTGCTCAGATTCAGCATCATCAGGAGTTAGCCCGGTTGTTTTTTTTACATTTGCGAGATGGTCAGATTACTCTCGCTGGTGTAAATTTCACCTTGACACCAGAAACCATTTCTCGGGCAACAGGAATACCGAATGTAGGTGAGGAGTGGAACAAAAGACAGCAGATGGATAGAGTGCATTACGAGCCATACATCAGGCCTGGCTATGTGAGGTAGCTCAGTAGGGTATTCCCATTTCGGTTCTTGAAGGAATCTTATGCACCATTGATGAGACTCATTATCAGATACTTCAGTTGTGAGGGCCGGTTCTCACGCCTCTATGCATACCACATCAGACTATTGATGCATTTCACGAGAGTTAGGATGATGAAAATTCCATATTTCATGTGTCGAAACATAGAGAGGATGACTACTCTTGTGCAGAAGAAGACTCCCGAGCAGCAGTACAACAACATTTATCATTATGCGCTCATCAAGATGATTGTGGTACATCAACTTGGATTGCAGGGCATTGCATGGGAAGATTTCATTTCCTGTGACTTCTTCACAGCCCCTTAGCCTCCTCCGGAGATTTTTCATGATGCAGGTGAACCTTCACATCAGTTTGAAGGTCCCGAGACAGATTTTATCAGTGTGCTAGTGGTTGTTACTTATTAGAGAGGCACGAGAGCATTGTTTGCAGTAGCCCGACGAGTACTATCTCCACCGGGGGTGGAAGGGGTCTCGTTGTCGTCGTCATCAGCACAGGTACAGGTTCAAGATAGAGGAAAGAGGCCTATGTAGGAGGAGGGCCCTTCAGGAGGTCAGGATACTGATTTCACATTGATTGATGTGGATTTGAGCTCTCCAAGCTCAAAATTGAGAGATATCATTCAGGAGCAGAAAAATGAGATCAGCACATTGACCGAAAATTTGCAGAGAGCTCAGTGGATCATAAACTATCTGGAGCAGTGGAATAAGCAGTTGGAGTATTAGCAGATGATCATGGCGTTACAAAACATCCGTGAGAATCGACAGGCTACCCGAAGAAGCCCATCCGAGATGACACCTATTGAGCGGGAGATTGAGGCCGATAGAAAGACTTGGCTTGAGAGAGTCAACATTCATCTTGAGAAGATGTTGGAGAAGGAAAATAAGGAGAAGAACATGCTCAGACATATGAAGAACCATTATTGGGCACGCACACATGTTTGCAAAGCGAAGATCAAGATCCTGAAAGCGAGGCTAAGGAGGGCACTGAAGCGTCGTAAAAGACATGATAGGCTCCAAATCTTAGCCGAAGCTTCTTTGGCTGAGCATAGCACTTGATGAGGGAACTTCAGTCTAAATTTCAAGGAATTTGGAGAAAATTTTGTCATTTTTGATTTTTTTGGTCACAAAACAGGTTTTCCTGCCCAACGCGTAGCGCCACTTGGCGCGCGCTTACGATTGGGAGATCCTCTGGAGGAAATATTGGTATTCCTATATTTGTTATGAAAATTTATGCATGCTCAGGAATGGCCTAAGGATTTCATCAAGTTCTGGGTTGCCTAAAGGGTCAAAAACACCTTGAAAATGGCCTTTCTGCCACTTTTTGCACACACAGGAACCAGTATTGGGAGATTTTATTTTTGGAGGGGAAAGTGAACACCAAATCTAGAAATTCCACTTGGGTTAGAAATTAGATAGGTGGGGCTTTCCAGAGAGCTATCATGAGCTCAATTTGGACTTCAGGAAGGGCCTCAAAAACAGCTCCAAAGTTGTGCTACGCATAGAGATTTTGGGCGCGGCGCATAGAGATTTTTGGCCTATTTTTCACTCAGCAGCTCAGAATTTCGCCTAGTTTTGGCCAGTTTCACTTTTTCATGTAACTCTTGATCTACCTTGATGTAATTTCATGACCATGATTTAATTTTGGCACATTTTTACTTGTTCTAGAAGATTCATTCACCAAAAGGTGAAATGTGAGTGAATGGATCAGTTTCCTAGCATATAGAGGCAAGTTGTTTTCATTGCCTATTTTTCAGTTCCTAGTTTAGATATGGTTGAAACATCTCCTAGAATGATGAGCTCGAACCCTAGAGGCATGGGAATGGGTTAGGCTTGTCTATATTATGTATTTTCTCAGACATTTTCAGGGTTGGACATTTGGGATTGCTCAGCACTTCATTGTACATTCATTCTGCAATTTTGGAAAAGGAATAGACCAGGGTTTGCAGCCCTCTTTGGGATCCTTATGGCTCTATGTTTTATGGTGTTTTTCTCCATGTATTTTTAAGTTCACTAATGTTTATGTGTACCATTTCCATTCTCCTTTCTTCTTAAATTAAGCAAATCAGTGTTAAAGGTAGAATTCAGTAGCTTGCTTTGCTCTGCCTTTAGTTTTGTTTAATTTTACATGTTTTCATCTGTTTGAGGAGGACTCTTGAGACCCTCTTGCCCTCTTCAGCTCCCCACTATTATGATCCATCCATTCAATCAATCTAAAGCACCAAAATACTTGCCTTCCTCGCCCCAATCAGAACTTTGCAAAAACTAGGCCTTATCCCCGCACCTAAAACTGCCTTTCCTTTTGATCCAATGAAAACCCCCAAAATCAAAATCAAAATCCTTTATTTATATACCTAGCCTAAAATTATTTTTTATTTCAGTCGTCTCAAGCCCTATTGATTACTTTTCGCTGAGATTGACCCAGAGAGAGCCCTCTCCTGTTCTGGTAGGGCTAGCTACCAGACTGAGCGTGGTTTGATGTTACCCTGAACTCTGCCTTCCTTCAGCCTGAGGTAGATTTAGGCAATAAAATAGTGGTGACCATACCGGGGAATAATATGGTTTTATTGTTGGTGTTATTTGTTTTTAAGCTACATACGGAGCCTGGAGTTATGCCAGGTAGCCTTCGAAACACTCTTGCTTTACATTAGCGAAAGTAGATAAACGTTGCTTCAGTCAATCTTTGGTCTAGCTTGTGAACGTGACACTTGACTTGTGAATTGCCCCAATATATCAGATCGTTCTGGACTTTTGGGTGATGAGTCTAGAATTTGATAGGCTGAACAAGTTGGTTTTGTCCCTTTGATTTTTGAAATTAATCCAACACACTGGCTTCCAGAAGACATACAAGAGAAAATCCGAATCCCGATCCACCTCAAGAGTATGAGAATCCCAATCTGATTTCAATAATCCTCCGTCGAGAAAGTCCCATGATCCCTTTGTTTAAATCTCATTCATGTCCCGCTGTTTTTGAATATGTTGAAGATATTGAATTTGACGAGCAATTTGAGTTTTCGTTGATTGAAACTAAATCTGAAAGTGCTATTGGTTCTACTGTCATAAATCCCGAGTTTATCAAGTATCTTGAGATTGAAAAAGCTAATAGATCCATTGATAGTTACATCTTAAACATTCAAAACTCTATTGTGGCAACAAATATTCCTGAGTTTATCGAATCTACATCTGAAACTCTTGGTCCATCAGCAGTTACATCCAGTTCACAAGTTCATACTGAGCCTTCCTTCATTCCTACCATTCCCGTGCAACTATCTACCTCTAATCAACAATCTACAGTAGTTTCTCTTCCATTCCCACCACATACACCTCATACATCTACTACTCCTACTCCTCCTATTTCTCCAAGACCAGTTATAAATCCACCAAGAGCAATGGCCGCTAGATTTGCACCCCTTGTCCTGCCTCCAAACTTGGATGCTATGCCCGTTGATTATCAAAGTAAGATCCCATTGTTTGATGGTACTCCTCAGAGTGTTCCTGCTCAGCAGCATATTGATAGAATGGCGGACTTATTTGATCTTCATGAAATTGATGAAGAAAATGTGACCATGAGATTGTTTGTGCAAACTTTTGGAGGTGAAGTACGTAAGTGGTTCAGAGCTTTGCAACCTAGAAGTATTGCTACATTGGCTCAGCTTCAGAGACAGTTCTTAGATCGGCGGGAAATAAAGAAAGATCCTCTTCAAATCACTTCTGAATATACCAATATCAAGCGCAATGCTGGTGAGTTCGTCCAAGACTATTGTATTAGATTTAATGCGGTTTATAATGCAATTCCTGATGATTTAAGGCCATCTAAGAAGTCAATTTTGCTTAAGTTTCCGGATGGTTTTGATCCGGACATGGCCTATTCATTACGAGAAAGAGATCCGCCCACTTTGGAGGACATGTAGAAAATTGCAATGAGTGTTGAAGTGAATTTGAATGACAAGAGAGCGAGATTGAAAGCAGAGAAGAAAGTTGTGATAAAGGAAGAAGCTTCTACTTCAGATCAACTACTTCGCAAAGTGGAGAAGATGTTTGAAATATTGACACTTGATAAGCATGAACCGCAGATCAGAAATCCCAACTTACGTGGACAACAACAACCTCAATTCAGGATCAAACAGCGAGAGCAGCGAGCACAAGAACCACCAGCCCAACAACAGGTAAAGACTCCTTTACAGCAGAATTTTGTTGGTCCCAAATCAAATGATGAAGACAATGTAATAGGAGAGTAAAATCACTTCTTTACACTTGATGACATGCCAACCTTTATCACTGAAGATGAGGAGTTTGCAGAAAGTTCAACTGAACAAAAGGATGAGGATTTTATCTTGGCAAATGAGACAGCTCTTGAAAAAGAGTCGGACATGAGTATCAAAGAGGTTATATGAATTCTTTGTCCGCCTAGCAGAAACAATATTCACTTAGAAACAGAGATGTTCCTATCAACCCAATCCAAAAGAGAAAGGAAGTTTCATCATCAAAGAATGATGCACCTATTGCACAAAAGAAGGGAAAAGATGTAGCTGATCCTACTACAAGCAAGACTCCATCAACAAGTGAAAGATCAAATCAGTCAATTGTATCGAGGGAGAAAGCTGAAAAGAAGGATTCTCCAGCCAAAGAGGTAGAAAAAAATTCATCTTTTAACTTAGAGAGTGAGATTGCTAAGTTAAAAGTTTCCATTCCTTTGACTAAGTTAATGAAAAATAGCAGCTACAAGGGTCAAGTATCTAAAATTATGAATTTCGATCCAATGTCTGATATGGTGAATGTGGAGGATGATCAACCTGAATTGATATTTGGACCAGCATTGGATGGTGAGTCTCCCGATAGTGATGTGCCGCCTTTTTATATCAGCCTTAGATTGCATGATTTTGTGTTACATAATGTCATGTTTGATTCTGGAGCTTCTCACAATCTCATGCCGAAGGCGATTATGGAGAAATTTGGATCGGACATCACTCGGAAGTATCATGATTTGTATTATTTTGATTCCAGCAGAGTAAGATGCATTGGGATTATTAAATATTTGGTGGTAAGTTTAGATCAGATTCTGGCGAAGAATGTTTTGATGGATGTGGTTGTGGCAGACATTCCTCCTAGATTTGGCATGCTTCTTTCCAGATCTTGGGGAGCGAAGTTGAAGGGAACCATACAGCTTGGTTTATCCTATGCTACCATTCCTGTGTTTGGTCAGATGAGAAAACTATATCGGGAACAGAAGATGAAGTATATGATCACCAGCAAGGAGAAATTGGTAAATCATCCGATTAATTATGTACATACAGATTTAGAGTCTTTTGTTTTGTATTCAGATAGTTTCAATGATGTAGATAGTCAGTTAGTTGAAGCAGAGGACATTCCAGAGATCACATAAATTTTTAGAGAATTTTTGATGAAAGAGAGACAAGAACTTGAGAGTTCCGCTGAGCAATCAGCCTTCCAAAAGCAGCAGAAAGTTGAGGGACAACAAGCAGAAATAACAGAGAAAATGAAATTTCAGCACTTGGAAGAAGATGAAGAAGGTTTATGGACTATGGATTTTGATGGTGCAGTTGGGAGTGATGGTTTTGGAATCGGCATTTGGGTACGCAGTCCTTTTTCCGCTCCAAACAAGGTACCTAGTAATGTGAGAGTTTCCTCTTAGCATTTGATTGTTCGAATAATGAGGCAGAATACGAGGCTTTGATTGCTGGTCTGAAAATAATTAGGAAGTTGAATGCTAAGAGGATTGCAGTCTATGGAAACTCTGATTTGGTAATTAAGCAAGTGAAGGGTGAGTATCAAGCGAAGAATCCTCAAATGCGGGCTTATCGAAATGCTGTTCTTGATATCTTGAAGTTATTTTCATATTATACTTTGACTTGTATCCCTCGCATTCATAATGGTATTGCGGATGCTCTTGCCAAGGCATCTAGTAATTTGAAGATCCTAGTGAACTCAAGTAATAAGTTTAAGATCCATGTGAAACATCGTCCAACTTTCCCGGACAATCAAAGGTTTTGGCCAGTATTCCAAGATGATGATGAGATTGATGAATTTCTGCAAAACAAAGGTAAATTCAAAGACACCTCAATTGACATGGAATATGATGATGGTGAGGCTGATATGCAAATAAATCATATGGAAGTGTTGTAGCTCAAATATAATGTCATTCCTAAGGGTTTGATACCTTTAGAAGAGCTCTTTGATCAAGATGACGTAGCTAGAAAGCCAACCTTGTGGCCAACTAAAAAGGGAGTTGAAGACGTGAATATTGGAACAGCTAAAAATCCAAGGATGGTGAAGTTGTCCAAAGCATTGCCACCGGAGGTAAAAGTAAAATATGTTAGTTTGTTGTCTTCTTTTGCTGATGTGTTTTCTTGGGACTATTAAGCTTTGAAGACGTATGATACAAATATAATTCAGCACACCATTCCTATTAAGCAAAATCAGAAGCCCTTCAGGCAGAAGTTGAGAAGGATAAATCCAAAGTTGCTGCCCTCGATTGAAAAGGAGGTGAATCGATTATACAAGGCTGATATCATTGTTCCTATAAGATTTTCAAATTGGATATCCAATTTGGTGCTCGTACGCAAGAAGACAGGTGAGATTCGTTTGTGCATTTATTTTCGAAATTTGAACAAGGTTTCTTTGAAAGACAATTATCCATTGTCCAAAATGGATCACATATTGCAGCGAGTAGTTGGAGCATCTCGTATGTCACTACTCGATGGTTATTCCGGGCATAACCAAATTCTGGTCCATGAGGATGATAGAGACAAAACAGCATTCACCGCTCCGTGGGGAACTTTCCATTATGCCAAAATGCCTTTCGGTTTAAAGAATGCTGTTGCGAAATTTCAGCGTGCAATGGATTTGGCATTTGCGAATGAGAAAGATGTTTTTCTAGTTGTGTATCTTGATGATTTGACAGTCTTTTCCAATTCTGATGAAGAGCATCTTTACCATTTGAAAGTTGTTTTTCAGCGATGTAGAAAGTATGGTGTGTCACTCAATCCGAAGAAGAGTTTGTTTGCCATGGATGAGGGCAAACTTCTTGGTCACATTATTTCAAAAGATGGCATCCGTATTGACCCAGCTCGAGTTGAAGCAATTCAGAAAATTGATCTTCCCCGGAATAAGAAGGAGATCCAGTCTTTTAATGGTAAGATGAATTTTTTATGCCGCTTTGTGCCTAACCTTACTGAACATCTAAGAGAGATTACAGACATGCTTAAGAAGGATAGTGTACTAAAGTGGTCTGAAGAGGCGGTTAAGTCTTTCAATCTGGTGAAGTTGGTTCTTTCATCAACTCCGGTTTTGATCAGCCCGGATTACACTCAGGATTTTATTTTGTTCTCTTTTGCTTCAAAGCATACTATGGCAGCAGTATTAATGCAGAAAAGAGATGGACATGAAAAACCAATTTCTTTTTTCAGCCGTACCATAAGAGATGCAACCCTGAAATATAACATCATTGAAAAGCAAGCTCTTACACTTGTGAAAGAATTGAAAAATTTTCGCGTATATATTCTGCATTCTCATATTATTTCTTATGTTCCTAACGCTGATGTAAAGGATGTTTTAGTGCAAACAGATCCGGAAGGGTGACGGGGTAGATGGATTTCATCTTTGTTGGAGTATGATGTGGAGATAAAGCCCACAAAGCTTATCAAAGGACAAGGGCTGGCAAAGTTAATGGATGAATCGAATTTGCACGCTTTGGACATCAATCTTATTGCTGCTATGTCTGAAGATAATGAGGAAAGTTCATCAGTTCAGGTATCATACATCTTTGTGACATCTCCTTGGTATTCAGATATTGTATATGTGCTTCAAAATTTGTCACCACCACCCGGCATGGCTAGAAACAAAAGTAGAACTCTGAAATTGAAGGCTGCTAAGTTTTGTGTTTTGAATAATTCACTTTATTGGAAAGATCCCAGTGGTGTTTTGTTGAACTGTTTGGTGGAAGAAGAAGCAAAGTGGGTTATGGAGGATTTTCACAAAGGAGATTATGGCGGTCACCTATTTTGGAAAACAATGGCCAACAAGATCTTGAGAGCGGGATATTATTGGCCGACACTTTTTTCTGATGTGTATAAGACTATCAAAAGCTGCCGTGAATGTCAGATTTTTGAAGGAAGACAGAAATTACAGCCTTTGCCGCTTAAGCCCATTGAGGTGAGTGCTCCTTTTAAACAGTGGGGTTTGGATTTCATTGGAGAAATTCATCCCGCTTCTTCAGGTCAACATAGATGGATCCTAACAGCGACAGATTATTTCACGAAATGGATTGAAGCAGTTCCCACTAGGAAAGCTACGGATTCGGTAATAATTTCTTTCCTTGAGAATAACATTTTGTCTCATTTTGGTTGCCCGAATAAGCTAATCACTGATAACGCAACAGCTTTCAAATCAAAAAAGATGATTGAGTTTTGTGATAAGTATAAAATCATTTTGGGGCACTCAACTGCTTATCATCCGCAAGGCAACGGATTGGCGGAGTCTTCCAACAAATATTTGGTCAACATCATTAAGAAGTTGCTGGAAATAAACAAGAAAAGTTGGCATAAGAAGCTGGTCAATGCACTTTGGGCAGATCGAGTGAGTCAGAAGAAATCCATTGGTATGTCCCCCTTTGAGTTAGTTTATGGAGTTGATACGGTGTTTCCTACCTCTCTCATGGTTCCGGTGGTCAAACTTCTACAGGAAGCTGGCAGTGAAGAAGATCATATGCAGAGAAGAATAAATCAAATGATCCATTTGCAGCAGACGAGGGAAGAAGTTTTTCAAAAAACATTCAAGCTGAAGGAGAGAATCAAGAAAATCTATGACAGAAAAGCAAAGGCGGATAAATTTCAATTGGAAGAAGTGGTGCTGAAATGGGATGCTAGAAATGAGGAAAAGGGTAAGCACGGTAAGTTCGAAAATATCTGGAAAGGACCCTTTAAAATTGCTGCATATCGGGGTCAAAATGCTTTTCTTCTGAAGGAGATGAACGAGGAAGATTGTCCAAGAGGGCCGGTCAATGGTCGGCTGCTCAAGCGGTATCATTTTTGAGATGTTTTCTGCTGATTACATTGTCATTGTACATACCATTTCTTTTAGTTTCATTGCAAGTGTGTGCTGTGATCTTTTCTTCAGTTTGGGGCCCGAAGTGAAGGCTATAATTCTGAAGGTAGATTGCAGTTTTGGTTTGAGTTTGCCGAGACAATTTTTTCAGTCATTTCAATGTCAAAGTTGTGTTAGTTTGAGTCAAATTTTCAGGCAATAAATGAGTCAAGAGTCTTGTGTTGATTTGTAAAAATTGTGGACTCCATAGCCCAATGGACGAAGGCACTGTCTTCTTTCCAAAGATATGTAGTTCTTGGCACCTCCAAGGAGCTACCATCCCCATTGGAGCCAATGTTAGAGTCGGTCTATTCATCCCTCTGTCAGAGATCAAAAATCTCTTTTGTTGCATTTCATTTTTAGGTGTCTCATTCACTTCTGTCATCTGCATTCCATTAGGAGCATTGGTCTTCTGACGGAAGGGTTTTGTCACTCATGTCCCTCATGTCATGTACCTTCTAGTCTGTGTCTATTCATCAAAGTCAATTTTTAAGTCATTCACAGTCCTGTTTTGGTCTCTTAGTAAAAAAAAAGTCATTTCAGTCATTAGGTCTAGGGTTTAGTCTTCAAAATGTTTAATAATGCCATCAGGCACATGAGGGAGGCTCAAAATAACTTTTCATCGCAAAATTTCATTGTCATATTGCTTGATCGTGACTTTTCTTCAAAACTTTGTTTTGAAGAAAATCGTCATTTTGTCCTTTGTAATAAATTCCATGTATATTTTCAAAGTTTTTTAGTTTTCAAAATCTTCAGGCGCAGCCCTGGTCGCCTTTGCCAAAATTCGTGCCAGTCATCCCTGCAAAAAATTGACAAAAGTTTCGTCATTCAAGTCAAAAAGTCAAAATGGAAGCAAAAACAGAGTTTGTATTAAAATGTGAAAGTGCCAAAGTTCTGCAACATTACAAAAGTGGGTTGATCAAAATGGAAAATCAAAATGCATTGATATTTATAAGATCTTTCCAAGTTCAAGCTTCATTTGCACTCAAGAGACATCAGAGAAATCGATTTCAATTGTGGAGGAACGAAACCGTGAGTTAGAAGCCGGGACTATGTATTGGAGTGCTACGCGGCGCGTTGGGAGAAGGTGCGACGCACAGGGCTTCCTGCCACTGTGTATTTTTAAACGCGCGCAGCGCATAAAGCACGCGCGGCGGACTGGGTTTTGTGCGCGGTGCATAGAGCTGACAGGCAGGTTTTCGCTGTGGCTTCACAAAAATCAAATTGATTTCACCTTATTTGCTCCATGTAAGTGCGACTCATCTTGTATGTGCTATTGATCCGTGTTTCATGTTGTTGGAAAGATTGGTTGTAAGAGTTTGAAGGCCAAAATTTAAACCCTATATTCATATCAAAAATTGCTCCCTTAGGGTTTGAAATTGAGTGTTAAAATTTGACTTTGGTGCCAAACACTTCCACTCTATTTCTCACTTGTGTTTCCCTCTCCCATTACTGTCATATTATCATAGTCAATCCCTTATTCCCTAACTTCCCAAATCAGTTATTACCAAGACCCATTTATCCCTATCCCTAAACCCTACTGTCTCCCATATCATTTGCAAAATTCCTAAATCCCCAAACCCCACATTCCTAAAACACAGTCAAGTGACTGTTATTGCATTCTAATTTCACTTGACAGTCCACTATACCCACTGTCCCTTTTTTCCACAGTCCCTTCCTACTTGGTATATTTTGGCATTGAAACAAAGGCACCAATTTGTCATTTTCAACAAACCAAACATACACTTGACATACACCTTGCAGCACCATGGAGACAGACACAGTTTCATCATGTGAACAAGACAGTGACTCTACCATAGAGCTACATGCACCGAGAAGGCCTCGTAAAGGTGGAAAACATGTGAGAGAAGAGCCCACCTCATTGATTCAGTTGCAGGCCTGCCCACTTGCCATGGCATGTTTCTGAGAGCAGTCATGCTATCAGTATTGTGAGAGGATTGCTAGGATTCAGCATCATCAGGAGTTAGCCCAGATGTTTGTTTTACATTTGCGAGATGGTCAGGTTACTCTCGCTAGTGTAAATTTCACCTTGACACCAGAAACCATTTCTCGGGCAACAGGAATATCGAATGTAGGTGAGGAGTGGAAGAAAAGATAGCAGGTGGATAGAGTGCATTACGAGCCATACATTAGGCCTAGCTATGTGAGGCAGCTCAGCAGGGTATTCCCATTCCGGTTCTTGAAGGAATCTTATGCACCATTGATGAGACTCATTATCAGATACTTCAGTTGTGAGGGCTGGTTCTCACGCCTCTATGCATACCACATCAGACTATTGATGCATTTCACGAGAGTCAGGATGATGAACATTCCATATTTCATGTGCTGAAATAGAGAGAATGACTACTCTTGTGCAGAAGAAGACTCCTGAGCAGCAATACAAAAACTTTTATCATTATGCGCTCATCAAGATGATTGTGGTACATCAGCTTGGATTGCAGGGCATTGCATGGGAAGATTTCATTTCCCGTGACTTCTTCACAGCCCCTCAGCCTCCTCCGGATATTGTTCACGATGCAAGTGAACCTTCACATCAGTTTGAAGGTCCCGAGACAGAGATTATCAGTGTGCCAGTGATTGTTACTTATCAGAGAGGCACGAGAGAATTGTTTGCAGTAGCCCGACAAGTACTATCTCCACCGGGGGTGGAAGGGGTCTCGTTGTCATCGTCATCAGCACAGGTACAGTTTCAGGATAGAGGAAAGAGGCCTATGTAGGAGGAGGGCCCTTCAGGAGGTCAGGATACTGATTTCACACTGATTGATGTGGATTTGAGCTCTCCAAGCTCAAAACTGAGAGAGATCATTCAGGAGCAGCAAACTGAGATCAGCACATTGACCGACAAGTTGCAGAGAGCTTAGTGGATCATAAAATATCTGGAACAACGGAATAAGCATTTGGAGGATCAGCAGATGATCATGGAGTTACAAAACATCTGTGAGAACCGACAGGCTACCCGAAGAAGCCCATCCGAGATGACACCTATTGAGCGGGAGATTGAGGCCGATAAAGAGACTTGGCTTGAGAGAGTCAACATTCATCTTGAGAAGCTATTGGAGAAGGAAAATAAGGAGAAGAAAATTCTCAGACATATGGAGAACCATTATTGGGCATGCACACATGTTTGCAAAGCGAAGATCAAGATCCTGAAAGCGAGGCTAAGGAGGGCACTGAAGCGTCGTAAAAGACAAGATAGGCTCCAAATATTAGCCGAAGCTTCTTTGGCTGAGCATAGCACTTGATGAGGGACCTTCAGTCAAAATTTCAAGGAATTTGGAGAAAATTTTGTCATTTTTGATTTTTTTGGTCACAAAACAGGTTTTCCTGCCCGACGCATAGCGCCACTTGGCGCGCGCTTACGATTGGGAGATCCTCTGAAGGAAAACTTGGTATTTCTAGATTTTTTATGAAACTTTATGCATGCTCATGAATGGCCTAAGAATTTCATCAAGTTCTAGGTTGCCTAAAGGGTCAAAAACACCTTGAAAATGGCCTTTCTGCCACTTTTTGCACACACAGGAACCAGTCATGGGAGATTTAATTTTTGGAGGGGAAAATGAACACCAAATCCAGAAATTCCACTTGGGTTGGAAATTAGACAGGTAGGGATTTCCAACGAGCTATCATGAGCTCAATTTGTACTTCGGGAAAAGCCTCAAAAACACCTCCAAAGTTGTGCTACGCATAGAGATTTTGGGCACGGCGCATAGAGATTTTTGGCCTATTTTTCACTTAGCAGCTCAGAATTTCGCCTAGTTTTGGCCAGTTTCACTTTTTCATGTAACTATTGATCTACCTTGATGTAATTTCATGAAAATGATGTAATTTTGGCACATTTTTACTTGTTCTAGAAGATTCATTCACCAAAAGGTGAAATGTGAGTGAATGGATCAGTTTCCTAGCATATAGAGGCAAGTTGTTTTCATTGCCTATTTTTCAGTTCCTAGTTTAGATATGGTTGAAATGGCTCCTAGAATGATTATCTCGACCCCTAGAGGCATGGGAATGGGTTAGGCTTGTCTATATTATGTATCTTCTCAGACATTTTCAGGGTTGGACATTTGGGATTGCTCAGCACTTCATTGTACATTCATTCTGCAATTTTGGCAAAGGAATAGACCAGGGTTTGCAGCCCTCTTTGGGATCCTTGTGGCTCTGTGTTTTGATGGTGTTTTTCTCCATGTATTTTTAAGTTCACTGATGTTTATGTGTACCATTTCCATTCTCCTTTCTTCTTAAATTAAGCAAATCAGTGTTAAAGGTAGAATTCAGTAGCTTGCTTTGCTCTGCCTTTAGTTTTGTTTAATTTTACATGTTTTCATCTGTTTGAGGAGGACTCTTGAGACCCTCTTGCCCTCTTCAGCTCCCCACTAGTCTGATCCATCCATTCAATCAATCTAAAACACCAAAATTCTTGCCTTCCTCGCCCCAATCAGAACTCTGCAAAAACTAGGCCTTATCCCCGCACCCAAAACTGCCTTTCCCTTTGATCCAACGAAAACCCCCAAAATCAAAATCAAAATCCTTTATTTATATACCTAGCCTAAAATTAGTTTTTATTTCAGTCATCTCAGGCCCTATTGATTACTTTTCACTGAGATTGACCCGGAGAGAGCCCTCTCCTATTCTGGTAGGGCTAGCTACCAGACTGAGCGTGGTTTGATGTTACCCTGAACTCTGCTTCCTTCAGCCTGAGGTAGGTTTAGGAAATAACAGGTTCTTTGGGTTTTGTCCTCAAATTAGAGAGATCATTGATTAGGGTTGCTATTGATCTATCATCTCCAAATTTGGTTAAGAAATATTCTTGGAAAATATCCCAACTTGTAATAGATCCTGATGGTAGTGAAAAATACCAGGATCCTGCTGCCCCTTGTAAAGTATAAGGGAATAACCTAACCACAACATCTTCATGTTGTACTGCATTTAAATTTACAGATAACATAAAATTATTAATGTGTTCTTTTTCTTGTATACCAAGGCCAGAACTAAATTTTGGCAGCCACTTCTCAGGATGGTCTGGCAAATCATGCAAAGGTGCAGGTATTTCAACAGCCCCTGGATTAGTCCATGGTCTTTGTGCCATTGTTGGGATAACAATTGAGGGACTTCAAGAAACAACTGGGGTTTGAGTAGAGGTTGTTGGAATAACTATGCTCTTCTGGGTTTGAGTCTGGGAAGCAATTGAGTGGGTTTGCGATGAAGAAATGATATCATTACCTGATTCCGAGGATGTTTTTCTGGTCTTAACTCGACTTGGTAAAGGAATTCCTTTGGAGGAATACCAAGCTTTTCACTTTGAGACCTAGTGACAGGTCTCGAAGAAACAAATTGTGAGGTAACACTACCTTCAGATATTTCAGACTCTTCTAATGATAATGATAATCCTTGGAGTTTATGAACTAAAGCTTGTATTTCAGGGGACTCAGGAGGTTGATTGTCCGATTGATTTGAGACTTTGGTAGTGGGTGTTTGAATATTTCTATCAATTTCTTCCCTAGAGATTTGAGATGTATAAGAAATTGAAGAAGGTGATGAGGGTGAATTGCTTTTAGAATGGCCTGTAGATTTGGATTTACTTGCCATTCATAGCTTAGGCCCTCCTTCTAGCGCCAAGAATGTTGAAGCCTCGAAAATAGCTTCTTCAAACATCGGGGGAAAACCACCCGGTTGGGACCTTAGGAAAACTCCTTTTCCGTTTGGTGTGGTAGCTCCGACTGGATTCATAGGAACAATTTTCTAATAATGAGTGAATTGGTGATGGAGTGTTTTTGTAGGTGAATAATGGAACTAACTGACTGAAATAATCTATCTAACTTAAATCATAACTTGCAAATAATTCTAAAACTAACCCGGGCATTAAGTATGAATACGACTTAAAGATGGTTTCAGTTAAACAAATAACCATGAAAATGTATTATTATTCAACAGAAAGATGAAATATCATATAATGATAACTCTGTCTAATAAATTAAACAAAGTTAGAATAACACATTGCATTCATAATTCTATATATCATTTGTATATACTATGATAGATGAATATTTCTATATCTTCAGAAATGATATGATAAAGAAATATTTGTGAAAACAAGCATATATAAATGATAGAAAATTTCAAAGAGAATACTTCATAACATAAAGAAAATAATAGTAAATCGATAGAAATACCAGATTCATTAAGATATTTTCTTGATGCAACTCAATATCCAGATCCTGTGCTTTAACTTAAAACAACCTCCAAGATACAGAAATGAAATTCTTAAAGATAATTTGCCATAAATCACAGGATGTGATCCTTTATAAAAAATAAAATAGTCAATGGAGTACAAAAATGTATCATCCAAACCAAAATTATTACAATTCCAGGACCCCTTTCTAAATGCATGAAAGTGGTTTAAATAGGAAATTAACAAAACAAATTATCTATAACTTATGCTAAAAACTATCATCGGAGATCTTGAAAAAGACTTGCGATATCCAAATAAAATAGATTCATTGATCTTCTCCCATATTCAACCTGCTGAGATGGCAGATTTTGAGCATATCCTTGACTTCGGTTGGATGACTCAGCCTCGAATGCAATTGACCAGTGTACGTGGCATCAGATAACTCTGGAATGATGCAGTTGATAGTGTTTGAAAGGCATTTGATTGTCATCTGTTGACTGTGTGGTTTAATTAAATATGTCCACATGACATCCAATGTAATTTCCTAAATTTTGCTGATTTTCTGATTCTTGTTGATTAATTCCTGCTTCCACTTGGTATCATTTTCTTTCACCTTTGGTAATTTACCTAGAATACAATTTGAAATTAAATTAGTAGCATATAAGCTATCATTAACTAATTGTGTCAGATTGTTCATCATAGCTCCGGCCCTTGATGTAGCTTGTTATTCTTTAATCAATTTTTTTTCCCATTCAGCAAACAAAATTTATTTATATCTTTCTTCGATCCTGGGAAGATTTGCACTATTTCCTTCTTCTAAGTTTTTCCATGAAATAAACTCTGATATCTTCTCATCTGCAATATCAAATTCAAGTCTGAGGCTGACTGATTCATCAATAACGGAAGATGTTATTTCACATAAAGGCTTTGCTTGTGCAATATTTTGACAGAGATCATCTAATTGCTGAGACAATAGCTTATTTGTTTCCAGAGCTTCAGTTTTAAATTGGTTAATTTTAGGATAATCTTTAAATTGATCCAATCTTGCTTGAAATATTTTTCCTTGCTCTACTTTGGTAGTTTTCTCATTTTGTAGCAGGGTTTGTAACTTGGACACTTCTTGGGACAACTGTTGTTGCTTATTCAAAGCTTGTTGATCAAGCTTTTTCTTTTCCACACAGTTGTTCTTCCAGCTGTTTGGCTCTGAGTTTTTATTCTGCTAACTGTTGTTCCAACTGCATTATCTTTTGTTGATCATTTGTTGTATTTCCTTCTAGCATTGCTATTTGTGATTCTTTTTGTTTGATCATTTTATTGACTTCAGCAGATTTATCTATAGTGGCTGCACTGTAGGCACCTGCATATTGTGACAGCTTGGTAAGATCCTCTGAAGGATCTACCTCAGTATTCTTCCAGACAATATTCATGAATTCAACCTGTGGAGATGAAAGTGATTCTTGGTCTGTTCTCCTTCTTTTCCTTTGTTTCCTAACAATAGCCCTATGCTTAGGACTATAAAAGATATCCAGAGGAGGGATTTCCTCAACTTTCAACACAATTTCTTCTGATGGATGTTCAAGGATAATCTCCATGTCTTGATTATTCAAAATATCAACTTGAGGATGATTTTGTCCTCCAATTTGCTGTTCAAATTGCTCATATTGTCTTAGCAATTGGGGAGTAACAATAATTTCAGCAGAATTTACCACTCTTTCAGTGGTTGTTTCTCTTTCAAGTTGATCATTGGGTTTATCATCTGTATTTCTTTCTTCAGACTGCATATCGATCTTGGTGCCTGTATTTTATTTCTATGTCTGAATATCAAACTTACTAGCTACATTTTCCTTCTCATTATGTACATCAGGCTTGTTTGTAGACACTTCTTTTTCTGTCTTACTAGCTGCATATTCCTTTTTCTTTTTTTCTGTTTCTATATTTTCAGCTTCTTGCAAAGGAATCCTTAGCTGGTCAAGGGGAGCTTTCAACAATCTCTGACTTCTAAATTGCAAAAATTTGTTCATATCCTCTACTTGAAACTTGGATTTGGCCAAGTCAAAAACTTGGGAAAAGTTTTCAATAGAGACAAATAAATCATCAAATTCATCGGGTTCATGCTCAAACCTAGCAATTTGAACCAAAGTTGTGAAATTGAAAGCTACTTTATTTGGATCATACTATCTCCCTGGGACAGTTGCAAGCTTAAGATCTCTTATTTTAATGACCTCCTTCTCAGCATGTTTGAAATCATTGAGAGTATAATTTCCACAATGAAAGGGAAAGGTAGGCCACATCAATTTCTTAGCATTATTTAAACATCTTGACATCCCTCTTTCTGTCAACTGGTAAGAAATTTCTTGGGCTAACAGTTTGTCAGGGATATATAAAGGTAAGATATGGGGTTCTACAATGCTTCAAAAAACTCTGATATAGGTAAATATTTCTTCTCCAAACCAATTTCCAATAAGGGATATATCATTCTTTTCTTTTTTAGAGAGCTGGGGAGGAAATTGGTTAAAAATGGTCTGATAGACAAGTAACAAAAAGCTGTGAAAAATCCTATATACATGATTTTTGAAATGAGCCTTCCACAAAAGTTTATGGTAAATGTGAATCGGGATAGGTTCCTCTGAAGTCCATTTCCAACCCAGAATAGGGAACTCAGAATTAAAACACAAAGCATCTAGGATAGAGGCATAGAAATAAAAAGGGGTTGTATTTCCAGTGTCTTTAGCCTTTCTATATTCCAGAATTCTATTAGCTATCTTGTCAGAAAGGATAACTGACCAATCCATAATCTCAGAATTCAGGGTAGAATGAATCAGGGTTACCATTTGGATTGAAAAACTTGTAGAATTATCATTTCCAAAAAGCCTACACATCATTGTAGCAACATAGAAATATGGGGGTGCAAGAGACTCCACAGAGTACATACCTGATGCTTCATTTTTGTGTTTTTCTGGAGCTCGTCTCCATTCCCTTATTGGTTTTGATTGAGTTTCATTGCCTGCTGCGAAATATTTATTGAAGGATTTGTTATAGAAGGTACATTTCTTTTATATCTTCTGCTTGGAAAGATCCAAAAGTTGTTCCTGCAGCTGAAACAAATGTTCTGTTTGTGATGGTGATATTGTCTATCACCCATCGTATTACATCATAATAGGAGAATATATTTTCCCGAGCTGCAATTCTATGAAGAAAATAATTTGCAAGTGCTTTGAGAGGAGTCTCAGAATCAGAATCTGAGTCATCTTCATCTGGTACTGTCGCCTTTGCCACTGTAACAATAGGTTTTTCTGCTTCAAGCAAATTGTAAACATATTCCCATGAAATCTTCCCAAGACCCTGGCATGTAGTATCTGTAACCAGCTTGATTTTAGCTGGTTTTTCTTTTGGTACTGTGGGAGTGACAACATTCTTTGAGGCAGTAGCAATTATTGCTTTCTTAAATTTCTTAGACATTTTCCCGTCTGGTATCCTTTCACTGGCTAGGCGAACGAGAGGGTTGGATGGTCTATGGTTCTGCAAATGAGAAAATCCTTTCAGAACGGGAAGGAATGAAGTTAGAAGAACAACTGTGTGAAAATATTTTTTATTAATGATCCCAATTGATTAACTCGTCTTAAACTTAAATTCCCTCCATAAGAGTCACATTCACGCATTCATATAGGATCGATCACCATAAATCGTTTGATTTTCTAATTAATAATGATCGTACAATCGGATATTGGTGATTTGAAATGTTAACGCAAAATGTTCCTTTTGAATTTTATGATTGCGATTAATAAATAATATATGCACAATGAAAACGGCGATAAAAAAAGACTAACTATCCATCGCATCGAAGGTTTTGAAAGGGAATAAAGTAACATCTCATATTTTCCTCCTATTTGCGATTGCGATGACGGTATATCGCATCGGATATTTCCAAAGGAATTAATTTGTACATTGATTTTCACTGATTTGCGATTATGATGATGATGGGATCTATTGCATTGGAGGTTTCGAAGGGAAATTAAATGACATCTTATATTTTCCGCCGATTTGCGATTGCGATGATGGTGGGGTCCATCACATCGGGTTTTTATAAATCAAGTAAGTGTGATGTTTCTTCTCCAAAATGCAATTGCGATAAATCGTATTGCATCGGAGTTTTGCAATAGACCGAATAAAGGGTATCCTCTTCGAAAAGTGATTGTGATAGGTTACATCGCATTAGAGTTTTTTAAAACAAAAGTGAAACTTTTAAGACCCTATCGATTTGCGATTGTGATGTACTTTATCGCATCGGGCTTTTTAACATGAAAAATTATATGCTTTGTGCCGATGCAATATAAGACTTGATAATTCATTGGATCAGACAAATTCAATGTCACATTTGTTCACTTGTATCTAATATATGCGATATGCGATATATGACTTTTAAACAATGAATCTTTTTATTTTTTTTATATAAAATAATTGGATTTCCTCAAAGTCTTTTATTTTATCTAAAAAGAAAGGGGACATATTTCTAAACAAACTTTATTCTAAAATTTTGAAATGGGGAGGGTTGTTGTACTATACAACAAAAACCCATTGTCATAATCTTGGTTTCATCTCCTGAATCTGAACCTAAGTCATGTTCAATGATGGAAACTGTTTTCTCCTTCTCTTTGGTTTTAAGTTTGTTTGGCTTCAACTCTGGATGGAGTTACCAAAAATGGTCTTCATCATGGCCATTTTTCAAACAATTTTTACATGTGAGTTTCTCTTTATCTATTTTAATAGAGCCATTTTTCTTTCCTCTTCCATTAAACTTACCCTTTCCTTTACCTTCATACTCAAGGAAATTATCACTGTTCTCATATGCACTATGTTTCCCTCTTTCTTCTAGATGTGTGGTTTGAACACAAACCTCCTCTAATTTTTTGGGATTGAACATGAGAATAGTATGTCTAAGAGAGTTGTGAAAACCCCCAATATACTTTGACAAAGTTTCTTGAGAAGACAAATCGACACCAAAAATAAGAGCTCTTCTCCTAAATTCATGGGTGTAATCTTGCACACTTTTCCCTTTCAATTGTATAAAATTCTGCGAGTCCATAATGGATCCTTGCATGTAATCTAGAGGATATAATTTCCTTTTAATGGAAGCAATAAAATTAGACCAACAGATTGAGATCTTACCATGGTTTTTAATCTCATCTTGTGTCCTTTCTTACCACCATACAAGTGTTGCACCCTCCTTTCTCAAGGAAGCCAATTGAATCTGTATGTCATCCTCTTGAAGGTTATGAATTCTACAGTAAACCTCCAATTGACGAATCCAATTATCCAACTCCTCTACAGTCAATTTTTCATTATACATTGGTAGCTCAAATTTAACATCAAGTTTAAGTAAGGGTAATTTACCAGTTCCTTTTGCAGTATGTGGATGAACAATTTGAAAGGTTGTGGTAGTGGAAGATGATGAAGAGGAAGGTGAAGATGGTGGTGAGGATGATGGTGGAGTGGATGGTGACTTATTACAATCTCCATTTCTTCCTCCTCTTGGAGAACCATCTCCTCTTGGAGGCTTAGAACATTCTCCTTGCATCCTTAAATTACTCTCCTCATAGAGGATCTTAACCATCACAATCATATCAAAAAATGCCTTTCTCAATGCTCTCTCATCCTCTGTCATGGTAGGTTCTCCTTCATGAGACATGATCACTGAAGACTCAACTTCAACTTGAGGATGTGATAGAGTTGAAGACTTTGGAAACCTTTCCCTTATTCCTCTTGACCCAACTGTAGGGCTTTCAACCAACTTCCCTTCTCCTATTTTTAGTTTTAACCTTGTAAGCATGACACAAACTTGCAAACAATTAGATCCCTCCTTACACAACAAACCTTGAAGCTCTGATACCAAAAATGTTTTGAATGAGGCATGTTAGTATTGTTGTGCTAATTCCTCTTTCATATTTTATAAGCAATGTCTTATATGTGCTTAAGGGTTAAAGTTATCTTGCGAGTGATTGAGTCTCATGAGTGTTATTTATGTTATTTTTATGAACAATTTAACATAAAATAAAGATTGAACAATATCAAATAAAAGTACAATACATCACCATACACCACATCAACACACGGATTCGATGAAGGAGTTAACCTCTCCTGGGCTACATCTCCTTGGTCCAGCTTTTATGGCTTGGGCCTCTATATTATGCTCAAATTTGAAAAATGATGTCCTTATAATGCTTTTATACTTTTGAAACCTACAACAATGAGTTTAGAATGCCCAAAAATGGTCATCTAACCTCTTTCTGCTCCCGATTTGGTCGAAAAATCCAAAAGTTATGACCTTCTCAAGTTTTTCCACAACTTGTGGCCTAATTTTAGCTAACTTGAGCTAAACTTGTTAGTTGGCACTAAAACTAGCAGTTTCACCAGATTTTACAGATCGCCAAATTAATATGCATTAAATTAAATAGGCATAATTAACAATAATTAAGCACATTTAGGACTTAATCCATGCTTAGTGGAAAATTCTAGATTAGCACTAAGTAATGGTGATTAGTGTTAATAAATTTGGATTAACATTTAAATCTTGCACTTAAGGTTAAGGCTTCGCCATGGTCTCGAGCTGTGGTCATATGAATTGGGGGGTGGTCTCCTCTCCCCCCGACGTCATAGTTTACAAACCTCAAATACATGCAGCAACTTATAGTGGTTAAGCACTAATCCATGGTGTGGCGCTGGCTGGGAAGAAGTCTCGTGTTTGACCCACTCTGGCCCTTCCAGTATTAAGAAATAATTTTACTATACTCTGAATGGGTCACATGGTGGCCCCATGTCAAGCCATGTGTCTTGCCCACATTGGCTCACACAAAACCAATCCAAAATTTCCAAATCACCACAACTCGAACTAATAAGATACTGCCACTTGGTAGTCCCTCATTTTATGGAGAAAATTGATCAAATTTGACCCAACCCAGTCAACATGACACGTCAATAGTATGGACTACTGACTGGGATCCTTGTCATCATATTTTTTCTTGTTTAGGAAAGAGAACAAAACTCATTTCTGGGAGCATAAAAAGTCCATTTCGCACAAAACAAAGTGCACCGAATTCAAAACGACGAGCACTACACATTCGTTCAGGTTTTGAGCCATTCTAATAAATTTTATTTTTGAGCATAAAAATAAGCACCTGATCACTTTCTTACCTTCCAGGAGCATATGATATATGGTGCGAAATTTGGATCACTCTTGTAAAGTTGTGGCCATTCTAAAGTCTCGTGTCCACAAGAGTTGAGCATAGTGGCCAATTCCATGACCGACGGCTGTCTGAGGCAGTATACAAGATTATTGGTGTTTCTCTTCTTGTACATAATGTTAAAATGGAACTGTTACATGTATCTAGACCATTTCTTACAATGATCATTCTGCAACTTTCCTTGTGTCTGTATGAACTATAGGAGTCGATTATCTGTGTGGATGATCGTTTCCTTGCCTAGAATGTAATGTTTCCACTGTTAGTAGGCTTGCACAATGAAATACATCTCTTTCTCATAGGTGGGATACTTTTGGACTGTGTCTAAAAGTGTCTCACTATGATATGCCATCAGATGCCCCTACTACGTAATAACTACGCTAATAGCATAGTCGAAGGAATCTATATCAATCTCAAATCGATGTTACAATTCTGGTAATGTGAGCACTGGTGCGGAGTTGAGGCGATGCTTCATCTTAGAAAATTCCTTCTATTGAGATTAAAACCAAAATAAACTTTCTTTTTCTCTACCCTTGGTGACTTGACTAAAATGGAAAGTGATATGAGAGAAACCCAACATGAACTTGTAGTATAAATTGGAAAGATCCAGAAAGTTGCAGAGCTCTGTTCAAGCAGTTGGGGCTGGCCAATCACGAATAACTTGTATCTTCATTGGGTCAACGTGTACACCCTGATCATCAATGATGTACCCCATATATTTATCCTATTTCATGCCAAAATTAAATTTCTCTCAATTGGCACACAACTTGTGTTGTCGGAGGGTTTGGAGGAACTGTTGAATATGGTGTAGGTGTTTTTCCAAACTCTGGCTAAAGATCAGTGTGTCATCCAAATATACTACCACAAATGAGTTGGTGAAGGGCCTAAATACGTCTTCCATTAGCCTCATGAAGGTTGCGAGGGCATTCTTCAACCAGAAAGGCATGACCGACCATTCGAAAAGGCCCTCCTTTGATTTGAAGGCAACCTTCCACATATCAGAGTGTTCGATTGGTACCTAGTGGTAATTGTGATTTTAATAAATCTTTCTGAAATATTTAGCCTCTTTGAGCTAGTATAGAAGGTCATCGATCCATGGGATTGGATACGTATTCGTTAGAGTGATCTTATTCAGTTCCCGATAGTCAATACAAAGCCTCCATGATCCATCCTTATTCTATACCAACACGATCGGGCTCCCATAAGGTGAGGACCTTGTCCTAATGTTCCCTTTCAATAATAGCTCCTAATTAAGCTTCTTTATTTCATCATTACCTAGAATATAGCATTGATAGTTTGGTCCATTGGGTAGTAGCGTGCTTGGGGTCAAATTGATGAAGTGCTTTACTTGACAGTGTAGAGGTACCCCTATGGGCGGGGTGAATATGTCCCTGCACTCCTCTAAGACATTGTCCATATGTTGTTTTCTTGCAAAGGAACCCTGTTTGGATGTTGTGGATGTGGCCACAATATTTCTCTTGTTCTAAGGGTGAATCATAAGGAAGACAAATTTATTGGTCTATAAATGATGTTACTACATTTTTTAGCCGAGATCAAAGAAAATGAGGTAGGTGACGCTACCTATGGTATCATGTACAACTTCTGACCTAAATTAATAATAACAAAATGAGTTATGGATTCATATACAACATAAAATTTCCATAGGTGTGACTAACCTAATAAAACATCACAGACTTGAAGAGGGGAAATGTTGGAAAATACCTTATCTGCAAAGGGCTTGATGATATATGGAAAGCAAAATTTTTGGCTGACATG
Organism: Pinus albicaulis; assembly: GCA_034641835.2. Classification (NCBI taxonomy): domain Eukaryota; kingdom Viridiplantae; phylum Streptophyta; class Pinopsida; order Pinales; family Pinaceae; genus Pinus; species Pinus albicaulis. The sequence continues at coordinate 1,010,933,663 of CM076572.1, read as the reverse complement.
GATATATCGCCCTTGGTGGAGCCACCCGATGGTGTACGACTGTGGGTGCAACATTGTCAGAAGCTTCAATCACTCAATGACCTTGGCTGGGAGTAAATTTCTTCAGGCTCCCATTCTAAATGATGAACTACACCAGTGAACCCTTTACCCACATATGTGAGTGGAAGAGGCGCTCCCCCTCCTGTGGATCCTCAGGTTCCACCTTTTAGAGCTTGGTGGTGGCTATCATCGTAGTTGGTTATGTGTCAATGATCTTATTTCCCTTTTCGATTCCCTTGTTGGGTTCTAGCTCATAATCATAGCATGCATCCGTCTTTGAGTTTTTCAGCTTGGCTACCAATGCTTTCTTTGTGCGAAATTTTTTTGTGTTGCGAGTGGGAGTTTTATGTAACTCGCACCACTTTCCAGTGTCCCTCTTTTCCTTCCCATTATTCTTGGATTACATCTTTGAGGATTTTTCCTAGGGGGTTGTGGCTTAAATTTTCCTTTTGATCTGTGGCCCGGGGACACATTTTGTCTACTTTGGGTTCACAGATCAAAATTCTCGCTTCTTATGCTTTAATTTCTACTCAATCTTGGTAGCATAGCGGTATGCCACACCAAGCGAGGATATTTCCTGGAACTCCATTTCCTCATAAATGTATTTGTGCAAGAAAATATAGTACTTAAGCACTAGATTTTTTTCTGAATCTTTGATACCCAACTTTTTGAGCATGGTATGGAAAATATTCATCAGCTCATGCACATCTTGATCCCTTTGTTGTCACAATGTTGTCCATTGTATGCACTTGTCCTCATAGCTCCCCATGGGGTAATAATTGTATTTTATGGGATTTCAGAAATAATTCCAAGTGGGTGCAACTGAAAATAGTGAGGGTTCTCTCTCATCCCTATGTTCACAGTATGTTTCCCACCAGTCCTTGACATGGGGGGTGACTTTGAGGAGTGTAAAAGTAAATTTTCCTGATTGGAAAAATCATGAACCGAAAAATATTCTTCCAATATATTTAACCATCTATCTACAGTGTCTACATATATCTGGCCTTCAAATATGGGAATGTTAAAGTTGAACTTTACCTTGAAGGGAGTGGGTCCTCCAAAGTGGGTGCCAGATTAAGATGTGTCGCATGTGGGAATTCGTCGAAGGATCTGAGCGAAGTTGTCCATCATATTATTCCTTTGTCATTCGAGGGATTATTTGAGTAATATTTTGAAATGATATCCTTCTCCCTCATCTTTATTTTCTTTTGCACGAGATGCTGTCAGGGTTCATAAGGTTGGTATTTCACAGGTTCAACTAGTTCGAGCCCTAACTCCTTATACCCTGAACTTGTTGGGGACATGTAAAGGAAAATAGATAAAGAGAACACATATCTGATACCACTGATCTAGACTTATGCATAAACACAATATAATATAGGAATGAGCATAAACACAAAGATGCAACATGAACAAATTCTCATTTAATTAAAATAATTTTAATATGCTTACATAGAAAATGGAAATAACTAGCTCGAGAGATTTTATATTATCTCTGAGAATAGATGTGGTGGCTACATACCTCTAAAATATGTTACAATAAGTCTTAAGGGCCTTTTTATTATTGAAAATTGAAGGTAAACCCTGAACAACGAAAAACCTAACCCTAGGAGATGGAACACCACGATTTTGTGGGCAACCAACTTTCTGGGATGTAACTTGGTCATATGATCTCCGTTTGACACATATGATACCTCGTTAAAAATATAACTTCGAGTAATACAAGATTTTTGGCATGCCCTTGTTATTGTGGACCTAAAAAAAGGGCATTTAGGGGGGTAAAAACATATTCAGAAGTTAAGGACCCAAAAAACTTCTAAAAATAGAAAATTTTGCTATAAAAAAGGAAACTAATGAAACCCACTCGAGGTCCAGGTGGAATAGGAAGTTGGCCACCGATATCCACCTGGATCAATAATTATACATGAGATATATGGTTGGAGTGGTTTTACTCACTCTCAACCACCTATTTACATTATCTTTATAATTTTACCAAAGTTTACTGACATTTATTCATAGCATTTGATGACAACTTAGGCCTAAAAGGCCCATCAACAGGAACATATGACACAAGAAATTTTCCCAATGCTATATGAACAAGGGAATCTCGGGGTTGATGAGGACATAAAGGTGTGGCTTTAGATAATCTAGAGGGTACCTGAGGATCAATAATCATAGGGTGGATTGTGTGATGTGAAACCGAAGACCATTGTGCAAGGAAATAAGTGGGCCTAGTAGGGTTGACTCCCAACCATCATGTCATAATGGTTTCTACTAATATATATGGATTTATAGGATTTCCATGATGCTAGGATGCAGAAGAGATACATTTTTGGAAGTAGGATGAGTAAAGGGGGAAAGAAGAACCTCTGAGGTGTAAATGGCATGCCTAAGTAAACTAATTGAAATCCTTAGAAACTACATCAAAGTGTATGGAAAATATGAGTCTTTTGTTTCCACTCTCTCTCCATGATGCATTTTTTCTTCTAGCATACCCCATTTGGTTACCCCGAGAATTTATGTTAAAGAAACTTATGATATAATGTGACCAAGGAAATATTTCATGAATCCATTCATTCTTGGGCCTAGATAAATAATTGAAAAAATAAAGGATTTTTGAAAATCATGTCTCACATAAATGTCAGAGTGTTTTGAAAACACACATAAGGGAAATATATATAAAATGAGTGAGCCTAATGGATGCAACAAGAAAAAAAAAATTTAAACAATATGCTAACAGGTTGAACATGACATACATAATATAAAATTGCCATTCCCATGTAGACTAATCATAAAAACATCATGAACCTGTGTGAAAATAGTAATATAAATGGTTCTTGTAGTGTGCTTATAAAGAGGGAAGATTCTAAGACATCTTCCATTTTTTTACGTCACAGGTCAAGGCATGACTGGTGTAAATGAAAACATAGTACAAAACAAATATATCTCAAAAAATTTAGTGGTAAATACATAGAATATTTGTGACTAAGTAAATGCAAAACAATATTCTATTTTTTTTCTTTTTGTTTCTTGATTCTAGCCATGGAAGAGCACATGAATAAATGACTAGAAAATCATTGTAAACATATAATGAAATCAAGAGGTGGGGGAAACTACCTTGTTTGAGAATAAGACTTTAAATAGACATATTTGGTCACTTGTGGGTGAATTGAGGGATGGGGCCTTTGATCCTTTTCCAAATATAATTTTCAAGCCATGGATAGACTGCACGAACTACCCAAAAATGGGAAACTTCATTTTGAATTTAAGAATGATTAAGGGTAGGGGATGATGTCTTAGTGTGGGAGGTGTAAAATGTTAAGTATGCCATGTAAGTGTGCACATTGTGCACAAATAGTGATTGTTTACCTTCCTAGGTGAAAAATTTCAATTTAATTGAAACACATGAGTAACCACATGGGGCTTTGTGGTGAGTGGCCTCGATATATTATGCGTAAGTAAAAAAAAACATAAGGAGACAAAACCCTTTTCAAACTTGTAAAGTGGGTTTCCAAAGCAGTGTGACATAGACTCTGAGTGTAAGCTAATATTACACAACAAGCCAAGATGGTACAACACAGGGTGAGTACAAATTTGCATTATATAAAATGAGAGGATTATGCACCCAACTATATAAGACAAAATGCATGCTAGGGGTGGCTATGCCCATGTAATTCACACATATTTTTACCATGGCCATGGTTCTCAATTTTATCCATGAGTCAAGTAAACTTGCAACCACGATATTTAAAAAAACAAATTCATATTGTGATGACATGGAACAATATAATGTATAAGTCAAGATGGCATAATATACCATGTTGATGTAATCCAATACGACATAATATATTATGTAGATGCAAGTTGAGATGGAATGGCAAGGCTTCAATACATTCTCTTGCTTCATGCAAAGTGACATACTATATACCCATCATTTTGAGATTGAATTGCGAGCTAAGGGCTATAATTTGAGCTCTCTTTTAGCCATGACTAAATAATATTGCAATTTAGGGATATAGTGATACCACCTATCTTGGGAGGTATAAATTTTCTTTAAACGATAAATACATGAACCCAAGTCATGTGATAGACTTCAGATCCACGGGTAGTGTTTGAAACCACAATGGAGAAACCATGCATGCATGCCTATGCTTGAATGTAGATGAGTGAATTTCACATTGAAGTAAATTTTTCTGGTGAAGAAACACTTGATTTTTTGCATGCATGATAGTTACACAACTTAGGAGTTAATGGAAAAGGAAACCATGAAATAGGATTAACTCATAGAATCATTTTTAATAGATTTAACAAACCCAAAATTTGCAATGAGGAACCATTAACCAGTAAAGGTTGAGGCTAAATTTTTCTCATACCTGTGACTAATTAGCCTTTTTTTCACTGGAGTTGGTTTATGATGATTCCATTCAACAATTGTGAGCACCAGGCTAGGGTTCTAGAGAGTCTTTGAGCTATGCTTCTCCATAGTATCTTCTAGTTTTGGGAAGGGAAATAAAGGTAGGTTGACAACCTCTCTACCAACTACCTCAACAATGTTGAGAGCCCCAATGTGCACTTTGGGATGCATTTAATATACTCATTTCTAATCTCATAAATTGGACCAAATATCACCTGTCTTACTATATGGTTAACATGACACTTGCATGGTGTTTGCATATCTCACATGTGCCACGTATTTCTTACCCCATGGCTTTATGAAACTTATACATTGAGGATGTCCTAATGAGAATATAGTTTGACACCATACAAACCATGTCATGTGGGTTTCCAAAATATAGAGGGACCATATTTGATCATTAAAACAAAAATATCCTTATAATGATGTGTTCATGCCATCCATGACTAGTCAAAATATTATTATGTTTAATATTTTAAACTTTTATAACTATGATTTCATATCAATCATGACTTGTCATGTTTGTACATTTGTAATTTCATTTGTATATTTTTTTTATAATATAAAATATAACCATGTTGTGAAGTGTAGTTTCTTAGTGAGGGAGGTATTCCTTATTTTTATTATGTCAAAGAATGATCATGGAGTTGTGACAAAAGTATTCCCACAATGATGTTGTAGTTGTCAACTTCATGCATATGTTAATACTCTAAATTTTGTTAAAATCATCAACCTATGCTTAAAATGCATATACAAGCATATATATAACAAAAAATAACTCCTTGTAAGCCATATGTTGATATGAAAATATTAGATTGCAAAATTATTTCATGTGAGCACTCCTTATTTCTCCAGGGGAGACCACCTACCTAGGCTTAAATTTTTTGTTATACTAGATGTATTATTTGTATGCCTTTTTAAAGGAGGATTCATGATGAAATGCAATGGTTTGCATATTTTTTTATGAAATTGGTTGAACACCTGTTACCCGGAGGTGAACAAGAAAACAAAAACACACACATGATAATTTTCAAGAAAAATGTTGTTTGTTTAAATTCTCACCAATCGTATCCTTAACTTATTTGTATCATTCAATAGTGCTTCAATGACTACTTCTTGAGTATCCTCATGATTTTCACCTCTAAATTTTTATAAAATACATGGTTATCCTAATTCTATGGCTAGAATAGATATATGGGATAACAATATCCCTTGGTTTCTAGAAGATACTGATGACAACCCTACTCAACATCTAATTGAATTCCATGAATACATTCATAAAATTGGGGTTTACCATGAGGATGTGCATATGAAATTATTCAAGATGTATTTGGAAGCATACATAGAAAATGGTACATGAGCCTTACTCTTGTTAGAATCTCTTCCTTAAGATATTTTCATGTTTTATTTTGCACTTATTATAAAATGATGTATCCTACAAAATTACTCCTTGAAGATTTCTGCAATTTGAATGAACATTGTGATAGTGTTGATATACATTTTCAAGAATGTAAACATTATGTCAGTGATGAATAATATAAAGTTTTATGTTTGAAATATGAATCTGAACTTTATGATTTTAAGGAAACATATTCATATTTCTTTCTATACCAACTGAATATATGTTTCATTGAACAAGACATAATAATATCTAGTTTTTATTACAAAGAAAATCCTTCTATTCTAATGGAATATCAAGAAGTAGATATATGTCCTAAAGAATCTCACAAAATTATGATTGATGTTGAATTTGGTTTATTTCTATTCCATTTTCCTAATCCTAGTAGCATTGATGACATAAAGTGAGTTTGAAGAATAAATTTCATGTAAGGCACTTTATCAAGAAGAATTGATGTTATACATTCATGATGTACTTAAACAGTCAACTAATTAAGACCCTGTTAAAACAAGTGGTTTTTTCTTTCAACCATCTTCTATAAAATAAATGGTATGTAATGATGTATTCAACAGCTAGGATTTTGTTTCATTTGATATTCATGTTGATTATTCTAAACCACCAATTTATGATGAATATGAAGATGAAAAATTAACTCCTTGTTGCAATCCTGAAATAGGTGATAGTTCATTTACAAGTTCTAAATTACAATCATTGTGTAACTATGATCCCTTTTCTACTCATAATCATAATGAACGTGAGTATGTAACTGATGTAACACTTAAATTTTTCTAATATTGAGCCTATCTATGATAGTTATGCATAGGATGGTGAATCTAATAGCCTTGAATTTTCATTTTCTTCTGACTATAATAATGTGCAAGGAAATAAATATGTAAAAGGATCTTTAGAGGTTTTTAATCAATAATTATCTAAATAATATAAAACATTTGTGAGTGAAAAATTTATATATTTCTTCAAAATCTATACTCTGCATATTTTATGAAACAAATTGAAGATATCAATGTTTTGCATCTAACATTTACATATATTGATAAAGAAATTGTCACTAATAATATAGTTTTTCGAAAAATTCTAGTAAATGGAATATATATGAGATGGGAATAAATCATGAATATGTTGCAAATATGTTTATACCAAAAGGGTCTTATCAATTGAGCACTCACATGAAGTACTATGACTTTGTGGAGGGCTAGATGGAGGAGGATTTCAAAATAATATCAGAATACATTTACCGAGACATATTCTTATTCTTGGGAAATAGCTTAAGTGAGATATCTTACATTTTTTCCCAATTTTTGAGCATAATACTATTTTGGATATGAATGAGGTATAGAGGTAATGTGTATGGAATCGATAAGTTTCTAACCTGGGTGCATTGGCTATTCTATTTTTTCGATTAGGTTTGCTATTGAAACCAAAAAATGTATATAGAATGTACATAAATATACCTTTTAACTATGAATCACAAGAAATCAGGTAAGAAAGAAATAACCCTCAAGACGAGTAGGGTGAAAACCCTGCCCCAAAACAACAAAAATGAACTCGACAGCTCCTCAAGCATCAACAATTATGAGGATTCGAATACCACGCAAAATAAATCTTCATTTAGCAGCAAAGCAGATCTCCCAGATCCCGAAGATAAGACACCAATGTCCCAAGGATAAGAAAAGATGAAGGAGTTGCAAGATAAAGGAAGTTGGAAGACCATAGAGAAGAAAAAGAAAGATACAAAACCAATCTCGCCAAGAAAGACGAGAAGCAAAACAATTAAGAACTAAGAAAATTATAGGCCCGATAGACCAAAGTCTGGTCTCAGTGGACATTAACCATCATCATCATCATCATCATAATTTTTATCACATATACTTTAGGCTTTAGAAATTAGAATTATTAAATATGGATCCCTTGTGTCTTAAACACCTTAACTAATGCTAGCAAGAATGATCTATTGATTGATGACCCTTACATAGTATAAATAATCTTGATGACTTTGGGGAAATTTCACGAAATAGATTATGTTCTTTCTAGTAGTTTGAAATGGGATTTAATTTTGTTAATCATATTCTAAAAAGGATTAGATATTCAGTTCTAACTAACCAATTTTAGTCAGATCAATGTTCTACATCCACCTATAACATAAAATATAACTAGTTTATTTGTAGGCAGAGTTGAAACTATGAGAGATTAACATACTCAATGAGAAATAATTATGACTTGAATACACCATCTTACCTTGATTATTATACATCATCCATCTATGTCATAATAAATAAGGTGAAACACATTTAATTGGGGAATGGAGACATTTTAATCGGCACTATAGAGACTCGCTAGAAGTAGAGCAAGGTCTGTGGTATTCATGTAAGACCTAGTGTGTAAACATTTTGATTTAACATAAATTCTACTATTGTATACAAACATATAATTGGGGGATAAAGACATATTCGTCGGGGCTATATACACTCATTGGTAGCAGAGTAAGGTTTGTGGTATTACGATAAGACCTAGTGTGTAAAAATCTTGATTTAATACATTTTATGATATTGTATCTTCATATTATCCAAGAGAGGAATGCGGGTATCTCCATCGAGGCTATTGACGCTCAATGGAAATTAAGTAATGCATGTGATATCGGGGTGACAACACCATGGGATATGGATTATCTTTGTTAATGTAGTGACAACGGGAAGGTAAATAGGGTACTTGTACATATCTTTACTCTACTATCTCAATAATTAAATGTCTCTCTCAGGAGTAATCCTACCTTACATACTACGCTTGTAAATTTTGAATGAATTTACACCATTAATCATTTTGAGATATGATTATAAATGGTTGTAATTGACCTATGAGACCTAATAATTATTATGGATTACCTTAAGTAAAGAACTTGTAGACTAAAAAGTAGAACAAAATATCTCATATTTTATTAACAAATTGGTCTCATCAAGTGTTTATACTTACATATTATGTAATTAATCACTATGAAATTCTTATGTAATTAAAACATGAAGGATTTTGTTCGTTTCTCTTGGATAATTAGGGTTTTTTTTTGTATGTATTAGAATTTTTGTTTCTTTTGTTTCACTAAAAAATAAAAGGTTTTGAGCCATAAGAAGGTTTTCTTCCTCTTATATCAATGAAAATAATGGAATATATTTACTAAAATTGAAAATTGAAGGGATTAATATCATGCACTTTAGAAAACCCACATTTAAAAAAGCGAAATGAAAACACAAGAAAGTGAAATATTATGAAGTTGTGTTTATTTAATCATACAAATTTTCATTGTCAAATCGATGGCTCATATTAAGTGTTGTGTTTCAACATACACGAGAGTTAGTCCCCACTTTTTTGCATGATAGATATAATATTACATAAATATACAAATCAATGTTCCACATTTTCGACATGGAAAAAACTTTTGCAATATTTGACAATGTGTGAGGCACTTGATGGATTGGGTGATCCATGTTCATCACGTCCAATAGTGGATATCAGCATTGCACAAAATTTTGCATGAGTTTTAGCAATGTTTGATCCACATGATGGATCCAAAGGATTACATTAACAAATATCAATGGATATTATTGAAATATTGTTGAAAAATGAATGATGATTAACACAATTGGTCTACCTGACAGACTCGCTGGAAATAACAATTTTAACCAAATTATGTATATCTTATCAATAAATTAAGAGGTGGGATCCATCACTAAAGGAATGCATTATTAATATTGGTTTCATATAAAAATTATCTCTCCTACATGCTTATGAATATTCATAGATAAGAAATTATGAGCAAGATGGGCTTGTGATACATTCACTTGGCTATTCATGGATATTCATGGGATTTTCATCATTTGTAACTATATACTAATATGGTATATTTATTATGCATTTAAAAAATAACTATTGATGACATTGACAATCAGAAACTTGATTTTCAAATATATATAGACTCCATACCCAATGTCTGAAGGAACAAGGTTTGCAGTTCTTGCTACCTCACAAGAAGGTACCATCCCCAATAGGAGCCGGATATTGCAGCCCAATTTAACCCTATTTAAATTAGGTTATCTCTACAAATTAATTTTCACTTAGGCCCTCATTATTTAACCAATAGTCTTATTAACTTCATTCTTATACACGTTATCTTAGGTCATATTCATATATAAACTAAACCCTTATCTAAAAACATCAAGTTTTATAATGATGCCATTATTTTTCTCATAAGCAATAGATATACTATGCATGTTGGCCATATCAAAAAAATTTATATTAAATCTAAAATTTCAATGTTAACTTTTGTCTTTTACTTCATATATTTTATAATCCATGAAATTATTTTCCTATAAAAAAGCATAAATCTTATGAAATCATTCATAAATTATAAATTTTAGAATTTATTTAAAGGGGAAAATGTTCAATTCTTAGTTAAACTGAGAGGGGGGGGGGTGAATCAGTTTAACACATACATGATATTTTTAAATTTTTCATCAACTTATTTACAACTTACTTTTATAACCAACCTCAATATATGAACAGTCTTAATATGTTGCAGCAAATATTAAATTAATTTGATATCAATCTTATTATGAGAGCAGCAAACATTAAGCAGATTTGGTAAATCATATCAGCACATAGGCAACACACATGAAGACAACAGATATAAGTGGAAATCCATAAAGGGAGAAAACCACATCTTATTATTGTTGTGATGCAAAGGAAAGCTCCAACTCCCTCTCACCACTGTTTTTCTGCAGGCACCAACCTACAGGAGGCTCCAACCTCAATTCTGCAAGCTACAACTTGAAAGGAAGCTGCAACTCCCGTCAATTTTCTGCAGGCATCAACCTACAGGAGGCTCCTACCTCAGTCAGCTACAACTAACATCTATCAAGCTACAACTTGATGTGGAAGCACCAACTTCCTTACTCCTTCAAAAGAAATGGTTGCTGATTTACCTTAGATATAAAATCTGTTCTGTAGCATCTCTTTCTGCTCCTCTCTTCCTTATCTTCTTTGCCTCAATTTTCCATACTCTGCATTCTCTATACTCACTCTCTCTAACTTCTATATGCAGATCTAGATGATATTACTTATAGAGAATTCCTGATGACTGTTTGTTTCCCTCTTGGGAATTCGAAACGGATAGCCATACCTCTTAGTCTTCTGCCTTCTCATTTCTTTTCCAGCTCACTTAGAAAAATATAACTGTCTATACTAATTTTAATATTCCAGTGGGATATTTTTTCTCTTTCGGAGACTTGCCAATCCATCACAACAATATAAATCAATTAAAAACATTTACATTCAATTACAATGAAAACTCCAGCTCACTCATTCAGCCTCTTGGTTCACTGTGCTTGTCTTTTCTGTGACTGTGTTTGGCCCTTTCAGCTCTGATTGATTTCCTTCTTACTGTCGTAGTGTAACTACCATACATATGTAACTGCCCTTTTCATATATCACAATTTAACTCTCGTCATGATAATAATTTTCTTTAACATATAAACTGTCGTATTATATAACTTATGTAACTTCCAGCAATATGATACTAAGAGATAATTTTAATACACAGAATGCCCTTATGGGCCCACTCGCCGAAATTTCCGATGCGATGTATCACTCCTCGACTACTTTCGATTGTGATTGATCGCAATCGCAATTTCCATTTACATGTACCGATGCTCTACTCCTTCTCCGATGCGATCAATTACTGTTCATTTAGAAATGCCGATGCGATGTATCACCTTTCAAATATTTCTGATTGCGATTAATCACAATCGCAACTTCTAGTTGCATGTTCCGATATTCCAATGCTCTGATGCTCTGATTCCGATGATTCATTGTTATGCAAGAACTCAAACACATATCAATCATGGTTTATAAACCCATCGGGTCTGGACTTTCATCGCAATTGCAATTTTTTTTTATATGTTCCGCTGCCAAATTTCTCCGATGCGATTAGGTGAGGGTCCCACCTGCATATTAAATTTGGTTATATGCAGGCATTTACATAAGGTTTTCTGTCATCCACCTTAATATTCGCATACCAACTCATTTTCAACATACATGTATGAAGTCAACCTTTAATAGTTTAATAACCCAAAGATTCTCACCTTGGCGAAGTTCGACCCACTATATACATATATATTATGTTCCAGGCTTACCCTTTGAATCATGTATTCATAAGTTTAAGTCAATCTTCAACCATGGCTTTAACCCTCGGCACATCAAAATTCTATATATATTCACATAACTTTTGATTTTATCACAGATTATTAACTTCTGGCTTCCAAACAAACCAACGCATCATGTTACAAAGCATCTGGGCCCACAGCAACATATCTTGCTTAACGTGTACACAACTCTGCTTGGATCCAATGATTCACTTGCTCTCGCTCTCCATATAACCAATTCGAAGGTAATCGCATTACATACTTGCACGAAATATAGTTCTTAAACCCACATGATGAACTGGGTCCCAATGTTAACCTACCCATCTCATCCGACGGCGGACAACGCGTCGCACTGCTTCAGATGATCTGACGTCCTCAATCAAATCTCGCGTGACTTAGATGCATGGGCTTTTAACTCGTGATGAGAGTGGTATCTCCAAACCACTTAAGGCCACATGTCAGCCTATGGCATTGATCACGTTCGAATTGGAAATACAGGCTACAGCTTACAGTATAAAGGTGATGCGATGAAAACCGTCGGGTGTTCCAAACCCACTGTCACTGTTCCTTCACGGTTCCACCTTCGTTCAGGGTTCCGCCTCCGCCCATTTTCTACGGGTTCATTCATTCCTTTCATATATTAACCATTGTTCCATCAACACTTCAACACAGCACTTCCACATATTATAACACACAGGTTTATTACCAATATTCTGCATTTCGATTCATAATTCCTTAACGCAGGGTTCATTTCTTATTTCTTCAGTGCTTCAATATATGAAGCCTATTTCATTATTACATTAATTCAACATTGATCATTTCACTGTTTGATAACAGCTCTGCATCTGCCTCCACTGCCTCTGTATTCGTTGTCTCTGCCTCTGCCTTTGTTGCTCGACCTCTGCCTCCACTGCTCGACCGTTTCATCTCTTCCTCTGTATTTTCTGTCGCCGCCTCTCTTTTTACTGCCCTGTCTCTATTCTTCTTATGCTCCCTGTAAATGTTACCTGCTGTCTTCTCCATTGCCTCTGCCTACTGTCCTTTTCCTGTCTCTGCCTCTACTGCCTCCTTTGCCATCAATGACAACATTTCCAACAGTCTCCCCCTTTAGCATTGATGGCAATACACTTCCTTTGTTTTCTTTTTAGGACCCTTCCTTGTGTTGCTAGCTCTTCCTCCCCCTTTGACATCAATGGCAATGGGTTTCTTGTTTTTAGTGTGCTTTTAACTCTTGCCTATGTTGCACTGATCTTGAGGACCTGTTTCATGCTTTCTTTGGTAGCTGATCTCCCCCTGGAATGATATTTTTGTTTCTATTCTCCCCCTAAAACTATGCTTTCTCTTCATATCAGAGATTAGTATCTACAGATACTACCCCTAGTCGATCTCTCAAATACTCAAATGGTCCTCTAGCAAGTGGTTTGGTAAATATATCTGTTGTCTTTTCTTTTTTTGGCACATATTCCAACTTTACTACATTCTGAGCTACTTGTTCTCGGAGAAAACGATACTTGATTGGGATATGTTTAGTTTTTTAATGAAGCACATGATTTTTTGATATGCTTATAGCACTTGTATTATCACATTTGATAGAGATAGGTTCATCAATGCTTACCTTCATGTCTTGGAGGGTTTGCTTCATCCACATGACTTGTGTGCAGCATGTTGCTGCTGCTATGTATTCTGCTTCTGTTGTAGATAGAGAAATAGATGTTTGTTTCTTGCTTAGCCATGCCACCAGACTTTATCCTAGATAGAATGCACCTCCACTTGTGCTTTTCCTGTCATCCACATAGCTGGCCCAATATGCATCTGTATATGCGGTCAAAGTGAAGCTTTTTCCTTTTGGATACCAAAGTACATACTGTGCACTTCCTTGTAGATATCTGAATATTCTTTTGACTGCTAGAAGGTGATTTTGTTTAGGTGCTGCTTGATATCTAGCCACTAGTCCTACTGCTAGCATGATGTCTGGTCTCGATGCTGTCAGGTACAGCAGACTTCCTATCATGGATCTGTAGAGTCTTTGATCTATATCAGCTGATCCATCATCAGCAAATAGCTTGCATCCCGTGATCATGGGAGTTGACACAGGTTTGCAGTCTTCCATTTTGAAATTTTTCAACATTTCCTTTAAGTAATTTTCTTGTGAGATGAATGTACCTGTGTTCTTCTGCTGAATTTGAAGTGCTAAATAGAAACTGAGCTCTCCAATCATAGACATTTCAAATTCTGATTTCATCTCCTCAGCAAACCCTTTTGCTAGCTCATCTCTGTTGCTTCCAAACATAATGTCATCAACATATACTACAACAATCAGGAGTTCATTTTCATGGGCCTTTATGTATAGATTGTTGTCTACTCCTCCTCTTTTAAAGCCTTGTTTTTGCAAGTGTTTATCCAGCCTTGAGTACCAAGCACGAGTTGCTTGTTTTAGTCAATATAGATCCTTCTTTAGTTTGCATACATAGTCTTCTTTGTTTGTTACTGAGAAACCTTCTGGTTGTTCCATGTAGACTTCTTCTTCTAGATATCCATTTAGAAATGCAAATTTCATGTCCATTTGATATACCTTGAAGTCTTGGTAGCATGCAAAGGCCAGAAACATTCTGATAGCTTCCATTCTGGCTACAGGGGAAAATGTTTCATCGTAATCAAGTCCTTCGATTTGTGAATATCCTTTGCAGACAAGTCTGGATTTATTCCTGATTACCGATCCTTGCTCATTCATTTTATTTTTGAATACCCATTTTGAACCTATGACATTTTTCTCAGTGGGTCTAGGAACTAGTTCCCAGGTATTGTTCTTCTCAATTTGGTCCAATTCTTCATTCATAGCATTCACCCAAGACTTGTACTTGCTGGATTCTTCAATTTTCTTTGGCTCTATTTGTGATAGCATGGCTATGTATAACTCTTCTATCTATTCTGTTAGCTGCCTTCTTGTCTGCACCCCTACTCTCTTGTCTCCAATGGTCTGATCTTCTGGATGGTTCTTCTGAGTGTATCTTGAGGGGGCTTTCGATCTCAGTTTAGCATCTTCTGTTGTCTTGCTTGTTTCATCATCATCATCTTGGTTTTCTTCTTCATGGTTGTTTGATGGACTGCTGTAGTCTGTACCTCTTGTATTGTTTGGAAGTTCTTCATCTAAATTCACGTCAATGCTTTCTATTATTTTTCGAAGAGTCTTGTTGTAGCACCTGTACCCTTTAATTTTGGATGCATATCCTAGAAATATCCCTTCATCTGCTCTTGCGTCAAATTTCCCAAGATTTTCATCATTATTCTTTATGTAACACTTGCTTCCAAAGATTCTAAAGTGCTTGATTGAAGCTTTTTTACCATGCCATAGTTCATAGGGAGTCTTGTCACTGCTTAGCCTTAAATGAGCTTTGTTCAGGATATGCATGGCTGTGTGTACTGCTTCTGCCCAGAAGGTTTGAGGAATATTACTCTCTTACATCATGGCTCTGGCTATTTGTTGTACAAACCTGTTTTGTCTCTTTGCTACTCCATTCTGCTGAGGTGTCCCTGCAATAGTAAATTTTTGCTTTATCCCATGTTCATTGCATAGGTCTGCAAAGTCATAATATGTGAATTCACCTCCTCTGTCTGATCTGATGCATTTTAGCTTGCATCCTGTCTGATTTTCTTCTAAAGCTTTGAATATTTTGAATTTTTCCAGAGCTTCTGATTTATTCTTAAGAAATGCAACCCATGTCATTCTAGAGAAATCATCTATTATCAGCATGAAGTAGGATTATCCACTTGGTGTTTTAGTTCTTGCAGGTCCACACAGGTCCATGTGCACAAGCTGGAGTGGTCTTCTTGTTGATAACTCATCTTTGGCCTTAAATGATGTGTGGGTCTGTTTACCCAATTGAAAATATTTGCATATGGTATTATAAGGCCTTTTTATTTTTGGCATGTCTCTGGCAGCTTTCTTCTTGCTCAGTCTGATGATATGATCGAAGCTGAGATGTCCCAATCTCCTATGCCATAACCAT
Organism: Pinus albicaulis; assembly: GCA_034641835.2. Classification (NCBI taxonomy): domain Eukaryota; kingdom Viridiplantae; phylum Streptophyta; class Pinopsida; order Pinales; family Pinaceae; genus Pinus; species Pinus albicaulis. The sequence goes on along the minus strand of CM076572.1, from coordinate 1,010,917,598 downwards.
GACTCCTCAAGTTTTCTAAGATGGCATGCTTCATCTTCCTCTTTCACTATGTAAACATTACTCTCTATTCAAAAACCTTTGAGCAGAGTCTTACCTGTGGTGCTTGATCTGACTTCACAGTCTTGTGCTCTGAAAAGAACTTCGCAGCCTTTATCACACATTTGACTGATACTCAGAAAATTTTCTTTTAGCCCATCTACAAATAGTACATCTTGGGCCTTACCTCTGCCATTATCTAAGCTGACTGAGCCCTTTCCCTTGATTTTTCCTATTTTATCATTGCCAAAAGTAACATTACCAATTTTCTTTTCGTCAAAAGTTATAAATTTTCTTCTGTCTCCAGTCATATGTTTTGAGTAGCCACTGTCCAGATACCATTGGCTTTTCAGGTCTTGAGTAGTTAGAGCCAATTCACACTTATTCACTTTCTTTTTCCACTAGAAGCATCCTTTTGTTTGGTATCTTTTGTGAGATGATGAATCACATCCTCTCAGAGGACGTTTGGAAGGCATATGTCCAACTTGATTGCATACACAACATTTGATCACAATTTTTGTAGAATTGTGAGTATGAACAAAATTTCTTTGATTCATAAACCTCCTTGAGGTGTTGAACATCAATCTTTTTCCATAATTTCTACACTCAATAATTTTATGGCAAAATTCCTTACAATAAAAACAGTAACCATAGAAACTATTTGCATACCTGATGTAAGGTTGTCTTCTCCATTTGTTTGCTTGAGACAGTCTCTTCACTATTTGCATCTTTTGCTGGTTTGAGTTACTCCTCCTTGCATGGCAGTATGCAGCAATGTGTCCCAGCTTCTGGCAGACATAACAGGTGGCATTCTTCATAGGAGGGAAGAATCTCCTTTGATGGCTTCCAAATTTGACATACTCAGGGGTATATGAGTCTTTTTCTGTTGTCTAAGTATTTCTTTCATTCTTTGTTATTAGAGGTTTCTTCTGGGTTCTGTCTCCCTCCTTACATGTTTCTTATTTTGTAGGGATTATTTGAGCTGCTTCATCATCCTTCTTTGCTTTTACAAAAATAATCTCTCTATCTTATTTTTCTTTTCTTTTACTTTATTCTCCTTCATAGCCTATTCCAGTTTTTATCATAGGAGATCTTTGAGCATCCAGAATTTCGTTCAACTTACCAGAGCTTGTTGTTTGAGAAAAAATTATAGCCACTTTCCTTTGAGAATTTTCTAATTTCTTCCTGAGACATACTACTTCTTCTTCCAACTTCTCTTGTTCCTGAGTTTTCTCCTTTATTTTCTTAAGTAACATGTCTTCTATCTTCTTGGCTTCTTCTAGCTCTATCTTTAGCTGCATGAGGACTTATGAATTCTGTTCTTCTCGTACATACTTGAGGAGAATGTCCTTTCATTTTCTGCACTTCATTTTGAGTCTATCAATCTCCTCCAGGGCACTTCTTAGCTCTCCCTCAAGGTCAACTTCACCTTCTTCTTCTTCATCTTCTAGTAGGAGTCCTTCAAGTTCTTCTATGGCCATCAATAAAAATTCAGAGGTTCCTTCTTCACTTGAGGGTTCATCTGAGTCTTCAGATGCACTGCTGTATTGTTGAGCATAGAAGGATTTTCTACTAAATTTCTTTCCTTTCTGCCAATTCTTTGATGTATTTTTCCCTGATTCTTGAGCCTGATTCTTTACTTTCTTGTGAGGGCACTTAGTAGCATAGTTTCCAACTCTTCCACAGTTAGAGCATTTGAAAGGAAGTTTACCTTTGTATTTACCTGAGCCTCTATCCAGTTTCTTGACAAATTTAGCCTCTTCTTCATCAGAGGAAGAACATGTATCTTCCTTTTCTTCTTTCTTCTTTTCTGTTTTAAGAGCTGCCTCCCTCGTACTTGGCTTCTTCTGTGGGAACCTCATCTCATATGCTGTTAGATTTACAAGTAGCTGGTTCATGGTCAAGGTTTCCCAATCAGTTGTTTCTTCTATTACAGACACCTTGGGGTTAAGACTGGGTGAAAGAGATCTTAGAATCTTTTGTATAATTACACTTTCTGGTATGGTTTCTCCAAGAGCTTTCATATTGTTAACAATTTCTGCAACTCTTAAGAAGAAGCTACCAACATCTTCATCATCATTCATTTTTAAATTTTCAAACTGAGCTCTATATACTTTAAGTTTGGCTGTCTTTACCTTTTTATTTCCCTCATGTATGTTCTCAAGAGTATCCCACATATCTTTGGCAATCTTACTGTGCATTATTTTGATAAATTCAGCCTCACAAAGTCCACTTAGTATTGCATTCATGGCCTTTGCATTTGTAAAAAATTCTTTTTTAGCTTCTCTCTCTGGGTCAATTTCCTTTGGGTAATATCCGAATTCCACAGCAGCCCAAACCTCTATTCCTAGAGACATTATGTATGCTCTCATTCTGATTTTCCAGAAGGCGACTTTATTGGTTGAGCTTCCTTCTTGACTAGCCATCTTGGGAACCTAGGATCTCCTTTCAGTGGTTAAACTGGTACAAAAGGAACTTGGCTCTGATACCAATTGTTGAATTCTTAGTTAAACTGAGAGGGGGGGGGGTGAATCAGTTTAACACATACATGAGATTTTTAAATTTTTCATCAACTTATTTACAGCTTACTTTTATAACCAACCTCAATATATGAACAGTCTTAATATGTTGCAGCAAGTATTAAATTAATGTGATATCAATCTTATTATGAGAGCAGCAAAAATTAAGCAAATTTGGTAAATCATATCAGCACATAGGCAACACACATGGAGACAGCAGATATAAGTGGAAACCCATAAAGGGAGAAAACCACATCTTATTATTGTTGTGATGCAAAGGCAAGCTCCAAATGCCTCTCACCACTGTTTTTCTGCAGGCACCAACCTACAGGAGGCTCCTACCTCAGTCAGCTACAACTGACATCTATCAAGCTACAACTTGATGTGGAAGCACCAACTTCCTTACTCCTTCAAAAGAAATGGTTGCTGATTTACCTTAGATATTAGCTCTATTCTGTAGCATCTCTTTCTTCTCCTCTCTTCCTTATCTTCTTTGCCTCAATTTTCCATACTCTGCATTCTCTATACTCACTCTCTCTAACTTCTATATGCATATCTAGATGATATTACTTATAGATAATTTCTGATGATTGTTTGTTTCCCTCTTGGGAATTCGAAACGGATAGCCATACCTATTATTCTTCTACCTTCTCATTTCTTTTCCAGCTCACTCAGAAAAATATAACTGTCTGTACTAATTTTAATATTATAGTGCGATATTTGTTCTCTTCCGGAGACTTGCCAATACATCACAACAATATAAATCAATTAAAAACATTTACATTCAATTACAATGAAAACTCCAGCTCACTCATTTAGCCTCTTGGTTCACTGCGCTTGTCTTTTTTGTGATTGTGTTTGTCTTTTCTTTGACTGTGTTTGGCCCTTTCGGCTCTGATTGATTTCCTGGTTACTGTTACAGTGTAACTGCCATACATATGTAACTTCCCTTTTCATATATCACAATTTAACTCTTGGCATGATAAGAATTGTCTTTAACATATAAAATTCCGTATTATATAACTTATGTAACTTCCGGCGATATGATACTAAGAGATCATTTTAATACACATAATGCCTTACGAGCCCACTCGCCGAACTTTCCGATGCGATGTATCACTCCTCGGCTACTTCCGATTGCGATTGATCGCAATTGCAATTTCCATTTACATGTACCGATGCTCTGCTCATTCTCCGATGCGATCAATTGATGTTCATTTAGAAATGTCGATGCGATGTATCACCTTTCAAATATTTCCGATTGCGATTATTCACAATCGCAACTTCCATTTGCATGTTCTGATATTCCAATGCTCCGATGCTCCGATTCTGATGATTCACTATTATGCAGGAACAAACACATATCAATCATGGTTTATAAACCCATCGGGTCTGCATTTTCATTGCAATTGCAATTTTTGTTTATATGTTCCGCTGCCAAATTTCTCCGATGCGATTGGGTGAGGGTCCCACCTGCGTATTAACTTTGGTTATATGCAGGAATTTACATAAGGTTTTCGGTCATCCACCTTAATGTTCGCATACCAACTCATTTTCAACATACATGTATGAAGTCAACCTTTAATAGTTTAATAACCCAAAGATTCTCACCTTGGCGAAGTTCGACCCACTATATACATATATATTATGTTCTAGGCTTACCCTTTGAATCATGTATTCATAAGTCTAAGTCAATCTTCAACCATGGCTTTAACCCTCGACACATCAACATTCTATATATATTCACATAAATTTTTATTTTATCACAGATTATTAACTTCTGGCTTCCAAACAAACCAACACATCATGTTACAAAGCATCTGGGCCCACAGTGACATATCTTGCTTAACGTGTACACAACTCCACTTGGATCTAATGATTCACCTGCTCTCACTCTCCATACAACCAATCCGACGGTAATCGCATTACATACTTGTAGGAAATGTAGTTCTTAAACCCACGCGATGAACTGGGTCCCAGTGTTAACTTACCCATCTCATCCGACAGCAGACAACGCGTCGCACTGCTTCAGATGATCCAACGTCCTGAATCAAATCTCGCGTGACTTAGATGTATGGGATTTTAACTCGAGATGAGAGTGGTATCTCCAAACCGCTTAAGGCCATGTATCAGCCTATGCCATTGATCGCGTTCGAATTGGAAATACAGCTTACAGTACAAAGGCGGTGCGATGAAACAGTCGGGTGTTCCAAACCCACTGTCACTGTTCCTTCACAGTTCCACCTTCATTCAGGGTTCCGCCTCTACCCCTTTTCTACGGGTTCATTCACTCCTTTCACATATTAACCATTGTTCCATCAACACTTCAACACAACACTTCCACATATTATAACGCACGGGTTTATTACCAATCTTCTACATTTCGATTCATAATTCCTTAACATAGGGTTTATTTCTTATTTCTTCAGTGCTTCAATATATGAAGCCTATTTCATTATTACATTAATTCAACATTTATCATTTCACTGTTTGATAACGGCTCTGCATCTACCTCCACTGCCTCTGTATTCGCTGTCTCCGCCTCTGCCTCTGCTGCTCGACCTCTGCCTCCACTTCTCGACCGTTTCATCTCTTCCTCTATATTTTCTGTCGCCACCTCTCTTTTTACTGCCCTGTCTCTATTCTTCTTATGCTCCCTGTAAATGTTACTTGTTGTCTTCTCCATTTCCTCTGCCTATTTCCCTTTTCCTGTCTCTGCCTTTGCTGCCTCCTTTTCCATCAATGACAACATTTCCAACAGAAAATATATGATGAAGTATAAATGATAATAAATAATTTTCATAAAAATAATTTAAATATGGTTATGGTAGCATGTAATTTAAATATTGTCACCTTTCTTTAAATAATATAATATATCACATATGTTACATGATATATAAAACCATAGTCTTATAACATATGCTATATTTAAAATCATAACCTTACAAAAGTGAGTACTGGTAAAATCATGTCAAATTTATAAATCCAACTTGTATTTACATCCAAATTTATATAAGGCATGTGGAGGATTTGAATCACATATGGTGAAACTCAAAATTTATGTTCCAAACATTTTTTTACCCAATGCTAATAAACATCGTTTGTCAATATTAATGTGGAGTCTATGAAATATTATACTTTCACATTAGGGTTAGAGTTCCCAATATTTCTGCCCCAATATGATTTAAAACCACTAATATTATCGATCCTCCATATTTGGATCTTATTGTATTACATCTTCAAAATTAAATCTCTTGCTCCTCACCTTTCAATATGCATTATTTTTTTTTGAAAGAAGTGTAAATCCTCCAACTTAATGGACTTACATGTTGGCATTGAGGTGTGTAACATTGTTGCATATGTGTTGTTGGTTGGAATTGATGTCAACCTAGTTTCTTGGGTTGCAGGTGTCTCGGATATGCATGTGTATAGGTGGTTTCAGGTGTCTTATGTATGGTTGAGGTGTAGATGGTCCTTGACATGTATACTAGCTTGTACTATTTTGGAGATGTGATGGATGGTCCTTGGAATGTCTACTAGCTTGGAATATCTTGGAGATGTTGATGATATCCATGATCATGTTTTTGCATACAAATGTTAGTGGCTGCTACAGGAGTTAGAGTTGAGGAGCCTTGTTGATTGGTCTCCATGTCCCGGATTAGGTCTCTCATGTTGATGATGTTATACTTTGGGCTTCGATAGGATCTACATGTGTTTGTGGATGCTTGATGGTTTTGAAGGTGTTGGAGGATATCTGGCCTGTTCTGGAGCTAAATATTGATGGAAAAGTGTTTATGGAGAATTTTGATGGCTCAGATGTTTAGTATGGTTCTTCATTGACATATTAGACAACCTAGTTTGACTGATGATGGTGACAGTGATGTGGAAGTGATTTGGTGAAGTGTTGTAGAACTTCCAGTGACTTCCACAGTTCCTACAGAGGTTTTTCAAGCACTGGAAGAAGGTGGAGTAGTTTATGAACTGACTTGACTGAGTTCTAACCATATTTACCCATAGTCACATCAAGCGAAGCCTGTGGGAACGTCTAAAAAGCTCATGTTGCTGGCATGTAGGCCTCTGGGAGCGACTAAGGAGTTTTTGTCACATGGAGGTTTTTTTGTTGGAGTGGTTGAGGTTTTTATGAGAAATTATCTGCATTCCTCGTGTTGCTCAGCTAATTTTGGTGTTATGGCAATGTTCTTGATCAAAAATTTTTGACATATGGTCGGAAAAGTTCGTGATCCCTCTAGAAGTTAATCAAGGTTGAATATATCAAAGGGCTAGTGGAGAAAGTGGCTTGATTTGGTCAAGAAGCCTATCTCAACCAAAAATATAGTGTGTGAAAAGAGTTGTTTAGTGATGCATAACCTGTAGCATTTAGTAAGTTACTCAACACATAAAAATGATAAATAAAGGAAAGCTTTGAGTCTATTTGGTTGGTTTCTTAGATAGTGTGTGAATATGCCATTTTGAGAGCATTGTGAGTGAGTATAGTTTGAAAAATATTCCTACATAGTTTTGTAGAAATTTGAATAACTGTTAAATTATTTACCGATATTATCCTGATCACACACTATTTGAGCTTCATGCATAATACATAAGCTCTTCTACCATTGATCATTAATTGTGGAAATATAAACAATCACACATATAAACATAGTATTTATGGGAAAGATTAAAGCTGAAAACCCCCAACTATCTGTATATTATAATTATAGATATCATGTAACAATCATTGTACAAACTCCTCAGAAGATCTCAGTACAATCTCCAATTGTTACACACTGCACAAGCTCAGATCATACAAAACACATGCTCCAATCTGCTCCACCTGTTAGCCTGCCTCTACTGCGCAATCCAAGATGAATAATGGTTTGATCCAAGTTCAAATCCCACTAGTATGCACTACGCAATCCTCATTGGCATCTCCATCAATGTGTGTGCAAATCTCATGCACCAGTATAGTCACAACTGATAGTCGCACTTGCTCTGTCACCTACCTCTTCACTGGTCTCCACTGAAATTGTCCATGCACTGAAGTTAACTGATGTATTCTTTAGTTGATTTATGAGTTAATAATTAGTGAATTAATTAATAATTAATTCACACCACTCTTACTAGTGTATCAATCAGTTAGACTAGATACAACTAGCTCAACTATGTTTAACTGAGTTAAACTGAATACAACTCGACTAACTTCCTCAATCAACTCCACCAAACTCTGTCACATGAGTTCTAACTGAAGTGAACATGCAATAGCTCCACTAAACCCTAGGAATAGCGTAATTCCTTCTGTCAGCTGCATGTGCCACTTCTGTGCACTCAACTGAAGTGCTCCAAGAGGATAAGATAATGTTTAGAGTCCAAATATTATTAAGAGCTAATAATATTCGACATATTTATTTTTAGACTGGAAATCTAAAAATAGATTCCGCCCAGTATGTCTAAAAATAGAAGTCCATCTATTTTTCCTGACTTGACCAACCATCCACAAATAGCATCCTGCAACTCATACAACATGATCCATATGTCTAAAAATAGACATAGTCTAAAAATAGACTTTGCGCCAAAAATAGCCTACGGGCCCACTTAGTGAAGGCGACTCCTTTCCACTAAGCTCATCATCTTGTTGCAATCTCAACACTCTCTCTCAACAAGATATGGATTATCTAAAACCCCTATCCTGCCCCTATGGTATTCGTATTTGCTCCTGGTGAGCACCTTCGTCAATATATCAGCATCCTGATCCTCCGTAGGAATGTATGAAAGTAACATGACCTTCCGCTGCACACAATCTCTGATATGATGATACCGGATGTCAATGTGTTTAGATCTATCATGAACATCGATTAACTTAGGTTTGATGCAACTCGATTATCACAATAAATCATGCGTAGGCTCTAAGTGTGAACCGAACAACCCGACCAGATCAAATTTGTGGTACAGCCTCGCATGCAGCCAAACTTGCTGCCATATACTCGGCCTCTGCTGAACTGAGTGCCATGGATCTCTGCTTCCTGCTATACCAAGAAACTGCTATCGACCCGATATTGAAAATCCCTCCAGATGTGCTCTTTTTGTCCATTGGGCTCCCTGCCCAATCTACATCCGTGAAGCCACATAGCCTCACCTCATCTGACTGTCTGTACCACAATCCATATCACGATGTGCCTTTGAGATATCTCAATACATGCTTCCCCGCCTTCCAAAAGAGCTTGGTAGGCTTAACCATAGCTTGTGAAAGCTGGTTAACTGCATAGCATATATCAGGTCGTGTATTAACCAGATACATAAGCAACCCCACCAACTGTCGATAAACAGTGGCATTCACTACCTCCGCTGAAGCAGCATCCTCCTTCCTCCAAACACTAGGAAGAGGAGTATCAATAGGCTTGCATCCATGCATGTTGAACTTCTCCAGTATCTCCCGGGCATACTTACCCTGAGAAACAAATAGTCCACCACTGTGCTGCCAAATTTCCAATCCTAGGAAATAATGAAGGAGGCCCAAGTCTTTCATCTCAAACTCTTTTACAAGATCATCCTTGCATGAGAGTATCAACAGCTCATCACTTTTCAAAATCAAATCATCTACATAAAGTACAATGATTAGCAACTTACCCTCCACCAAAATATGGTATAGGTTAGGATCCGCCTCACTCTTGGAGAATCCAATTCTGGTGAAATAACTGTCTATCCGTGTGTACCAAGCACGAGGTGCTTGTTTCAACCCATACAACGCTCTCTTGAGCCTGCACACATGCGACTCGCTGCTGAAGATGTTGAAACCTTCGAGCTATTCTATGTACACCTCCTCCTCAATGACTCCATTGAGGAACGCAGTCTTCACATCCATCTGATGAATGTGCCACCCCATCTGCAGAGAGAGCAAGAATCGTCCATATGGAAGAATACCTTGCAACAGGTGCAAAGGTCTCCTCATAATCGATCCCCTCTATCTGTGAGAAGCCTCAGGCAAAAAATCTTGCCTTGTACTAATTTCGCGCCTGCCTCGCTTCACTTCGAGATCCATCTCGAACCTTAATGTTAGGTCCCTACGGACAATCTCCCATGCACCGAAGCCTGACAATCGGATCATACTCTTCCACCATGGCATCTACCCATGCGGGATCCTCCACATTTTCCTCAAAATAGGATGGCTCTGTCACGATACATTGACTCATGAGAGCCATGTATCCAATGTACCGATCAGGTGACTGTCTCTGTCTGCGCTGTGATGTAGGTGCTCCCACAACCTTCTCTGCATCTTTAGCCAGTCGCTCAGCTTCTGTAGTGTGCTTCCACCCTCTGATGGTTGGCGCTGCATGAGTGGTCTCTTCCACTCCATGAACCTCATCTTGTGGCTGATCCACATCCTGAGACTCATCCTTAGGAACTAATAGCTCCTCAGCTGCATGCAAGTGTGGCTCCCTCTCAAGAAAACACTTCATGGCTTTCTTCTCATGAAATTTGATATCTCGTCGCACAACAGTCTTGCGACTGTCTAGAAAATACACACGATAGTTGTGGGGCGTATCAGTGTACCCCACAAATATCCCAACCTCTGCAGTCGGCTCCAGCTTCTTCCTAGCATCCTTCATCACATGAATTTAAACAGGTGAACCAAAAATCCTCAAATGGGAAATATCAGGCTTCTTACCAGAAAACGCCTCCTCGGGTGTACTCATGCCAAGTATCCTGTGAGGACAACGGTTCTACACATATACTGCAGTATTGCATGACTCAGCCCACAAGTGTATGGGAAGGCCCTGATCATGCAACATCGCCCGTGCAACACCCACGATCATTATGTTCTTCCGCTCAGCAACCCCGTTCTGCTGTGGGTTATGAGGTGCTATGAGCTCTCTTCGAATTCCTTCTGCGCTGTAAAAGTCCTTGAATTTTCCAGAGATGAATTCACCACCATTGTCGCTCCTAAGAGCCTTCACCTGCTTCCCCGATTCTTTCTCAACCAGTGCCTTGAACTCACAAAACTTTGAGTATGTCTCGCTCTTCTTCTGCATGAAGAAGATCTAGCACTTACGAGAAAAATCATCAACAAAGATCACATAATACCTGTGCTTTGCTGTCGAAGCTACTGAGAAAGGTCCACACACGTCTGTGTGAATTCTCTCAAGGATCGTCGTGGCGCGACTATCCTTCTCGTGAAAGGTGGCTTTCACAAATTTTCCCAAGGTACACCCCTTGCACTAATCTGACTGCGCAAGAGTGCCTTTAGGAATCCCAGTAGAAATCTGCTGCAGTATCTTCAAAGCTCCATGGTGAAGGTGGCCCAATCTTCGGTGCCACAACTCGCCATCATCCCGGCTCACCACTCCTTCTGCCTTGCCTGCCATTGCTGCGCAGCCATCTACCTGAAATTGATAAAGGTTCTTAACTCGAACCCCTATCCTCTAGGTCTCACCAGTTGCCTTACTGCGCAGGAAAGCCTTTCCCTCGCTAAAGACAACATCATATCCCTTGTCTTCTAACATCGCCACAGAGATAAGATTCTTCTTCAATCCTCGAACATGCATCACTTCCTTCAATACGAAGGGTTTACCAGACTCCCTCTCAAAGGAAATGGTACCGATACCGGTCGCACTGTATCTACCATCATCGCCCATCTCGATGTGCACTCCAAGATCTTTCTCATCCAGATCAGTAAACAAATCTTGATCTCCTGTCATGTGAAAAGACGCACCACTGTCCAGAAACCACACTGAACCCATCACACTTGAGACCAAGCATGCGATCAGTGAAAAATCCAGCTCAAACTGTGAGGCTAAGGCCTCTCCAACTGCAGATCCAGCAACCTAATTATTTTTCTTCTTCTGCGGACAATTTGTGGCATAATGTCCGTGTTGGTGAAAGTGAAAGCACTTCACCTTGGACATGTCCTACTTCTTTCCTTTCGCATCAGAATGAGAAGCATTCTTGCTCTTCCCCTTCTTTTCTTTGGCAGCCAAAGTGAAATTCTCTTCATCAGAGTTCCTTGATGAAGATCCGTCCCTGGTACTCTGCTTTATCTCCTCTTGCACAAGATCCGACCAAAGTCGCTCCCATCCTGGCAATTTCTCCCAACCATTGACAGAGTCCTGATAGGAATGCCAACTCTTTGAAAGCCCAAGGAGAGCCAAGCTCACCAATTCCTCATCATCTACAGTCACCCCCACACTTCCCAGCTCATCCCTGCATTGGATGAACTTCGTGAGGTACTTGGGCATACTGTCGCCTTTCTCCATCTTTATGTTTCTGAGTTTATCCTTGAGCGCCAACTTCCTTTGGTCGCTCTTGATTTGGAATAAATATGTCAAGGCTTTCCACATCAAGAATGGAGAAGCCTTACCGTGTAGGCTGGACACTATGTGATCCTTCACGCCCTCCAACAGAATCCTTCGACACTTTGTTGTCTTCTTTTGCCAAGCCTCAATTACGGCAGCATCGCTAGAAGTAGGCTTTGGGACTTCAGCATCTATGAACTCCTTCAACCCATTGTCATCCAGAACTGCCTCCATCCTGTCCTTCCATGCAATATAATTCAAGCTACCCTCAAGGTCATACTCCAATCACAATCCATTGAAAGACATCTCAACTTCGACACCAAGAAAACACTGATGCAAATTCGAATTCCACCGGCACAAAACTCAACCGCTTCAATGTTTTGCAATTGCACCAATGATAAATATCGCTCTGATACCATGTAGAAATTTGAATAACTGTTAAATTATTCACCGAGATTATCCTGATCACACACTATTTGAGCTTCATGCATAATACATAACCTCTTCTACCATTGATCATTAATTGCGGAAATATAAACAATCGCATGCGCACATTAAAGCCATAAACAATCACACATATAAACACAGTATTTATGGGAAATATTAAAGCTAAAAATCCCCAACTCTCTATATATTATAATGAGAGAGATCATGTAACAATCATTGTACAAACTCCTCACAAGCTCTCAGTACAATTTCCAATTGTTACACACTACACAAGCTCAGATCATACAAAACACATGCTCCAATTTGCTCCACTTGTTAGCCTACCTCTACTGGGCAATCCAAGATGAATAATGGTTTGATCCAAGTTAAAATCCCACTAGTATGCACTGGGAAATCCTCATTGGCATCTCCATCAATGTTTGTGCAAATCTCATGCACCAGCATAGTCACAACTGATAGTCACACTTGCTCTTTCACCTACCTCTTCACTGGTCTCCACTGAAACTGTCCATGCACTGAAGTTAACTGATGTATTCTTTAGTTGATTTATGAGTTAATAATTAGTGAATTAATTAATAATTAATTCACAACGCTCTCACTAGTGTATCAATCAGTTAGACTAGATACAACTAGCTCAACTATGTTTAACTCAGGTAAACTGAATACAACTCCACTAACTTCCTCAATCAACTCCACCAAACTCTGTCACATGAGTTCTAACTGAAGTCAACATGCAATAGCTCCACTAAACCCTAGGAATAGCGTAATTCCTTCTGTCAACTGCATGTGCCACTTCTGTGCACTCAACTGAAGTGCTCCAAGAGGATAAGATAATGTTTAGAGTCCAAATATTATTAAGAGCTAATAATATTCGACATATCTATTTTTAGACTGGCAATCTAAAAATAGATTCTGCCCAGTATGTCTAAAAATAGAAGTCCATCTATTTTTCCGACTTGACCAACCATCCACAAATAGCATCCTGCAACTCATAGAACATGATCCATATGTCTAAAAATAGACATAGTCTAAAAATAGACTTTGCGCAAAAAATAGCTTGCGGGCCCACTTAGTGAAGGTGACTCCTTTCCACTAAGCTCATCATCTTGTTGCAATCTCAACACTCCCTCTCAACAAGATATGGATTATCTGCAACCCCTATCCTGCCGCTGTGGTATTTGAATTTTCTCCTGGTAAGCGCCTTCGTCAAGATATCAGCATCCTGATCCTTCATAGGAATGTATGAAAGTAACATGACCTTCTGCTGCACACAATCTCTGATATGATGATACCGGATGTCAATGTGTTTAGATATATCATGAAATACTGGATTAAACGAGAGTTTGATGCAAATCTGATTATCACAATAAATCACAGTAGGCTCTAAGTGTGAACCGAACAACCCAACCAGGATCTTCCTCATCCATATAGCCTCGCATGCAGCCAAACTTGCTGCCATATACTCGGCCTCTGCTGAACTGAGTACCACGGATCTCTGCTTCCTGCTGCACCAAGAAACTGTTGTCGACCCGATACTGAAAATCCCTCCAAACGTTCTCTTTCTGTTCGTTGGGCTCCCTGCCCAATCTGCATCCGTGAAGCCACATAGCCTCACCTCATCTGACTGTCTATACCACAATCCATATCCCGATCTGCCTCTGAGATATCTCAATACATGCTTCCCCGCCTTCCAAAAGAGCTTGGTAGGCTTAACCATAACTTGTGAAAGCTGGTTAACTACATAGCATATATCGGGTCGTGTATTGACCAGATACATAAGCGACCCCAGCAACTGTTGATAAACAGTGGCATCCACTACCTCCGCTGAAGTAGCATCCTCCTTCCTCCAACCACTAGGAAGAGGAGTATCAACAGGCTTGCAGCCATGCATGTTGAACTTCTCCAGTATCTCCTGGGCATAATTACCCTGAGAAACAAACAGTCCACCACTACGCTGCCAAATTTCCAATCCCAGGAAATAATGAAGGAGGCCCAAGTCCTTCATCTCAAACTCTTTTGCAAGATCATCCTTGCATGAGAGTATCAACAGCTCATCACCTGTCAAAATCAAATCATCTACATAAAGTACAATGATCAGCAACTTACCCTCCACCACAATCTAGTATAGGTTAGGATACGCCTCACTCTTGGGGAATCCAAGTCTGGTGAAATAACTGTCTATTCGTGTGTACCAAGCACGACGTGCTTGTTTCAACCCCTACAGCGCTCTCTTGAGCCTGCACACATGTGACTCGCTTCTGAAGATCTCGAAACCTTCAGGCTGCTCTATGTACACCTCCTCCTCAATGACTTCGTTAAGGAATGCAGTCTTCACATCCATCTGATGAATGTGCCACCCCATCTGTGCTGAGAGAGAAAGAATCGTCCGTATGGAAGAATACCTTGCGACAGGTGCAAAGGTGTCCTCATAATCGATCCCCTCTATCTATGAGAAGCCTCGGGCAACAAATCTTGCCTTGTAATTCTCCACACTCCCGTCAACTTCCTGCTTCACTTTATAGATCCATCTCGAACCCACCAATGATTTCCCCTCCGGCCTCGGGACAATCTCCCATGCACTATTTTTGACAATCGAATCATACTCTTCCACCATGGCATCTACCCATGCGGGGTCCTCCAAAGCTTCCTCGAAAGAGGATGGCTCTGTCACGATACACTTGCTCACAGGAGCCATGTATCCAGTATACCGATCAGGTGACTGTCTCTGTCTGCGTTGTGATGTAGGTGCTCCTACAACCTTCTCTGCATCTTGAGCCAGTCGCTCAGCTTCTGTAGTGCGCTTCCGCCCTCTGATGGTTGGCACTGCCTGAGTGGTCTATTCCACTCCATGAAACTCCTCTTGTGGCTGATCCACATCCTGAGGCTCATCCTTAGGAACTAATAGCTCCTCATCTGCATTCAAGTGTGCCTCCCTCTCAAGCGAACACTTCATGGCTTTCTCCTCATGAAATTTGATATCCCGTCGCACAAAATCTTGCGACTGTCTAGAAAATACACACGATAGTTGTGGGGCGTATCAGTGTACCCAAAAAATATCCCAACCTCTGCAGTCGGCTCCAGCTTCTTCCTGGCATCCTTCGTCACATGAATGTAAACAGGTGAACCAAAAATCCTCAAATGGGAAATATCAGGCCTCTTACCAGAAAACGCCTCCTCGGGTGTACTCATGCCAAGTATCCTGTGAGGACAACGATTCTACACATATACTGCAGTATTGCATGCCTTTGCCCACAAGTGTATGGGTAGGCCCTGATCATGCAACATCGCCCGTGCAGCACCCACGATCGTTCTGTTCTTCCGCTCAGCAACCCCATTCTGCTGTGGGTTATGAGGTGCTATGAGCTCTCTTCGAATTCCTTCTGCGCTACAAAAGTCCTTGAATTCGCCAGAGATGAATTCACCACCATTGTCGCTCCTAAGAGCCTTCACCTACTTCCCCGATTCTTTCTCAACCAGTGCCTTGAACTCACAGAACTTTGAGTATGTCTCGCTCTTCTTCTGCATGAAGAAGATCCAACACTTATGAGAAAAATCATCAACAAATATCACATAATACCTGTGCTTTGCTGTCGAAGCTGCTGAGAAAGGTCCACACACGTTTGTGTGAATTCTTCGACACTTTGATGTCTTCTTTTTCCAAGCCTCAATTACGGCAGCATCGCTAGAAGTAGGCTTTGGGACTTCAGTATCTATGAACTCCTTCAACCCATTGTCATCCAGCATTGCCTCCATCCTGTCCTTCCATGAAATATAATTCGAGCTGCCCTCAAGGGCATACTCCAATCACAATCGGTTAAAAGACATCTCAACTTCAACACCAAGAAAACACTGTTGCAAATTCGAATTCCACCAGCACTAAACTCAACTGCTTCAATGTTTTGAAATTGCTCCAATGATCAATATCGCTCCGATACCATGTATAAATTTGAATAACTGTTAAATTGTTCACCGAGGTTATCCTGATCACACACTATTTGAGCTTCATGCATAATACATAACCTCTTCTACCATTGATCATTAATTTGCGGAAATTAAAACAATCGCATGCGCACATTAAAACCATAAACAATCACACATATAAACACAGTATTTATGGAAAGCTTAAAGCTGAAAACCCCCAACTATCTGTATATTATAATGATAGAGATCATGTAACAATCATTGTACAAGCTCCTCACAAGCTCTCAGTACAATCTCCAATTGTTACACACTACACAAGCTCGGATCATACAAAACACATGCTCCAATCTTCTCCACCTGTTAGCCAGCCTCTACTGCGCAATCCAATATGGATAATTACCAGATCCAGGTTCAAATCCCACTGGTATGTACTACGCAATCCTCATTGGCTTCTCCATCAATGTGTGTGCAAATCTCATGCACCATTATAGTCACACTTGATCTTTCACCTACCTCTTTGCTGGTCTCCCTTTGGCTTTGTCCATGCAAGTGCTTGATGTATTCTTTAGTTGATTTATGAGTTAATAATTAGTGAATTAATTAATAATTAATTCACACCACTCCTCACTAGTGTATCAATCAGTTAGACTAGATACAACTAGCTCAACTATGTTTAACTGAGTTAAACTGAATACAACTCCACTAACTTCCTCAATCAACTCCACCAAACTTTGTAACATGAGTTCTAACTGAAGTCAACATGCAATAGCTCCACTAAACCCTAGGAATAGTGTAATTCCTTCTGTCAACTGCATGTGCAACATCTGTGCACTTAACTGAAGTGCTCCAAGGGGATAAGATAATGTTTAGAGTCCAAATATTATTAGGAGCTAATAATATTCGACATATCTATTTTTAGACTGGCAATCTAAAAATAGATTTCGCCCAGTATGTCTAAAAATAGAAGTCCATCTATTTTTTCCAACTTGACCAACCATCCACAAATAGCATCCTGCAACTCATAGAACATGATCCATATGTCTAAAAATAGACATAGTCTAAAAATAGACTTTGTGCCAAAAATAGCTTGTGGGCCCACTTAGTGAAGGCGACTCCTTTCCACTAAGCTCATCATCTTGTTGCAATCTCAACAAGTTTTAATAGAATTATATCTGATATTTGTGAGCAGAAAACAGAGATATAGTTGAGAATAAGATTCAGAATTTGTGTGTAGTTTGTGGAATAAAATGCGTATCTTGTTGTGTGTTTGGGAGAAATATTTTTTGTGTTATTATAAATGAAGAAATTACCCCTCCAGGTCATATTTTTTATTTATATTTGATGAGAAAAGTGATGAAGTTGTTGGGTTTCTCATGTTCAGTGAATTGAGATCAATATTTGAAAATATATGAAACATAGTTTTCATGGAGGAAGTGAAGGCATGGAGGGTTCAATATAGACAATGATTTGGTTGATTCAATAGTAGGAATATTTTTCTCCATCCAATAGGAGTTAGACAATACAATGGTAGTTGGGAGAGGATCATTGGTTGTGGGATAATATTCCATCGGATGGTAGTCCATAGATCTGTGATAGAAACATATTTATGAGTTGATAGATGCAAGTATTTGGTAGAGAAAGTCAAGCATTTCGGCTTATGGGTGTAAGCTTATCCATGTATAGTTTGTTCAAAAAATTAATAAACAAAATTTAGCAGGGCAGCAAAACTGGGGTGGTTTTCTCCCGAAAGGGTTTCCACCAAAAATACTTGTGTTCTTATGTGTGCATGCTTATGTTTCTTATGGTTATTTTTTATTATTGTGATTATTTGGTTTATTGTTGCATATATTTTAATGAGCTAATGTTGTTAATGTGCATGGATATTTGAGGTTTTGGAAAATTTCCAAAATTGGTATAAAGGCCATAACTACTGATTAACCCCCTGTTTTCTTAAGGGGTCCTGAACAAAGTTTAGAGTTATTGCACAACCGAAAAAACCCTCCAACTACTGGCCCTTTGCGCAATGATCTTCTTGCATAGACTAAAGTCTCACCTGGAGCAGTATGGGGGGGTGCTGGAACCAGGTTTCTGCACCCTAAGGGAGCTCTTGATGTGGTATATCTAATCAGGCCTACTGCAGATAATATAACCTATTTGTGCATCCAACGATAATGGTAGATATATCTAATCCTTTCACAGATTGTCACATAATACTTCAATATATTTCCCGCACCGTAGTTAATTATACTTCATTCAAATCTACTTATCTAACATAGAATAATACTTGCACATAGATTAAATTAACCATTAATAGAAGAAAACACACATCAACAGAACAAGTTCAGATCGACAGAAAATAAGAGATAATCTAAAAAATAAATCACATAAGAATCTGGGTTTACCAAAAATGCCTTGTTTATTAAGAGATCTGCAATTCAGTACAATCTATCCTTCCATGCACACAACAGTAGAGTCCGCACACAGCTCAGGAATTAGGACTCCGCACACACAACCAGCAGGAGCCTTTCTACCCATACTAACCATAGACTTAGATCAAAACATTAATAAAAAAACCATAAAATATATCATCTCCTTACTTGACTCAACCATTACATATTTATATTATCGAAACATGCACATACCATGGTCTCAAACCATGGTTTGAGACTCATGGTTTTTCCCTTTAAAACATTACAATAATTAAGGGACTTTGACCCGCCCAAAATCACCTTTTACCATTTTCGTGTAGCACGTACAAAAAAAATTAGATAAAATTATCCAAAAAAGTACCCCAAGGGGCTTCGCTCCAATAGGCCCCCAACAATCTCGTGACTTGTCCCGAGTCACTGCAAGACAGTCGCCTTCATCTCCACCTTCAATTCATCCATGGAGCTCTTGAGTTGCACTATGAATTCACTGCTATGTACAGTAGAACTCTATGCTTCATCCACCAACTTGGATGTTGTTGGCCCCTCAACTTCCAAGCTAATTCTGCGTTGATTCTACTGTAGGCTTTTATGGGTGTTGTCGAGGTTCTGTGATAGTTGTAGGGCTTCCTCAGCCCAAGGTTGCTTCTGTGTGTCTAGTAGCTATTCACAGTGGCGCAAGTCCTCGATCTCTATCTAATTTCCATTGCCTTCATGAAGTCTGGCAAGCCTCTACATTGTCATCAAAGTTAGCATCGCCATTCAGAAATTTGAAAAATTTTGTTCTTTAATTCAAAGCTCATTTCGCAATTGCTGGACCATTGGGTTGTTCCGAACAGAAGCACAAACATCCATAACCCCATCCAAAAGAGTACCACATTCTGCCACTGATACTGCCACACTGTCAGTGGTTGCCTTGACTTTGGGTGCGCACTGCACTCGAACCTTCAGTGGTGTCTCTAGTTGGAGCTTCATCTGCAACTCGACTATTTGTTGTTCAAATTCAGCATGAACTGTCTAGATCTATGTACGCGATGCTTTAAGCATAGATACCAAGGAAAATGACCTCTAGAAGGTCACCGCACAAACTATCAATCATGGATTATAACGTGGTGTGTCTATCCTCAGCTGCTTGGTGTGCCCCCTCTGCAATCCGGTGCTCCTTTTTTATCCTTGTTGCTTGCTGCTCAGACTCGACAGTGTCTCAAAAGGCATGGGCCTCCCAGTACTGCAACTCATCCATGATCATGTTGTTGATAGAATGGATTTTTTCTCTAGGTAGCATTTCCAAATCAATACTAAACTCTCCACAGGTTTTCAAATGAGCGCGCAAGGCAAGCGGCTCAACTGTAATGGCAGGTCTTGGAACCTAAATCATTTAGCTATCCAAGGGGGATGGCAGCACCATACTGATGGGTTGCACACTCATTTTACTGATGTTGTATGCCAGCATGTTCGATTTATGCAGGCTCGCTTGCTTCATGTTCTCTTGAATCATGCTCGCTTTAACCTTTAACTACTGGAGGCCAGACTGTACTCCCTCGAGAACTGACATGTATTTCACTTCCATATCATTCGAGATATTCTCCATGGCAGACTTGACTATGTTTTCAATTTCGGTGAATTCATATTCTGTGAGGGTGAGGTCCTCTGTTTTTGCCAACTTGGAACCCTTCCTCTTTTTGTGTGGACCCAATAAGGCCCAAGAACCTCTCTTGGTTTCTTTAGCTATCTATGGTGTAGGGTCCTAGGTTCCTTCAACATATTTTTCCTCAGCTTCCTTCTCTAAATCAATATTTTCTCACACCGTGGTAGGCTGAGGTTCCGTATCTGTATCCTTGCATTTCTATTGAGTGTACTTCATTGTGCATATTTTGGTTGGAGTATTTAACATAGATGATGAGGCACTCCCAGTGGTGCACGGCTCTAACCATTCAAGTGGCTATTTTTCTGTGATGCACAACAGGTTGTCCTTCGAGACTAGGTATGGCAGTTCATACCAAATTCCTTCCACAATTCCTTTCACGTGGGTGTGCATGTTATGAAACGTGGCTTTAAATTCTACAATATTCTTGTATTTCTCATAGAGGGTTGGTGACAACCACAACTTTGACTAAATTTATTGGAATAATGCGAGTCAAGCAACATCCAAAATATCTTGTTCTCTATGATTCTGGAGGGGATATTCAAATTCCATAAAGTTGTGTAGCACGAAGCTTCGCACTAGTCTAGCTCAATGTCAAGGAACTTGGTATCTTGTGGTGTATTCCACCCTATTAGTGAGACGAGGAGAAAAAACCAAGCATAATATAAATTATTTCCTTCTTCTTGGACTTTGCGCACATTGGCCAAAAATTTGGTACAGAGGTATTGGGACCAATTAAATTGCATGCCCTTCTCACGTTGCCTTGCTAGCACAATGACATGGGTTGGAACTTCCTTCGGCTCACACTTCTGCATCACCTTGCATGCGAGGATTAATGTGCCAGTATGGAAGATAGGATCATTACTTTCCTAAAACAGGAAACCCCAGGTATTTCATGAGACCTTGAACTTCTCCTTAACCTCCTCGAAAAAACTGTGGTCTTTTCTTTTTCCTCCAAAAGCTATCGCAGGGTCCTCCCCCTGGTTGCGCAAGTTGGTGATCTGATAGATCAGCACAACGTCAATGGGAATCAACCCTCCTAGCCATAGGTAGTCATAATGTACGAGGGCAAGCAACTGGAACATAGATATGTCGTTGATTAGGTTGTGCCCAAAGTGTGGAATGTGTAAGAGGTTTAGAAACCCCAATTTGTACAAGCCCAATGCCCAGCACTTTGGATTAACTCTGACCACCCCACCATCATATGGGACCATTTCCAAGTACATAGAGGGCATAAGCTCCAGAAATCTCTCCTATTCTTCCAGGTCCCAGTCCTCCATCTTCAATAGCGAGATCTTTGCAAACATATCGCCTTTGATAGGCACGTTTTCTAGGAGCTACGACATGTCGATATACGAGTGCACATTGTATAAATCCTTTGGGACCTTGACTGATGGTTTGCGTAGTGCCAAATATGCAGGAAATAATGATATGGGGTTGAATATCTCCACAACATCTTCTTCCATAATTTTTTTAGGTAATTCAGCCATTTGTTCCTTCTGGCGCTCCGCAGCGGTTGATCGAGGCTTCGAGATCTTTTGGCAGGGTGACTTTCAGGACCCCGAGGATTGCTCCTTCTTGGATTGGTCCCGCGCAAGGGTCTTAGTGGAATTAGGGGAATTTTGAGGTCTAAAATGGGCCTCCTAAGGAAATTATAAAATAATAGTGGAAATAATAAAATAATATTTGATTACATCATCAAATTTTAGAGGGAAAAAATAAAAAATTACTTTTTCAACTCATATTTTCAACTTATCTACCAAAATTTTTACTCAAATTTTGAGTGGGAGTACTCATTGGATGCAAAATTTAATTCCTCATCCAAGGAGTACTCATGTTGCATACTTTCGATGGGTCTTGCTACATGAAAAATGTGATTGTAATCACATATTTTTATGTATTTCTCATTTTTCGTGTATCAAGGTCCATCGAAAGTATGCGACATAGGTACTCCTTGGATGAGGAATTAAATTTTACATCTAACGAGTACTCCTACTCGAAATTTGAGTAAAAAATTTGGGAGATAAGTTGAAAATACGAGTTAAGAAAGTAGTTTTATTGTTTTAATATTTTTTAATCTTTTTAACCTTTTACTTAAAAAATGGTGAATCATCCCCCATGGTTGACATCATCATCTTGAATCCTATCGGTCCTTATAAAGTTTATTTTTTTTGTACATTTTTCCTAGGAGGCCCATTTTAGACCTCAAAATTCCCCTAATGCCTATGCAAGGTTCTCCTCATCCGGCATCGTAGAAGGTGTAGGCTTGGTGGTAGTCATACTGGGATGAATAAGATGACCCAAACCTCAGCGATGCATCTCCTCCTCAAATATCGAATCAAGGCCAGACATAAGCCTTAGAAAATAGTTGGAGAGAAGAGAGCACAAATCGTACTGAAAGCATAGAAAAAAAAGGGAACTAATGTGACCCCTCTGATCATATTTATAGCATAGGTGCATCTTAAACGATCTTATGCTCATTAATGTTTCCCCATAAATAATAAAATGACTCCAAATCTAGCATAATATCTTCATTAAATGAAGATTAGCTACTCCTCAAAATGTTAAGAATGGTGTCTTATCTAGATTTACTGTACCAACGGCTATATTCTGGTGGCTCTGCGACCGAGTCAACCTTATAGTGCAGCTACTCCGCAATCATTGCACCTATCTGCGCATCCACTATCCTTGTTGTGTAGACCCATTCTTCTAGCCATATATTCATTTGGTGCACGCAGGGAGAGGGTTATCCCTATATGGTTTCAATCGACTTCCATTGATATACCCAGGAAGTTCTTCCTTGCTCAATGTGGCCAGGCATACCACACCTCCTTCTTTGATTTCCTTTACAATATATGGTCTGAGCCAATGTGTTTTGAACTTCCTTGGGTGGCGTAAAAACTTTTTTTCATATAAAAAAACTATATCCTCTTATTTAAAGACCTTTTTTTTAATTTGTCTGTCATGCCAAGCCTTTTCGCACACCTTTTGCACCTGTTGATGGAAACCTACAATGAACCGGTCTTCCTCCAGTGAGACCAACTATGACAATAATTCTTCCATAATATCCTACTCCGCCATATTAGTGACTGCTGCAATGCGCAAACTTGGGACAATATACTCCATCGGCATAACAATTTCTTGCCCATACACCATTCTAAACAGTGTCTTTCCTGTCAAATTATTGCACATGGTTCTATATGCCCAAAGAACCGTAGGTATGAACACATCCCAATCATTTATATAAGAATTGCATATATTTGTGAGTGTGTTCTCCAATATCTTATTAAAATCTTCCATCGCACCATTCGCTTGTGGGTGATACAAAGTACTCTTCTGGTGATGAATCTGGAATTATTCAGTCCGAGCATGAATAGTTTCATTCACAAAGTGTGTACCTCGATCTCTCATCAAAATCTTAGGGCACAAAAACCGAGTCAAGATGTTCTAAAAAATGAAGTGCATAGCTATTTATGCATTACAATCCTTCACAGGCTTAACCTCAGCCCATCTTGTCACATAATATGTCACGGTGATTATGTAGTGCGCACCTATCTGCTTTCCTCAAGGGTTGATAGGTCCAACAAAATAAATGGCCCATTTTTCAAAAGCTTGCAAAGTCATTTATCGATGCAAGGTTATCTCATCTCTGCGTGATGGTCTCCTTGTCCTTTGACGTACATCACAAGCACGACAATAATCATGTGTGTCACTGTGCACCATGGGCCACCATAATCTCACTCGTAAAATATTCTGTGCAATTTCTTTCCCTCCATAGTGACCTCCTACAACCCCTCCATGAGGCTCAACTAATATATCTCGTCTCTCGAATTCCAACACGTACTTATTAGGATTTCATCTGCACCCATTTTGTACAACTGACCAACAATCAAATTAAATTCAACAGTGCGCATGACCAACTCTTTCTTCTATTTCAACTTATATTCCATAGGCACACTTCCAGTGGTCAAAAAATTAATGATATATGCAAATTTATCATCAAATAATTTGATGGAAAATAGTTGTGCGTCGGGTAAACCGTCTTTCAGGTTAGTTGGCTCTTCTCCACTTTTGATGTGCGACAAATACTCTAGCCCAGCATTTAGTCCCCCAAGTTTCACAATTACGTCAAAGTCATATTCTTGAAATAACAACGATATGCAGATCTCCCCCCTCCCTCCCAACACAGGCTTGTTGACCAGGTACTTCAGAGCAGAGTGGTCACTAAACATCTTAAAATGGCCTCCCAACATATAGTGGTGGAACTTTTGTAGCAATAGACCATAGCCAATCCTTCTCTCGGTAGTCGAGTAATTACGCTTCTCACTTGACCATTTCCTACTTGAAAATACAATAGGGTGGTCAATCTCCCCAGATCCTAGTTGTGCTAAGACAACTCCCAAAACGATGCAGGAGGCATTGACATGTACTTGGAAATCCTTTGTCCAGTCAGGGAAGACTGATATGGGTGCAGTGACCATCTTCTCCTTAATCAATTCAAAGCTCTTCTGGAAATCCACATCACAACATAATGAGGCATCCTTCTTCAACAAGTTCTCCATGGGCACAGTGATCAACTCGTAGCCTTGAATAAACTTCTGGTAATACTCTGTATGCCCCAAAATTGAGCGCAACTGTTTTACATTCGTGGGGACTTTTAAGTTAATAATAACAACGATATTTTCTGGATCTACCAGAAATCCTTGCTAACAAACAATATGGCCTAGAAAAATCTTGAATGGAACAAAAAATATACAATTTTTCAGATTGAGAGAGATATGATACTTCCAGAAAGTATCCAACATTAGGTGTAGACTTGACACATTCTTCTTCAATTATCCAAATATAGTCCAGTCATAAAAGTATACTTATAATAATTTATGGTTGTATTCCTTGAATGTAGCTACTACTACCCGTGAGAAGATATATGGGGAATTCTTCAGACTGAATGGCATGACTGTGTACTGAAAGGATTCCCATTCTCTCGCAAAGGTCTTCTTCCTTCTATATTTTGGCACGATTATTATTTGGTGGTATCCTGAGAAACCATCTGTGAATGAGTAGGCCTTTTTCCCTCCCATATTTTTTGGGATCTCATTAGAAAAAGGAGTCAAGAATGGGTCATGTACACAAGCATAATTCAATTTGGAAAGATCCACAGAAATCCTTATTTCTTCCTTCGTTTTCTTGTCCTACACCACCATAGGGCTCACCCAATATGATTCTTCCACTATTCTATGATCCATGTAGCAACCATTTTCTCCAATTCCTCTTTAAATTTATGCTTATATTTTGGATGCAGCCTATATGGGTGCTATTTCATAGGTCACGCACTAGGTTTCAAGGTGATCTTCATTACCCCAAGCCTTCTCCTACTATCCCCTTCAACTCATAAAATTTCACAGGTAACATCTCCTGATATTCAGTCAATAGCTTGATGACCTTACCCTTTGTATCATCGTCCCAGTAGTCCCCTATATTCACTAATTTTGGTTGTTCCTCTGAGCCAATATTAACTTATTGAATCTTTAGAGGCTTATTTGCATCGAGTGACTCAATCGTAGGCCCAACAACTGCGTGTTTTCCTTTAGATTCAAGGATCATAATTTTCCTTGGGTCTTCCTCATTATCTTCAACTAAACAATTTCAACAGTTAATGATGTCCTTCATTTGTGCATCCCAGGCTGGCAAGATGTGCTTCACCATCGATTTTGTGGTGTTAAAGATGAATCCCTGAATATCCTGCAACTCCTCATGCAGGAATTCAAACCCGCTTTCAAAACTAAAGGTAAAGATAAAAAATTATGTCAGCGTAGTCTATTCGTTGGTTCCTTGTTGCGGCTCAATTTTGAGATACCAGTCCATAGGCACCTTCCATAAAGTGTGGATGAATATATGCACCCATCCTGGCTTCGGTTCTTCTCCCCAATCTTTAGTCCATCTAGAAAAATGTTTTCCCAGATTGCCTTCTCCAGAACAAGTCTCTCCCATTCTGGTATTTGGATGCTCATATCGCTGACGCATCATTGGGGTGCATTCTCCCTAGTTAGCCAAGTTTCCCTTATGCGTCTCCCACCATCATGCTGGGGTTGAGCGCATCATTATATCAAGCGCATGGAACCTTTGTTCTTCTGGAACAAATTTTTCAAGTTATTCTAAAAATAGATTAACATTACTCAGACCATCATAATGACCATGATAATAAGGTAAATCTCGTACCTTTGATAATATGCACCGAATATATTTTTTCACCCGATTGTAGCGTGACATGTAGACCTCATGCAGCTGGTTCTACCAGTTCTCCAGTTCCTCATCGAAATCTAAAAAGTGGGAGCTATCCTTCTTCTAGTTGAGTCTTCCATCGACTAACGGGTTGATCCAATCTTCATCCCGTGAAATCAACTTATAGATATGATTGACATCATCATCTGTGAACACCGGCTATATTCAGGAAAAAATAGGGGGATCAAAACCATGGTTCCATTATTCTCAAATACCATACTTCTGCGCTTGATATTAACGATGCCCCCCATATCAATAGCCCATTATAAACCAAACAGTGCAGGATAGGGGTCGGTATCATCCACAATCTATATAACTTCAAATTCTATGAGTACCCTTACTCCTTCAATATCCACTACGACCTATGACAACTTTCCTAATGGGATAGTATTTTGTTGATTCTCCATGTGCACCTAGATAGTAGACCATTCCAACTTAGGTTCTCCCATTCGTTGCCAAGTCTACTTTGGTAAAATATTCGCATCTGGTACCAGATCCAAAATGACTTGATCCATATCATATCCACCAATATGAGCATTCAAATGCATTTCTCATCCAGTTCTTCTTTTATTCTTATAAATCTAATTAACATCCTTATGCTCCATCCAGGGTTGTTCTTTCTCTACGCATTTGTCTATTAATGCTTGGAGGTTCTCGAATACCTTCTTATTGTGCAAAAATGTGATACAAGAATGCAGGAATGGCTTTATCTCTTCATCTCCCTTGATCACATCCTTAGGCTTGCCCTATGATTTAGATGTTGAGGTGCCAACTCCTTAAAAATCCTTCTTCGATTCTACAAAGGTTTCCTTTTCTCTTTGTAAGTTGAATCATTCCTTCTTCTTTTTTCACGTTATTTTTGGATCTAGAGATCAGTCTCAGGCTTTCTCCCTTTGTCTTCACCAGTGGTTGCACCACTCATAGTGAAAATATTCACACATGGTTCTTCTTCGTGCAGCTCATATCTTACCATCTAAATATTTTAAGTGGGATTCTGTGTTTTCTTTTCCTGCATTTTTTCAATAAAAACAAGGCAATCTTCAATAACATGATCGAATTGTCTACAATACCTACAAGACTGTTGTGATAAATTCAGACATTCGTGTGCATAATGAACCACATTTCCACAATTATAACAGATGAGATGCCCCTTTCCTCTACTAGCCCCTCCTCATCTTCCTCTTCTTCTAGTTTGGAATCCACCATGCCCAGAGGAGGATACTGGTGAGGTTAGTTCAACGTGCATCTTGTATAGGTAAGCTTGGTCAATCATCAAATCAAAGCTACGACAGTGTTGCTCGTCATTTCCCACCAATGAGTAAAAATTGCGGAATTTTTTTTTAAGATAAGGGATATATTTACCAATATTCGGGAAAAAATATGTCGTATGCATACCCATTGCTTGAAAAATCGAGCACCATAACATAGGAGTTCCACTTGGTCTAGTCATGCTCTTTAGTAGGCTTGGTCCTTCGGCTATCAAATAGTCATTCAATATGGGGCACTAATATTTGTGATGCCCAACAACCTTGCAACATATACACCATACATATGTGCATGCCTCCTTTCCCTTATCCTTGCACAGACTGAATTTCTAAGTGCATTTCCTCCAACTGCCTTTGGATCTGCTGAGCCCTGATCTGTGCAGCTAGTACCAATGACGATTCTAGATTCATTGCAATCTCTACAACTTTGGCCTATGTTGCAATCTTCTTCTAACTTAAGGGTTGGTGCAGATGCGGCAACCACATGGAAATAAACAAATCTTTGTGTTGGGTGTCATCAATAGTAAATCTTCCATCTCTAATTTTTCACTTCAACTGTTGATCTGCGTCCCATACGAAATTGTTCAATTCTTGAAGAATCTCCTTCAACTCAGTTACACATTGAGAAAATGATTTCAACTTCTTGAATTGTTTCTTTAATGTAGCCTTCAAATTATCAATAATTATATTAGGGTTTTTTGCCACATAGCTTATCTATGAATCCAGTGAGCGATCCTGAAAAGCGGTGGACAACTGTGGTTTCTTAACATCCTCATTATTAACTTGTTGCATTTTCCATATAGCATCAGTAAAAAACCAGAATTGGCTGTCTTCGTTCCCGATAGCACAAAAAATGGGTAACTTCATGGAGGTGTTCATATCGGTGTGTGGTGGTGGAGGTGGAGGTGGAGTGGATGACTTATTAGAGTGAGATGAGTTTGGAAGTGGAGTTGATGGGATCTGAACTATGGCCAACGACTTAAGACTAGCCTAATATTGTAATTCCTCTTCTTTAAAGTGCGCAGATTCACCAGAGCTACTAATTTCAAACTATTCTTCACTGTCAGATTTACCTTTGAGAGGTTATAAAAAAAAACTTCTTGTATATCTACTCTGTAAGTTCTTCCACTGCGCGCAGTTGGGCCTCTACGGGACATTCAATCAATATGACTGAGAAGAGTACCTTGTTCAAAAAATAGCATTTTAATCCACAGTTTCAGAGAGTGCGGGACCTTACCTCTAGGGCCCTTGAAGAATCTGTGTTCAGCTTCAGAATATGATACAAATTGATCAATAGAAAATTTAGTTACAAATCCTCCTAGAACACTATCGATCCAATGATCTACCACACAAGTGATCTGGTTGCTATATTTCTCTAATTGATGTACCAACTCTAAGTTCCACTGAGTGATTGCATCATCCTTTGCACGATTTTTGAATTCAATAAGCTGAGACAACCAATAGTGTAATTTGATCGCAAAAGAAGAAAATAAAATTTCATGGACCTCTATGTAGATATACCTTTGTGCCCAATCTTCCATAAACAATTTATGGCTTTTGTTTTCTTGGATCGAAAATTCACGTATCTTCTTATCGAGCCAATCTTGCAGTTCATTCTTTATTAGGTGGAAATACATCAAATCTCCCTCAAAATTATCCTCGTCCTGGAAACAGAACCTTTTTTTGGCTTAAGGGGTCCTCACCCAGGTTTAGAGTTATCGCACAACCAATAAAACCATCCAACTACTGGTCCTTTCAGTAGTGATCTACTTGCGTAGACCAAAGTATCACCTGAAGTAGTATGAGGGGATGTTGGAACTAGGTTTCCGCACCCTGAGGGAGCTCTTGTTGTGGCAGATCTAATCAGAAATATTACATATAATATAACATATTTTCACATCCAAGGATAATAGTAAACAGATCTAATCCTTTCGCAGATTTTCACATAATACTTCAATAGATTTCGCGCATCATAGTTAACTATACGTCATTCAGATTGACTTATCTAACATAGAATAATACTTGCACATACATGAAATTAACCATTAACAGAAGTAAATACGCATCATCAGAATAGGTTCCAATTGACAAAATAATAGATAATCTAAACAATGAATAACATAAGAATCTGGGTTTGCCAAAAATTCCTTCTTTATTAATAGATCTGCAATTCAGTACAATCTATTTTTCTGTGCATAGAGCATCAGAGTCTTCACATAACTTAGGACTTAGGTCTCCATGCACATAGCTAGAATGAACCTTTCTACCTATACTAACCACAGACTTAGATCAAAACATTAATCAAAACAACCATAAAAGATATCATCTCCTTACTCGACTCAACCCTTACATATTTATATTATCAAAACACGCATATACCATGGTCTAAAACCATGGTTTGAGACTCATGGTTTTTCCATTTAACACATTACAATAATTAAGGGACTCTGACCCACCCCAAATCCCCTTTGACCATTTGTGTGCAATGCGTACTGTTATCACTATGTAATTTCGAGGCTGAAAAAAAACTACAGAGGTAACATCAAAACCACTTCGGGCCTAGGATCTAGCCCTCCTAGACCCAAAGAGGGATATCTCTGTTAGATATAGCTTTATTGATATGGAATTTTAGGCTAGCTATTAGTGTATAGGGGTTTTTTTGAAAAATTATGGTTGAGACAACAGAAGAGGGCCATTGGGATATGGAGTCAAAAAGGTGTAAACAGATTCAAATGGATGAATAACCAAAATCATTTGATACCGAACTGAAACTATCCATGTCGTGGAATCTCCCAGACATGAAATGGAAAGGAGGAGAGCTTAGGGGATCAATGTGAATGAAAAGCGGGCCGTCTTTAGTCTGCATTCAAATCTTAGAGAAAACATAAATACTTCTTGAGAGCGAAGCGGGGTACTGTGGTAAATCCTACACAAGAAATTTCTTATCCTGAGGCCTAATAAAATAGTATATGAAACTAGAGAATGAAAAAAATATAGGAAAAGAAGCACTTCGCAACATATCATAACACAAGAATGCGGAAACAACGGTGTCCTTTCATTCATAAAAAAGAGTGTTACATCCGGATGAGCCTTCTGATGGTTGTTCCCTTAGGGGCCTCCCTATAGATCTTTGCTAATGCATGCAATATTTATCTACAATATAAGTTGGTTACTCCGTCTGTTTTAATGATAGTCATTTAATTACATTCAAGCTAAAATTTGACAAGTGGAACCATGCAGGCGATGACAAGACAAGCCTGGCCATAATATTGGTTTTAGCAGTCGGTTATTGATTACAGAATAAGGAAGCAATTGCCTCTTGGGATCACAAAGAGGCTACGATAAAATACACCTAACATTTGGCCCTGTTTCTTCAGAAAATGGTTGCTAGATAATCAAATCTAGTGCTATGCTGGTTGATTTAGTAGTTCTGATGGTTGTGCTAGTTGTGTTTACTGCCTTTTTTGTTCTTGCTATTATAACATAATAGTTTTGTGCAAACACCTTTGCTCAACTCAACCTTTTCTTTCTATCTCCTTACAACCGTGTCGTTCAACATTCCTCTGCCTTTTGCTCCTTGTCGAGTCCTACTTGGGTCCTTCTACCGTGTTAGCTCTTTCTTCATAAAACAACACACAAGCCTCATACGCCAGGACTTGAAATCTTTAGGCTTTTGATTTTAAATACATCGCATCCATGTCAATATCGCACTTTGCAAACTAGCGTTTTTAACATTTCCTTTAGCGCTTATCTTCCTGAGCTTGCCAAGCACGATATGCGATGGGGTCCCACCAATATCGCAAGTCACAAGTGTTAGAAAATTATATATTACAAAGCAATGCAACACATAAAATATGCCGAAAACACAAGCACACAAAACACATAAAACCAGAGATACACAGATATACGTGGTTCACCCAGTTTGGGCTACATCCACCCCGAACAACCAGTCCTTCCTTTCTATTATCCAGCAAAATGAATAGACACAACCTATAGAAAATCCACTATAATATCTTTGTTCTCTCTCACAATCTCCCTATCTATTTCTCACTATGATAATACACATACAATACACATCCACAATACAATACCCTCATACAAGCGAGGGGTTGCCTTCTATGGCAAAAAACCCTAAACTAAACATAACTTCTACCATCAGATCATCCACCTAATGAATTGCCCAGATTGACTAGAAATTAATATACTTTTACAAGGCAATTTTACATCTATTTTTAGCTTCAGGGGCACTACCCCCGAAACCCCCCGCTAGGGGGGGGCTCCATAAAGTCGCAGCCACCCCCCTGGACCCCCCAGGTAGCGTTTAATTACGGACGGCATTGCCACCCCATTAAGGTACAGGGGTCTAACGCTATGATACAAAACAAACAAGATAATCAGGCTCCACACCCAACAACAAGTTTAAAGTTCATCGTGCATTGCAAGGTTTGGGTTTATCGCACATCACAAGGTTTGGGGTTGGTAAAATGCGGTAAGTGATAAAACCTATGAAGTTTGATGGGAGCTGATGGAAGGTGATGGGGCAGGACCACAAATTGTGAAGTTTGAGGTTTTGCTACGAGGAGCGAGAGTTAAAGGCTAAACCTCACGAATTGCGATGTGCGCTGATGGAAGGTGATGTGATAAAGGTTTGTGGCGGTAAGGTGTGGTTTATAACATATATATATATATATCAAAATGGCCTAATGTGGGGGGCAGAGCTGCAGTAAATGGCATAAGTGGTATTTTTTAAGGGATATATGATATGGTTGTTACTAGGTGGGTAGAGCTTCTTTTTTAACTATAAAAATTAGTTTTTTAATAGTGAAAAAAGGGGTTTTTAAAGGAATGAAGCGCGGGAGTTTAGACTTTGGAAAAATGAAGGGTAAAAGAGGGTAAATGAAATGAAATGGGGGAAGAAATGAAGTTTTCTCACCATTACATATTATCAGCAACACTTTCCTCTTTCAACTGGACTGAAACAACAAATTGTTTCCTTTGAGGCTCTTGACATTCAGGATCTATTTTCTGGAAATAAATTACGACCATGGAATATTATTTGCAATATACAAGATCTAAAAAGAATAGTCAGCCACCTTGTGATACTATAGATTATTGAGGGTACTAACAGAGGCTCTAGATGGGGATGGAAAATTCTTCAGGAGGTGTCAAGAATACCATATATTAGTAGCCTAATCTATTGGGCTAATCCCAAATCTGCAACTTAATCTGCTACCAAACCTCTATGGCAGAAAATCTCCAAGTTGGAAACAACACTCTTTGCAGACTGAAGTCTGGAACACACTTGAACTGAAAACTGAAGAGCAATCTGAATCTAAACTGCAAATATGCTACAAGCACTTAGCTTATTTGCACACCTACCTACCCTACCCTACTAAAATTATTGTTGTTCTAAATGATACAATAATGCCAATGCTGCTAGTCAAGTAGCAATAGAAACAAATGGAAAACCTGACTTCTTGTCAGGAAAATCAGAAGAAAAACTTGATTATGTGTCCACATAATCAAGGTGGTAATAGGTAATGGAAAATGTATCTATAATACATGTTTGAAAACTTGATCTAAAAATAACCTCCATATAGTTTGCTATAGGATCGATAAAAGAATGATGTATGATATTTGCTTCTAGGCCTTCAATGACTAGTTTATTAGTTGTATCCTCAGTATTAAAACTTGAAACCAAATCTTCATTTTTTGACTCGAAAGCAAAATCATCCTCAATATGTAAGTCAATAGGTAGTACAATTTCCTCTTGCTTTGGAGAAGGAATATTTTCCAAGAATTCTTTAGGATCTCAGAAATTATATGACTGAATTTGAGAATTCAAAAGTTCAATGCCATTTTCGTATCGTTCAACAACTACCTCTAGAAAACATGCTTTATCTTCAGGACCAAATTTTCTTGATTTCAAAATGAGAAAGACAGCCTCTAGAAAATCTCCATTAAGTTTGAAATTTTGATAGCTAATTCTTGAATGCATTTAAATCTTGATGAGATAAAAGGTCTACCACAAACCTTGTTATCTTGTTCAACAAAAAATCTGGTCAATGTGTTGTGGAGTCGCCATAAGTGCTCAAAAGTTGGGTTCTTCAAATCATGGAGTTGCCATGTGAATAATTCAACCTTCTTGTGTCTAGTCATTGTCCACCATTAGTAATCAGATTTGAAATTTGATGTACTACCTGAGGAAGATAAATTTCGTTCCCCAGTATGGTCGCCATTATGTTATCACTCCGTAATTTTGAAGCTGAAACAAAACTATAGATGTAACATCAAAACCGCTTCAAGCCTAGGATCTAGCCCTCCCAGACCCAGATAGGGATCTCTCTGTTAGATATAACTTTGTTGATAGGGAATTTTAGGCTAGCTATTAGTGTATAGGGGTTTGTTTGAAAATTTATGGTTGAGACAATAGAAGAGGGCCATTGGGCTATGGAGTCAAACATGTGTAAACTGATTCAAACGGATGAATAACCGAAATCATGTGAGACCAGGCAAGCTAGCCATGTCAATGGGTCTCTATAGCTTGTGAAATGGAAAGGAGGAGAGATTAAGGTTCAATGTGAATGCAAAGCAAACCATCTCTGAATTTTGCATTCAAATCTCAGAGGAAAACATAAATACTTCTTCAAGACTAAGTAGGGTACCACATGGTAAATCCTACACAAAATTTTATTATCCATAGTAAAGAAAGAAAACAATATGTGAAACTAGAGAATGAAAAAATTACAAGAAAATAAGCACTTCACCACATATCATAACATAAGAATCTAGAAACAACAGTGTACTTTCATTCATAAAAAAGAGTGTTTACAGCCAGATGAGCCTTTACAATGGTTCTTCCCTTCTGGGGCCTCCCTTGATACTGCTAATGCATGCAGTATTTATCTAAAATCTAAGTTGATTACTCTGTCTATGTTAATGATAGTTATTTAATTACATTCAAACTAAAATTTGACAAGTGGAACCATGCAGGCAGTGACAAGACAAGACTTTCCATAACATTGGCTTTAACAGTCGATTATTGATTATAGAATAAGGAAGACATTCCCTTTTGGGATCACGAAGAGGCTACGATAAAATAAACCTAACATCTGGCCCCGTTTATTTAGAAAATGATTGCTAGATAATCAAATTTGTTTCTACACTAGCTAATTCAGCAGGTCTGATGGTTGTGTTGGCTGCGTTTACTACCTTTTCCATTCTTTCTGTTATAACATAATAGTTTTGTGCAAACTCCTTTGCCCGACTTGACCTTTTTTGTCTATCTCCTTACTACCGCGAAATTCAACATTCCTCTGCCTTTTTCTCCTTGTCTGGTCCTACCTGGGTCCTTCTGTCATGTTATCTCTTACTTCATAAAACAACACACAAACCTCATACGCCTTGAATTGAAATCTTTAGGCTTTTTCTTTGAACTACATCGCATCCATGTCACTATTGCACTTTGCACTCCGATGTTTTTAATATTTCCTTTAGCACTTATCCTCCTGATCTTTCCAAGTGTGATATGAAATGGGGTCCCACCAATATCGCAAGTTGCAAGTTTAAAGTTTATC
This sequence comes from Pinus albicaulis, assembly GCA_034641835.2. Lineage (NCBI taxonomy): Eukaryota > Viridiplantae > Streptophyta > Pinopsida > Pinales > Pinaceae > Pinus > Pinus albicaulis. The sequence goes on along the minus strand of CM076572.1, from coordinate 1,010,882,196 downwards.
ACACATCGCAAGGTTTGGGTTTTATCGCACATCACAAGGTTTGGGGTCAGGGAAATCATTAGGGGAATTTTAAGGTCTAAAATGGGCCTCCTAAGGAAAATGCACAAACAAAATAAACTTTATAAGAACCAATATGATTCAAGATGATGATGTCAACCATCGGGGATGATTCACCATTTTTTAAGTAAAAGGGAAAAAAGATTAAAAATTAATAAAATAATAAAACTACTATTTCAACTCGTATTTTCAACTTATCTTCTAATGTTTTTACTCAAATTTCAAGAGAATTACTTGTTAGATGAAAAATTTAATTCATCATCCAAAGAGTATCCATGTTGCATACTTTTGATGGACTCTGATATGTGAAAAATGAGAAATACAGGAAAAAAACGTGATTACAATCATGTTTTTCATGTATTTATCATTTTTCATGTAGCAGGGTCCATCGAAATTATGCAACATGGGTACTCCTTGGATGAGGAATTAAATTTTTCATCCAACAAGTACTCTTGCTCGAATTTTGAGTAAAAACTTTAGAAGATAATTTGAAAATACGAGTTGAAATAGTAGTTTAATTATTTTGTTATTTTTTAATCTTTTTACCCTTTTACTTAAAAATTTTGAATCATCCCCCATGGTTGACATCATCATCTTGAAAAATATTGGTTCTTATAATGTTTATTTTGTTTGTGAATTTTTCTTAGGAGGCCCATTTTAGACCTCAAAATTCCTCTAATGATTTCCCCGACCCCAAACCTTGTGATGTGCGATAAAACCCAAAACCTTGCGATGTGCGATAAAATTTAAACTTGCAACTTGCGATATTGGTGGGACCCCATCACATATCGTACTTGACAAGCTCAGGAGGATAAGTGCTAAAGGAAATATTAAAAACGCTGGAGTGTGAAGTAAAATAGTGACATGGATGCGATGTAGTTCAAAGAAAAAGCCTAAAGATTTCAAGTCAGGGCATACGAGTTTTGTGCGATGTTTTATGAAGAAAGATCTAACACGATAGAAGGACCTGGGTAGGACCCGACAAGGAGAAGAAGGTAGAGGAATGCTGAATGTCGTGGTAGTAAGGATATAGAATATACGTGATAAATCAGAAATAAAGGAAAACAACGTGATTGTAATCACGTGTTTCATGTATTTCTCATTTTTCATGTAGCAGGGTCCATCGAAAGTATGCTACATGGGTACTCCTTGGATGAGGAATTAAATTTTTCATCCAACAAGTACTCCCACTCAAAATCTGAGTAAAAAATTTGGGAGATAAGTTGAAAAAGTAGTTTTCTCTTTTTTCCCTCTAAAATTTGATGATGTCATCAAATCTTATTTTATTATTTCCACTATTATTTTATAATTTCCTTAGGAGGCCCATTTTAGACCTCAAAATTCCCCTAATGGAGGTAATTTCTAAAACCCGCGAAGTGTGATGGGAGCTGACGAAAGGTGATGGGGCAGGACTGCAAATTGCGAAGTTTGAGGTTTTTCTACGAGGAGCGAGAGTTAAAGGCTAAACCTAGCGAATTGTGATGTGCGCTGATGGAAGGTGATGTGATAAAGGTTTGTGGCAGTAAGGTGTGGTTTATAACACATATATACCATATGATATATATATATATATATATATATATATATATATATATATATATATATATATATATATATATATATATATATATATATATATATTAGATATCATTTTTGGGATTCTAACTGTGTTAAGTAAGTCATTCATTTATGACCATTTCCATGAGAGGTAAGTCGTAACTAACCAATATAGCGTTTTGAATAGTTCACTTAGCACTCATTGCAAAGGGTGATGATTATAGTCATCACCGATCACCCCGGTCTTAAATAATTTATTCAAAATGTGGTAATAGTTTCTCATGAGAAATATTAAATAATTGACTTCAAATTAACGCAGTTGAATCCCAAAAATGATATCTAATATAATGCACTACGGAAACCCCTCATACTTAAAATACTAGGAGTAAAGGGATCTCTTCTTGAATGGTTCATGAGGCACAATAGTTGCTAAGGTTTTGTAAATGGGGTCCCCTATAATCATCACCCGATGCAATGAGTGCTAAGTGAACTATTCAAAAATCATGAGAAATTAGTTAGTTACGACTACCTCTCATGGAAATGGTCATATATGAATGACTAAATTAACGCAGTTGAATCCCAAAAATGATATCTAATATAATGCACTACGGAAACCCCTCATACTTAATATATATATATATATATATATATCAAAACAACCTAATGTGGGGGGCAGAGCTATGGTAAATGGCATAAGTGGTATGTTTTAAGGGATATATGATAAGACTGTTAGTGGGTGGGCGGAACTCCTTTTTTAACTATAAAAATCAGATTTTGATAGTTAAAAAAGGGGTTTTTAAAGGAATGAAGCACAAGACTTTAGACTTTGGAAAAATTATGGGTAAAAAAGGGTAAATGAAATGAAATGAGGGCAGAAATGAAGTTTTCTCACCATTACACCTTATCAACAACACTTTCCTCTTTCAACTGGACTGAAAAGGCAAATTGTTTCCTTTGAGGATCTTGACATTCAGGATCTCTTTTCTGGAAATAAATGACAACCATGGAATATTATTTTCAATATAAAAGATATGAAAAGAATATTCAGTCACCTTTTGATACTATAGATTTTAGGGTACTAACACGTACAACAAAAATTAGACAAAATTTTCCAAAAAAGTACCCCACGGGGCCTCACTCCAACACCCCCCCCCCAGTAGTATTTCCAACATTACATATCAAAGTATATTATATCATTTCTTAAAAATTTGATTACCATGAAACTTTCCCTCATGATTTATTATATATCAACATATTATTTGAATTGTTGAATTAAATATACATCTGCAAGTAAAACCTATTTTGAAGCCAAAAAGGGTTACATACTAGAAGAAGGTAATATTTTATTTTATCTCATAATTTTGGTAGTGGGATGTGAGAATATTGAGAACTAGCCAATGAACTAAGATCATTGCAATATGGCAACATTGAAATTTTTGGATATGGTTTTTTTTTTCCTATTTTTTCTCTCTAAATTTGAAAAATCATTTATACCCAATTGAGATATATCATCATTTTTAGATTTTTTGTCATATGTAGGTTAATTATGAATAAAATTTCAACAAATATTTACTATCTCACATAAAATGATAGGAATCTAAATGTATTTTTACCTCTAATTATTTTACTTCGGGTTATTTCAAGAAAATAATAGTATATTAAGGTAAGAAAATAAATTTACTTTACTTCATTTCTAAATAATTATGTAACTTCTAAAAACTAATTCTCCTTTTTTATGTGATGCAAGAAAGCTAATTAGAGATGGCCTAAATTTTATGGATGGGAATATTTTAACTTCGTGGGAACACATTACAACAAATGAATAATTTATTTTACTAAATTACACAGATTCAACGAGAGACCAATTAATGAAAATTAAAATTAACCATAAGGTTATTACTAACAAAGGCTAGTAATGATGGCCATACCACTACATAGGATGAACCTTGTGTAGGAATGAGAAGTCAAAGGAGTGAGAGAAATGAGAAGCCAAAGGAACACGAAGCTAGAGGAATTCTAGTCAAGTTGGAGGAGAAGCCATAGGAACTTCAGTGAAGCAAGATGAGAAGCCATCATTTGACTAGTGGGTCATCTTCCTTGACATCAAATCTCTGTGTGATCTCTTTTGAATAAAAGATCTCATGTTCAGAAACTCGATTGGATAATTAAATTTAGAACCTTTTTGCTCAATCGCGGCTAGGTCAAGATGGGTGGCCATCCATAACCAATTTTTCCGCCCCATATCTCCTGGATTAAGAGATAATGACATTCAACTCCTTGGTTACTAATTAACTAATGTTCCATAAATCCCCCCATTTTCACTTCGTAAAGAAATTGGAAGAGATTCTGAAAGTGGAAGCATTTCCCCCCCATGCTAGGATGTATTCGCTTTAACTCATAGAATGGGGTTTAATGGAGAGTTGTGTGGGTTTGTGGCTATCTACCATATCTATCCAGATATGGACCAAGAAAAATCAGAAACCCTTTAAAGGGACACTTCACTTCTTCCTTCTGTTGTAAAGGGATTTCCACCATCTTCTAAGAAAATAAAGCATATCGAGATCTGATAATTTGGACTGGATCATATTTCATGGGTGCCCAAGGGATTTATATAGATCACTAGATACAAAAATTCAATCCTAACTATGACATCCCATCTACTCTCCCGGACTAGGTGATGCTTCCCTTTCTCCCTCAACATTGTTGGAACATTTCCACCTTCAAGAGTATTCGAAACTCTTTGGGGAAGTATGTTGATTGTGCAGAGCCTTATGATGGTATATTCCCATATGATTGAATACATGTGGAAGTAGATATAGATAAAGGGCTTCTTGTTGCAATAAATTTAAGTATTGATAGTTGGTCTGATATCCAAGAGGTCAACTATAATCAACTCCCTTTCTATTAATTTTTAGGTCTTGATTATTTCTCTTGTAGATAATTTAATTTTCAAACGTTTTCATCATTTACACATTACATTCACCCCATAACATCATATCATCATTAGAATTTATGTAGAGGGAACAATAAACATCAATAATGAAACAGAATAGAAAGGAACAACATAATAAAATCGTACACAATAGAGACACCAAGATTTAGGTTAGAGACCAGGGGAAAACACCATAAGGGAGAGAAAACAACTAGATTCTTCTTCTATTAGATATTCATCAATTCTTCAGTTGAGATAAAAATTACATTGAGATACATAAATAACATCAAGCCTCCTAGAGCCAACCCAAGTCAGTTCAGAATTTTTTTTGTGAATTGACCAATCTAATCGTCGATAATAAACCAAGTCCAAGAGAGTTGATATCATATAATTATCTCAAGTAGAATCATTCATGTCAACCATAAGAGAAATCACTATCATCAAGACCATATCAAGATACAGTTATACATACTAAGTCAGTTCCATGGAGTTCCATATTATATCATTTTCATATCATAGATTACTGCTATATTGCGTCATCTTAAGGTTTACTATCATCATGATTGGAAAGTGATTTTCATCACATATCTTCATAATCATCACTATCATAAGAGCAATGTCATTTTAATATTATAATCATAAGTATAATTTATATAGATCAAATATATATGAGCCATCATATAGAATATATATGTGTGTCCACAATGACTATGTGCGAGCTACAAGATTGGCCATAAAGTGAGCCACAAAGTTATGTAAATGAGGCACCACTGTGAGTATATGTGAGCTACAATATTGGCCATAGAGTGAGCCACAAAGTTATGTAAATGATCAATCAATGAGCCACCATTGTGAGCATATGTGAGCTATAGGACTGGCCACAGAGCAAACCACAAAGGATTGATAGTGCGCCATTGTACTTTAAATGCGAGCCTTGGATATCAATTGTGTGCTTCAGAGTAATATAACACACCACTACAATCAACTTATAATATTATAATGGCCATCATAATCTTGCTATGCGATAAACTATATGTGTGTCATGTGAGACATTATATTTAGAAATACCATTGTAAAGTAAGACAAATTCACTAATATATGAGAAAGAGTCACCAATATGCGAGACAGAGTCATTATTGAAAACACAAATCATGAGAAAGTTTTCATTGTGTGATTTATAGGGAAGATATATGAACCATAGAACGAGTCACCAAACCACACTTACAATAAATGTGAGCCAAAAAATGTATTGATGCCATAGGGAGGAAAATGTGAGCCTCGATGAACTTATGTGTGCCATATACAAGAAATGTGATCCACTATGATTCTATGTGATCCATATACAAGCCACACACAAAAAATGCGTACCTCAAAAGATAACCAAATGAGCCATAGAAAAATGTGTGATTGTATTGTACTGAGCCTCAAATAGGTTTTATGAACAACACCATATTAGATTCATAAAGGTTTCCTTTATATACAATTTTTTGGAGGAAGAAGGGGTCCTTCAAAGGTCAAGCCAACTTTAGAGTTTGGAGGGAAATACTTTAACTCAAAATTTACACATAGTAGTATTCCTCTTTAATAATTTCTTGACCACATTTTAATAATATTTATTTGTCCATTTTAATTCTAGTTTTTGGGTATGATGGACTTATTTTAGGCTATGGGGAAATTCATCCCATAGCTACCCAAATTTCAACACTCCCTCTCAGCTAGGGAGAAATTTTCATCTGCATCATAAGTCTCATATCGGATGTACATGCATGTTGCATTATGTCTTACCTTGTCTCATTTCGTCTCATTTCATCTCATAGAAGAATAAAAATTTAGAATCAACAGTAGGGAAAATTGATTAGGTCCTCCAAAACCTATAGGTATATTGATCAAGTTCCATGACCTTCATCTTAGTTGCATAAACAATACATCCATCACATCACATCTCCTTTCAAATTTTCTCTCCTTTGATCATTAGCTAAGTAATGATTTCATGATCTAAATAAGAAGAATCATCATGGGGGAGCTCTGGCTTCCTCCCTATATCCACAAAAAATAGGGGAGATTAATCTGTCGCTTTATATATCTAATTGAAAATATGTGAGATACCACTTATCATGAGAGGTAAGTATCACACTATCGTATTATCCGATAATAGGTGGTATACCCAACTTGTCATAAGTGATAAGGATCACACATCCTATTGCGTGTTAATATTCCCACCTGGAACATTAAGAATCAAGTGGCAGAACACTTGCATCCTTTACCTTGGGGAGGATACCCAACTTAGCAATGGTAAGGATCATCCACTCCCAAGTATCTCCTCATGCATTGGCTAGATGGGTGGAAATATTGACAAGTCCAACTTATGGGTAGGATGCATACTTTGGTATACTTTGTCAAGTCCAAAACATGATGGTAGGGTAGGATACCCAACTTTTCATAAATGACAAGTATCATATACACCCTACATTGAAAATAGGAAGGATACCCAACTTTCCATAAATAACAAGGATCACACAACCTATTGTCCATAGTTCCCTCAACCCCATGAGCTCTTTGCCTCAATTCCTCTCCCTAGGATCTAAAATAAGGGGGAAGAGCATAGTTCAGTATCCTCGATCAGTTGTGACCCTTTCTTAGGAGGGTCACATCCATTAGTCCAAGTTGTTTTGTGAGGACCAAGAACTTCCCTTTCAACAAAGGCTTCGTAAGAATGATCTTCTAATTTGGTCAACCCTCATTGCTTCAATTCCACAATGATTCACTGTCAGAGCTTAACTTCTCCCTTTGCACCATATCTCGAATGTAATGATATATAATCTCAATATTCTTGGATCAGTCATAAAACATATGATTCTTTGAGTGTCATACCCCACTCATATTATCGAGGTATATTATTTTCATGTCCAACACATGCTAAAAAATCTCTCCAAGGTCTTAATCACACTGCCTCATAACAAGCCATGCTAGAAACTATTTTCTCTACCTCATTCATACTCAAATCCACATAATTTTGTTTTTGGATCATCCAGGAAATCATAAGCTATGACAACACCCATATGTGATTTTCTTGTCAATAATAAGTTTTAGTATATATATCAAGTGTTCAATAAATTATGTCAATCCATCATTAATTTTTTCATGTAGATATTTGAGAACATGGTTAGAAGCAACCCAATATAAATCTCTATGCTCTATTTGTCTCAAGGATCATGCTACAAGATAAGGATCCATATGGCTTCCTATTCATCATATGATCCATCAAATCTAAATTTGAAGAGGAGCATCTCTCAACCACTTGAGTGTAATCCATCATGTGAAGTCTCTAACAACATACATTTTAACAAGGGAGTTCTCATCACCTCTATATTAAACCTTTTAACCTCCAATAGTTGATCATCGAGGCTTAGAGGTCAACTCCCTCTCGATGAGGTAATTTTATCATATGAGATAATAAATTATTATCTTATAAAACCAAATATCAAAGACATACCTTTAACCTTGAAAAGGGGTTGGAGTCTATATCAGATGTCAATCAATCCAAGCATGCCAAGTTCATGGGAGCAAATTAAGTCCATGTTGGAATTTATTTAATCTATAGTCATGAATATCATCTTATGTGCCTCAGATCCTTGAGTTAGCCCCAATTATAATCCTTCCTCAAGTACATCATAAAGGAAACTGACTTTTCATACATTTGATAATAGTGCATCTGAAAATGGTGATAGGATATCATTACAATCCTCTCACTCTGAGAGCATCTTCCTTATAATTTTTGAACGAAATATCACAGAGGCATCTGACATTGTTGCTTCTTATCATCCAAAAATGGTTCTTGCATGAATGACACACTATTTCTCAACATCTCTTTATCTTAGAATATCTCATTTTTACATGACAATATGCTCCCTTTGAATAGGAATCTTGTTCAATCATAAATATAAAATTTAGATACGTGATCCTTTTATCAAGGTATGATCTCTTGTCCATATTTCAAATGGCACTATAATTTGCATCCTTCTTAATTCTCAATATTAAGGACTAGGTCCTTACTTCCATCTATTGTACCTAATGACCCCATAACAAGAGAAAGAGAAATAATAGTAAAAATAAATAAACATAATGAAAGTGTACCTGATGATGAATAAGGATTTCCATCCTTTTACTAAATAGGAGAGTGGCCTCATAATTATCCTACACTAGCTCCCTCTTGTGGCTTACTCTTCTTGCACAAAATCCCTCTTGTAGATTACTCTTCTTCCACTAGATCCTGATTGGATCTTACTGTTATTGCACCATTCTACATCATGATTATCCTCAAGATCTAATTTCCTTGATCACATCCTCATATAAGAAGTTAGTAAAAGAAGCATCCAAATATTCTTGTAGGAAGAATAAAAAATATTCCAAAAAATGATAAATCTAAACCAGAGAAATGTCATAAACAAAATAGCATAAGTTTTGAAGGTACTTATCCTTCATAAGGATTGTAGGAATATATTAGCTCCCTTTTGATCCAACATCCATGAGTCATCACTATCCATTAATCATGTGTCAACGACAGAAGAAATGTATCCTCTTGAGCACCACATGTATTCTGATTGCATATCCTTTCAAGATCAAATATTGATGGCCACTGAATCTTGCATCATACCCTTATCCTAGGGTTTTTCTGAATCAGCCACAAGTACTTAAATAACTAAATGGCTTCTTACTATAAATTTCATATCATGAAATTTTTTGAACCATACCAAGCCTTTTCCATGTCGAGGCCACGCCTAAGGTTTCTCCCAAACCCTAGCTTCTATTTGCAAGAAAAAATATTTTCCAGGGTTTCCTTCAAACCCTTACATTCTTGTAGGTATTATGTATATTTATCCATTTCACTCTAATTTGATCATGAACTTCATCATATGTCTTCATGGGGGTGATCTTCAGTGACTTTTCTTCCACTCAACTCAATACCATGTTAATTTTTAGGGTTTGATGTTTATTTGTTCTTAATAATTTCATTTTAAAAAATTTTCATCATTTAAACATTAAATTCAATCCATAACATCATATCATCATTGAAAATTATGTAGATATAATAATAAACATCAAAAATGCAGTGGAAAATAAAGGAGCAATAGAAGAAAAGCATACACAATAGGGACACCAGTATTTAGGTCAAATAAAAGGGAAAAACCCCACAATTGGAAAACACAAATAGATTCTTCTTCTATTGGATATTCATCAATTTTTTATATATAATACAAAGTAAAACGGGATACAACAATCACATCAGGACTCCTAGATCCAAACCAAGCCGGTTTAGAACTTCTTTTGTGAATTGAAAAATCTAATATATGATAATCAACCAAGTACAAGAGAGTTGCTATTATATCACTATATCAACTAGCATGATTCATGTCAATCATAAGATCATAATCACTATCATCAAGACCATATTAGGTCACATATATACATACTAAGTCACTGCTATAGATTGTCATATTAGATCATTGACATATCATAGGTTATTGTCATATTGAGTCATCAAAAGGTTTATTGTCATCAATATAGAAAGGTGATTGTCATCACATATAATAATATTCATCACTATCATAAGAGCGAGTTCATATTCATATTAGCATCACAAGTATAATTCTCAGAGATAAAATATATATGAGCCATCATAAAGAATGTATACGTGTCACCATAGTGATTATATGCGAGCCACAGGACTGGACATAAAGTGATCCACAAAGTTATGTAAATGAATCATAAATGAGATATCGATATGAGTATATGAAATCTACGGGACTGACCATAGATTGAGCCACATACGTATGTAAATGAGCCACCACTGCGAGTGAATATGAGCTATAGGATTGGCCATAAAGCAAGCCGTATAGGTATGTAAATGAGCAATCAATGAGCCACCACTATGAGTCTATGCGAGCTATAGGAATAGCCATATATCGAGCCACAAAGGATTGATATAGTGAGACTATACTTTAAATGCAAGCCTCAAATATCAATTATGTTTCTAAGAGTAATATAATGTGCAACTATAATTAATTCAGAATGTTATAAAAAGTCATTGTAAGCTTGCTATGTGAGCAACAATATGTTTGTCATGTGAGACATTATATGTTGCGACACCAATGTAAAGAGAGACAAAGTGACTAATATATGAGATAGAGTAACTAATATGTGAGACAAATTCATTACTATAGACACAAATCATGAGTGGATTTTCATTTTGCGATCTATAGGGAAGATCTCTGAACCATAGAATGAGTCACCGAACCATGCTTATAATAAATACAAGCCATAGGATGTAGTGGTTCCATAGCGAGGTAAAATTAAGCCTCAATGAACCTGGCCTCAGTGGACCTATGCATGCCATATAAAATAAATATGAGTCATTGTGATTCTGTGCGAGCCATATACGAGCCACACAAAAAATGTGTACCTCATAAGATAACTGAATGATCCATATAAAAATGCATGATTATATTGTATCAAGTCTCACATAGGTTATACACAAAAAACCATATTAGATACACAAAGGTTTCCTTTATATAAAATTCATTGGATTGGGAAGAGGGCTTTCAAAGTTCAATCTCACTTTAGAGTTTGGAGGGAAATACTTTATCTCAAATTTTTCTCATAATAGTATTTATTTATATTCCTCTTCAATAATTTCTTTCCTACATATTAATAATATTTATTTGTCCATTTGAATTCTAGTTTTGGGGCATGATGGACTTATTTTAGGTATATTTCGAAGCTCGTTCCATAGCTTCCCAAATTTCAACACTTTCAAATGTAAAGTCTGCCATGAATACAATCAATTTTCTTGAAATTGTCCCAAAAATCAAGATGACCAGGAAAAGCAAGGAGAATTAGGAGAACAATGGAAACATGAAAAAGCAGGAGGGCATCTGTTAGGTAGTAACATCCCCCAACCCTGTAGGTTTTAACCCTGTAAAAAAATTATCTACGAACAAATCTTTAAAATAGAAAATAAACAATAGCGAGAGCATAAAACATAATACAGATAAACACAGTGATTCTCCCCTAGATCCCAAATCGGGACGACCAACTTGATTTTTAATTATATTCCTTTTGGTGTTACAACATTTATATATACATGCCAAAGCATACATAAACCCCAATCCATTAACCCTGGATTAGAACATAACCGTAGTTCCCTTGACCGGATCTACAAAATACCAGGGGCCAAAAACCATCATGCCCCAAAACCATGTGAAAACCCATGCAAAAAACCATGGGTGGGTCTGCCCACCTGAAAATAAGGACCAAAAAAATTTTCTGGGGTGCTGCCCCAAACCCCGACAGGGGGGGCTACCGCCCCGCCTGTTACCCCCCCACGCATGACTAGTCATGGAAAGAATATAACACAAAACCAACATTCACCCACCTGTTGTTTTCTTTCTGCAGGGGGCCACAGGAGAGCTGAGTCATTAGCCCAACTTTTCAACACCCATTGTTTCTCTACACCAAGATAGCTTCTGAGTGCTCACAGACTTTGTCAATGCATCTGCAACATTCTTCAAAGTGTCCACCTTTACCAGCAACACCCTTTTAGCTTCAACCATATATCTCACAAAGTGATATTTAACATCAATGTGATTTGTCTTTGAATGATAAGCAGGGTTCTTAGCTAAGAAAATTGCACTTTGGCTATCACAATCTATCCTTATAGCTTGTTGCACCAACCCCATACTTGAACACAATCTCTGCAACCAAACTACTTCCTTGCTTGCATGAGTGGCTACCATGTATTCTACCTTTATATTTGAAAGAGCTACTACAGACTGTATTTTTCTCATCCAACTGACTACACCTCCAAATAGGCTAAACACATACCCACTTGTAGATCTTCTTTGGTCTAGATCTCCAGCCAAGTCTGCATCAACAAAACCACGAATGTCCAACACTCTTTCCAATCCTAGTCTTCCCTAGTAGCACAAGCCATAATCACTAGTGCCACGCAAATATATGAAAATCCGCTTCACTGCTGTCCAATGCTCTTTCCCTGGGTTTGACATAAACCTGCTCAATACTCCCACTGCATGTGTAATGTCTAGTCTAGTACACACCATTGCATACATCAGGCTACCCACTTCACTTGCATATGGAACACGGGACATATGCTCCTCTTCTTCTTGTGTCTTGAGACACTGTTCAGTAGACAGCTTTGTACCTACAGGAATCAGGCATTCACCAGTTTACTATCTTCCATATTGAACCTTTGCAATATAGTCTCATCATACTTCCTATGTTTTAACCAGAGCTTCCTCTTTGCCCGATCTCTCTTAATTTCCATGCCCAAAATATAGTTTACAGCACTAAGATCCTTCATGTCGAATTTGGAGAAAAGTTGGGTCTTCAAATCTTGGATAATTTCTTTGTCATTTCCAATCAACAACATATCATCGACATACAAGACCAAATAAATAACACGGTCACCAATTAATTTAAAATAAACACAATGATCCTCCTTGCTTTTGGTGAAGCCAAGTCCCCATATATAGGTATCAAATTTCTGATACCACATCCTTGGTGACTATTTTAACCCATACAAAGACTTCTTTAACCTGCATACTAGCTCTTTCTTCTCCGTCACCATAAAGCCTTTAGGTTGTTTCATGTAGATATCCTCTTCAAGATCCCTGTGAAGAAATTTTGTCTTCAAATCCATCTTTTCTACCTCAAAATCAAATGCAGCAGCAATAGATAAAAGTAATCTAACAGAAGTAACTTTGGCAACAAGAGAAAAAATATCACCAAAATCAATTCCTGGCACCTGGGAATAACCTTTTGCTACCAACTGAGCTTTGTATTTCTCCACCTTGCCTTCTACATTCATCTTCTTATTAAACACCCATTTGCTCCCGATGGGCTTCCTTCGAGCCGACAACTCCACCAAATCCCATGCCTCATTTTTATGCAAGGATGCCATTTCATCAACCATGGCCTCCTTCCATAGTTTTCCATACTCTGAATCTACTGCCTCCCTGACATTTCTAGGATCATCATCAGTTATAGTTAAAGAAAAATTTGAACAGAAAGTAGATGGACTATATCTTTCTAGTTGTCTTCTTTCCCGAACTGATCTTCTCACAACTGGAGTTTGTGGCTCTTCCTCTTCTGAGTGTTCTTCTGTTGTAGAGTCTGATTCATCCTCCTTTAGCTCAAACTCTATATTCTAAGGTTCCTTTGGTAGGACTTCATTTTTAACAATATCTTTCACCTCTCTAAACACCACATCTCAGCTGTACACAAACTTCCTTGTTTCCGAGTTCCAAAGATTGTAACCCTTTAAACCATCCTTATAACCAATAAAGATGCACCTTTCAGATTTATTATCCAACTTGCTCCTTTTCTCCTTTGGAACATGTACATATGCATCACATCCAAATACCCTCAGATGTGAAAGAGAGGTTTTCTTAGTAGTCCATACCTCATGTGGAGCCTTATCCTCCAACGCTGATGAAGGTGATCTGTTAACCAAGTAACATGCAGTCTCCACTGCCTCTAACCAGAATTATTGTCCTAACCTGGTATCAATGGGCATGCTTCTTGCCTTTTCCATCAGCATTCTGGTCATTCTTTCTACAACTCCATTTTTCTGAGGTGTGTATGCAGTAGTCTTTTGCCATGCTATACCACACTTCTTACAGAACTCTTCAAATTCATTCTTACATAACTCCCCACCATTATCTGTCCTCAGCACCTTTATCTTCTTCTCTGTTTGGTTTTCCACCAGAGCCTTAAATTATTTAAATCTGTCAAAGACTTCAGGTTTCTTCCTCAAGAAATACATCCATGTATTCCTTGAGAAGTCATCTATGAATGAAACATAGTACACAGACTTACCCAATGATGGAACCGACACAGGTCCAAACACATCACTGTGCACAAGCTCTAATATCTTGTTCGCCCTCTTAGCACCAGAAGGAAAACTCACCCGATTCTGCTTCCCATACACACAATGTTCACATAAATTGAAATCCAAAGAGCTATTGGACATACCTTCTACCACACCATTTCCATGCAGTATCTGAAGGCCCTTCTCTCCAATATGTCCAAGCCTTTGATGCCATAGCATGGTCTTTTCTCTAGAGACTGCTAGGCTTTCCGCTCCACTTTTGGGAACCACAAAATTGTTGCACCCATCAATAATAGTGCTGCCCTAAAGCTTGTATATATTTCCAATGCGAACTCCCCGCATTAATACCAGTGCTCCCCGAACCATCTTATAGGTATCTTTCTCGAACACTGTTTTTACACCTGCATCATCCATCTTGCTTACAGAAATCAGATTTTTGGCCAATGCAGGAATGTGCAGAACACCAGGAAGTGTTCTAATCATTCCACCTTGCAGCTTCAGCTTGAATTTTCCACGTCTGACGATTCTGGCCTTCCTATCTGTTAGCCCCCCTATGATATTTTTTGACAAGCAAAACAGGGGGCTATGTTTGTTGTTGAGCCTTCAAGGAATGCATTTCCTCTGAAAACACATCATCCTTGAAGCCTCCTCTTGTATTTTGTCCTTTGACGAAGTCCCTTCTGCTGATTTCTGTCATAAAGCCTCTCTGTTTGTGAAGAAATGCCCAAAGGCCTCCTTTTCCCTCTTATTTCATTACCCCTAAGCCTTTTTTTTTCATCCTTTGTCCCCCCTCCTATGTTCGCTTCTTACCTTTCATTTCCCCTCAAAATCCCCTTTAAATCCTTCCCATACCCTTTTTTGGCCTTTTCCCCCCTTTGTTCCTCTATCGTTCCCCTTCCTGACCTTTAAATCACATTAGAATGGGCCCAAACCCACTTTCTAACTTTATAACAGGGCTTAGCCCCTTTTCCGCCAGCCCCATCCCCACGTAACTGGGCGCTGTGATTGAGTGCTGCCTCTTAAGGTGCTCATCGCAGATCGCACTTATTGCATATCGCAGTTTCATTATATGTATTCGATTGATCCATCACACTTGCCGCCATTGCACTTTCTACCGATCGCATTTTCCCCATCGCATTTCCGCTCCGTCACAGAGCGCAAAGTGCTGATTTCCGCCGTCGCACTTTCTCCATTTGCGATTTTGCGATCAGATCCCCGGGTCCCACATCCACGGCTCCCCTCATTGCATTTTGTTCATTTCCTTTGTATTTCCTCCGTTAGTTAAACCTTTTCATTTTACATTAAAGTTTAATGAATTGCCCTCCGCCATGACCGGGCCCTGCCATTTCGAATGCATTTCATGTGTTTGACCTTTCCCCTTTGTAGCTCGGCCAACATTTAAACCTTAGTGTTTAGCACTAAAGGCATTCTCCGCCATTGTTCCATGTGTTCGCCGTTTCCACAGTCACCGCCGCCTTTCCACCACGGGCCTCCAAAGCATTTCTCCATCACCACTGCCCGATTTTGTAATAGTTTTATTTGACTGTTCAGTTAGCACAGAGAGGCCAGTTCAGCGGCCAAACGAAACAGCAGAGACAGATTTGAGGGATTCAAGCCGGTTAATTGAAGATTAAAAATTATAATCCTGAATTCAAAGGAAAAGGCGCAGTTCGAAGATCCAAGCACAGTGTTAAAGTCTTATCTGTGTTTAATATCAGCAGGGTACTCTTCTCCAAATGTACACCTTCCTACAAGAAATCTCCATGCCTCCTCGAGCCCTGAAACGATTAATTACACCGACTGAAGCTCATTTAAGACAGTCAGGCAGCAGTTATGGAGGTATGGAGCGGCCCTGCATATCTTTCAGTCAGTTCATTTATTCCAGAAGTCAGCACAGAGCTCCAGACGCCAGAAGGACTTGAAGAACATATTATAGGTCAATCTCGACCTGACAGAGATCTCCAAAATAGTCTACGGAGTACAACATAATTCCATTAAGAAGAATGGGCTCGGCCTCCTCCACCATTCTGTCTTAATGAGACTCATTTAATTTGTATCTACTCCTGCTTTCGTCTCTCCTTCTATAAGAATCCCCAAGAACATAATGTAAGGGTTGTTGTTGTCCAGTTGTTGGGCATTTTGCTGTTAGAGGGATTCAGTTGACTGTTAGGACAGGCTTGGGAGGGAGTTACAGAGTAGTTTGTATGTAATAGGCTGGGAGGAGAAAGTTTGGATGGTAACAGCCATTGAGATTATCGTATATGACTGGTTGATCCAGGTGGATACTGGTGGCCACCCGCCTATTCCACTTGGGCCCCCACCATTGTCTCTTTCAGTTTTTCAATTTCGGCATAACTTACTATATTTAGCAGTTTTTCGGGTCCTGAACTTCCGGAGCCGTTTTGAGGCCCTAAACGACGTTTTTTGGGTATCGTTTTACCAACGAATTGGATCATCCAATTCGTCCTGACAGTTGTAGTCCTCGGATAGAGCTTTCTAATGATGTATCATGTGCGTCAAATGGAGATAGTATGCCAAAGTTACGTCCCTGGGAAGTTGAAATACCAATTTACCCAAACAGGGCCCATAGTTTTGGCGCTTCATCTCCTAGGGTTAGGTTTTTGGGATGTTTAGGGTTCTCCATCGTTTCTCAATAATAAATAGGCCCTCGAGCCTCATTGTAACGCAGTTCAGAGGCCTGTAGCCGCCACATCTCTTCTCAGAGATAGCTACCAGTGCCCTAGCTAGTTTTATTTCCATTCTCTCTGTAAGCAAATTTCAGTTCTTTGATATTAATGAAATGAAGTGTTAATTCCGCTGCATCTCTGTATTTATGGTTACATGTTTATTCTGTTGCGTTCCTACATAAATCTGGATCAGTGGTATCAGAGGGGTCTACTTTTTCTCGATCCTTCTTTGCATGTCCCCAACGAGGTCGGGGTATAAGGAGCTAGGGCTTGATCTGGTGGAACCTTTGCAAGATCAGCCTCGTAAACCTCGACGGACGCCCATGGGGGACGAAAAGAAAGATGAGGGAGCAGGAGATCCTATCAAAGTATTGCTCGAGGAGGCCCTCGAAAAACAAAGGAACGCGATGATGGATAGCTTTGCTCAGATCCTTCAACGGCTGCCCACCGGCGGCGCATCTGCATCCAGTAGCCACTCTGGAGTTGCGACTCCCTTTAAGGTACAAGTAAATTTTGACATTCCCATATTTGAGGGTCAAATAGGCGCAGATGCCGTAGATAGATGGTTGAATCTATTAGAAGGATATTTCTCTGTTCATGACTTTTCAGACCGGGAGAAGATTATTTTTGCACTCCTCAAAGCTACCCCCCATGTTAAGGACTGGTGGGAAACCTACTGTGAGAACAAGGACCAGACAGAACCCTCTCTGTTCTCGGCCGTACTAACTTGGAATTCTTTCCGAGACGCCGTCAAGGAACAGTACTATCCCGTGGGGAGCTATGAGGACAAGTACATACAATGGACCACGCTGCGACAACAAAGGGATCAAGATGTGCACGAGCTGACGAATCTGTTCCATACCCTGCGCACAAAGTTAGGTATCAAAGATTCAGAGAAACATTTGGTGCTAAAGTATCGCAGTTGTCTGCACAGATACATTCAGGAGGAAATGGAGTTCCTCGACATCTCCTCGCTTGGTACGCCATACCGGTATGCTGCCAAGATTGAGCAGAAATTCAAACAGAAGAAGCGAGACTTTGGATCTGCGAATCAAAAGCAAGGAAAAGGTGCTTCCAAACCGCAGAACAAAGGATAGAGCCAAGGCATGGCGGCTAAAGACAACCCGTCAAAGCCACAAGAAAAGAACAGCACCGCAAAGCCAAAGAAGGACACGGGAAAGTGGTGTGAGTTCCATAAGAGCTCCACTCACAACACAAGTGAGTGTCGAGCCAAGCAGTCGCTAGTGGCCGAGATGAGGGCTTTTGAGTCAGATGCATGCTTCGACTCCGAATCAGAACCTGAAAAGGGGAATGAAAAGGGGAAACAGATTATTGATGCGGAGCCCAACGCCACTATTGCCACTACAAAGGTCCAGAAGGAGGAACCGGAAGATCCAGAGGAGGAGGAACGTCTCTTCCACTCCCAGATGTGGGTAAAGGGCTCCCCTGTACAGTTCATTGTCGACAATGGGAGCCAAAAGAACCTCATTTCAACAGACGCCGTGAAGCGGTTGGGCTTGCCAACCACAGCTCACCCACATCCATACACCATCGGGTGGCTTCACCAAGGACGAGATCTCTGCGTTAGCCAGCAGTGCCGCCTTCCCTATAGCATCAAGCCCTTCACGGATGAGGTATTATGTGACGTTGCTCCTATTGATGTTTCTGATGTATTATTAGGACAACCATACTTGTGGAAGCGTCATGCAGTGTATGAGTCTCGACCTCGTGCTGTTATTATTACTTTGGGAAATAAGTTGTACAGGATACCAGAGGTACCACCTCCTACGACTATCTCTTTCGTTACTGCAAAACAATGTAGTAAGCTCATTTCCCAAACCAGGAAATTCGTTTTCCTGATGATCCGCCCCCAGGGCAAGAAGAAGACTGTGGCCACGACCTCCAGACAGGGCCCCTCTGTACGACAACAACAAATGGATAAGGTCGTGGAGGAGTACGGGGACATCTTCACCTCACCCACAGGGGTTCCTCTGCACTGCCAGGTCAAGCACCCGATTGATCTGACCCCACGTGCGCCGCTACCCAATGGACCGATCTATCGACGCTCTGTTCTGGAAAATGATGAACCGTTATGCGCATTCGTACGCGTGGAAAGGTCACATCAGACCAAGTTCATCACCCTGTGGGAGTCCGATCGTGTTGGTACAAAAGAAGGATGGGACGTGGAGACTCTGTATTGACTATCGGGCGCTGAACAAGATCACTGTCCGGAATAGGTACCCAATCCCACGGATTGATGACCTTCTGGACCAACTCCAAGGTGCAAAATATTTCAGTAAGATCGACCTGAAGTCTGGGTATCACCAGGTACCAATTGAACCCTCTGATGTGTGGAAGACTGCCTTCAAAGCTAAGGAAGGCCTTTTTGAATGGCCGGTCATGCCTTTCGAGTTGACGAATGCTCCCACAACCTTCATGAGGATGATGGATGACATCTTGTGGCCATTCACCAACTCATTCGTAGTGGTGTACTTGGATGAAATTCTGATCTTCAGCAAGACTTGGGAAGAGCCGTGTGCCAATTTGGAGAAGTGCACTTTTGGCATGACCCAGGTTCAATATCCGGGATACATTATTGATGAAAGGGGGGTGCATGTGGATCCAACCAAGATCCAAGTCATTCGGGATTGGCCAGCCCCAACCACTATAACATAGCTTCGCAGCTTTCTGGGTCTTGCTAATTTCTACCGTAGATTCGTGTTGGGATTCTCTCATATCACTTGGCCCTTGAGTCAAGTCACCAAAGGAGGAGCAAGAGAAAAATTCTTTTGGTCGGAACCTCAACAGAAGGCGTTCAAAGAATTGAAAAATCGCCTCTGTTCTGCCCCAGTGCTCACCTTACCAGACTTGCAGCAGCCATTTGAGATCGAGACAGATGCCTCCGACTATGCTATTGGGGCAGTTCTTACTCAACAGGGACATCCAGTGGCATATCACAGTGAGACATTGTCTGAGACAGTTCGCAAGTATCCCACCTATGACAAAGAAATGTATTCCATTGTGCAAGCCTGTCGACAATGGAAGCATTACATTTTTGGGAAGGAAACAATCATCCACACAGACCACCGGCCCCTGCAGTTCATACAGACACAAGGGAAGTTGCAGAATGATCGCCATCAGAAGTGGTCCACATATCTGCTACAGTTTCATTTGAACATCAAGTACAAGAAGGGTAGCACCAATAATGTTGCAGACTGCCTCAGCCGACCACCGATCGTGGCGCTCACCACCGTGCTCAACTCTTGTGGGCACGAGACTTCTGATTGGCCACTTCTCTATGAGAGTGACCCAGAATTCGGCCACACTTACAAGGCACTCTTGCGGGGCACGAAAGTTCCAAATTTTCACCTCCAAGATGCACTTTTATGTCACCTCGGACACCTTTGTGTTCCTTCAAGCGAGCGTGCCAAGATGATATGGGAAGCACACTACAGTCGAGTCGCTGGGCATTTCGGGGTCGAGAAAACAGTAGCAATACTACAGAAGTATTTCTATTGGCCGAACCTTCGAAAGGATGTCAAGAAGCACATTAGATCCTGCATTGCTTGTGCCATTGCCAAACCGACCATCAAGAAGCAAGGCCTATATACTCCACTACCTACCCCTAGTCGACCTTGGGAATCCATCTCCATGGATTACATGTCAGGCCTGCCCTCTACTAAGAATGGCAATGACTGTGTTTTCATGGTCGTTGACAGATTCTCGAAGATGGCCATTATGGCGGCCTGTAAGAAGAATATCACAGCAGAAGCTACCGCTAAACTCTTCTTTGAACGAGTATGGGTACACTTTGGGATCCCACAGTCTATCATATCAGATCGAGATAGCAGGTTCCTCAGCACATTTTGGTCCAGCCTCTGGTCAATGTTGGACACAAAGCTCACCAAGTCCACAGCTTTCCATCCCCAAACAGATGGCCAGACAAAGGTCGTCAACAGAATGATTGTACACATTCTGCGCATGTACAATTCAAAGCATCCCCGCACATGGGACGAGAGCCTCCCCTATGTACAACATAGTTATAACCGGGCTCTCCACAATTCAATTGGCCATAGCCCCTTTCAGGTGGGCTTGGGATTCCAGCCACTATGTCCCATTGACGTAGCCATGCCATTTGCAACTGCTCAGGCCGATTCAGCGCACGTCCAGTCTGAAGTTGACAAAGCAAGTAGCTTTATTGAGTGCATTCAACACATCCGACAACAGGTTCATGATATATTGGACAGAGCCAATGTGAAGTACAAGCAACGCCATGATCAACACCGGGTGCCACACAACTTCCAAGTGGGCGACAAAGTATGGCTGCATTTGCAGAAGGAGCGCCTCATCGGACCTCACCGCAAGCTTTGCCCACTCCGATACGGGCCATACACCATCACCAAGGCTGTAGGGAACAATGCTTTTGAGCTTAGTATTCCACCATTCCTTGGTCTACACCCAGTCTTCAATGTGGATCGCCTTCGTCCTTACTTCCCACCTCTACTGGATACTTCGGACATTGCAGAACAACTCACACCGACAGAGTTAAACCCAGACTGCAAGGAACAGGCCACCACAGATTGTATCATGGACATGCAAATTAAGAACACTTGCCAACAGAGGATCCAACTGTATCGGGTTGTCAAAGCTGGCCAACTCCTGCACCAAGGAAAGTGGTTCACCAGGGACCAAGTTCAGCAGAAATTTCCTCATCTCATGGAGGAACTTAACGCAATGGGGACCATTGCTTCCTAAGGGGGGAGGAATGATCCAGGTGGATATTGGTGGCCACCCGCGTATTCCACTTGGTCCCCCACCATTGTCTCTTTCAGTTTTTCAGTTTCGGCATAACTTACTATTTTTAGCAGTTTTTCGGGTCCTGAACTTCCAGAGCCGTTTTGAGGCCCTAAACGACGTTTTTTGGGTATCGTTTTACCTAAATCGCACTGGGCCATCATCATGGGTCCCTATCAGCTGTAGTCCTCGTATAGAGCTTTCGAATGATGTACTTATGTGCATCAAACGGAGATAGTATGCCAAAGTTACGTCCCTGGGAAGTTGAAACACCAATTTACCCAAACGGGGCCCATAGTTTTGGCGCTTCATCTCCTAGGGATAGGTTTTGGGATGTTTAGGGTTCTCCATTGTTTCTCAATAATAAATAGGCCCTCGAGCCTCATTGTAACTCAGTTCAGAGGCCTATAGCCGCCACACCTCTTCTCAGAGATAGCTACCAGTGCCCTAGCTAGTTTTATTTCCATTCTGTCTGTAAGCAAATTTCAGTTCTTTGATATTAATGAAATGAAGTGTTAATTCCGCTGCATCTCTGTATTTATGGTTATATGTTTATTCTAATATGTAGTCATAAACTGATCATCGGTTTCTGATTCAGTAATCAAAGCACATTTCACAGGATCCTGGTCTATTGCTATTGGTGATGTTTTTCCTAACTCTGTTTATTACATTTTCATACTGTTTCATGTTCTTCTGGTAGGAAACAGAAGTATAACATAGGATTCACCCTTGTTAGGTGCCCTATGTTTCCTGCTCTCCCTACCTTTAATGTTTTCTACTTTATGTGTTATCTAAGAGTGAATTCATGGGGTTTAACCAGTGCAGTAGATGTTATTGCCTGCTGGCTGATGTATGAACTTAGGGGTTTGCTGCTTGGATGTTTCTTTGTCAAATTTATCTTTTTTTTTCCCTTGGAGTTGCTAAAGCAGACCTGGAGTTAAATGACCTCTGGTCTGATCTATAGGCTGCCCCTTTGTCCACCTTTGAGAGCTGCCTTTGAGTACGTCCAAGCAGGTCTGGAGTTAAATGACCTCTGACCTGATCTATAGACAGAAATTGGGTCGCTTTCCTTCTTGCACCTTCTCTCCTTAATGTTCCATCCCATCATCTATCTAAAAGATCCTCTAGTATAGATGACTTGCCCTTTGAAAGCCTTGGCTAGTGGTTGCAAGTAATTATCCTTTCATGACTCCATAGCCCAATGGATGGCACTTTCTTGACCTATCCTCTTTGCTGAAATATCCTACTGCCCTGTTCCTTCTCTCCCATTACCTTCTCGGTTTATGGTCTCCTAACCAACCCAGCAACCAACCAACCAAATTATTTTAAAACCTCCTTTGTGATTCATACCTAGCCTAACATCTCATTTTGAGCTCTCAAAGACATATCATTCTTTGCTTCATGGAGAGATCCCTCTCCGGGTCCAGGAGGGCTAGATCCTAGGGCCCAAAAGTGGTTCTGATGTTGTCTCATCTTTTGGTCTTGCCAATCTAGCCAAAACATGGGAACCCCAACATAATGGTGACTCCACTGGGGAAGAGACCACTTCGCCTTTAGATTGGCATTCAATTGCTGATGGTGGACAGCAGCCTACTCCAAACAGTCAAATTCATCCACTTGGCGACTCCACACTCCACACTCCACAATCCTCGAAGACTCCACTGGAGGAAGAACCTGAAAAATGGCTAGACCCCATAGAAGGGTAGAACATACGGGTTGGATTTGGTTGAAAGAATTCATTGTTTTTGTCTATCACTATGTTCTGTCCTACTTTAAGCCTAATCAAGTGTACAAAGATGAAACCCACACTGAATGTGGGAAATACCTCAAGCCTCAGTCTGTAGACCGTGAGCAGACCTGTACTCCTGTGAAGAAACTGGTGGAACAAGAAGCTCATGTTGTATCTCCCACCCTTCAAGAAGCTTCAAGCAGCCATGAGCCCATTGTTACACCACCCACACCTACAAAGGTCATAGAAAGATATAAGCCTTTGGTTTTACCTCTTTTCTTCCAACCCCTGCCTGCAGAACTTATTAACCAGCTACCTCATTTTGACGGAGAAAATGAAAGGGCCACTACCGAGGAAAATGTTCAAAACCTTGAGGATTTACTTGAGCTGTATGAAATAGAAGAAGATGATGTGTGCATTAGAATGTTTGCCTTTTCATTGCAAGGAAATGTTAAGAGTTGGTTCAAATGCCTTCCAGTGGCAAGCATTTTCAGCTTTCATCAATTTTCTCGAGTTTTCCTTGATAGATGGGCAGCCCCGAAAAACACTCTCCTCATCCTAAAAGAATATCAGAATTTGAGAAGGCAGCCAGGAGAGACAGTGCAGAATTTTTCAGCCAGGTTCAATAAGGTATATGATGCAGTGCCTTCTGATATAAAACCACCTTTGGGATGGGCTTTATTGCACTATCCAAGTTCTTTTGACCTCGAGGTGAAATTCCAAATAAGGCAAAAAGAGCCTTTGAGCCTGGAGGAAATGCAGGATATAGAAATCACTGTCGAATACAACATACAGTGCAGGGAAGAAAGATTACAAGCAGCAAGGAAGGACCGAACAGAGCAAACAACGCAGATCTCTTTAGAGGACAAGCTGGAAAGACTGATAGAGACTGCCAGTTCCTTGCTGAAAGCAAAAGAGAAAGAATATGAGGCTAAAACCAGAGAGGATGATTGGAAGAGACCTACTCCTTATCCTCGAAAGAGACAAATCAGATCACTGCAAGACAGAAGTTACATGCAAAGCATGTATGAGGAACCAGAGCTTAGATCAGAAAATGAACTTGCAGACTATTTTGTAGAAAGACTCAATAAGAGTTCTGAAGACTTGGTGGATAACGATGCTTGTAATTATGATTTCTCTGATGATGATCTGACTGATGATAATTTTTCCCAAAGGGAAACTGAGCTTGCAGGGCCATCATTAGTAGATTCATGGGAGGAAGGTCACGACCATCAACTTCAGGAAAATGATGAGCTAATGTAGGCCATCTATGATACTGATGGAGAAAGCGTTGAAAGCATGATAGCAGACGAAGATTCTTTGAATCTTCTGTCTGCTTCATATTCGAACATCAGTTATACTTGCCAAGAGGATGGAAGCCAGCAGCTCTCCAGCACAGAGGACAAGGAGGAAAAAGATGAAGAAAGTCTTGAGCGGAATGAATCTCCCGAGCCTTCTCCCAAAGGGATTGAGGTAATCAAAGAAACCCTCGCTCAAGAATATGTTAATTTTTTCACAGAGTTCAATATGTTTCAGCAGAACCAGCCTGCGGTACTAGAGGACAACGCTGTTGAATATAATGAGCCCTCTAGCTCAGGCTGCATTGAAGATGAGCGAGATCTCCTTCTCCACATACATCTTTGTCTTGATCCAGCGAGAGAAGAGATATTCCTGGTTGATGCCCATATGCCAAATACTCCCAATCAGGAAGAGGAGGAGTGTAATTACAAAGGCCTCACTGTAGATGCACTGATTGAAGTTGCCCGGGATGCAGACAGCCTATCAGTCATGGTAGGCTCTGAAGGAAAAAGTTTACATCATGATTTTGTTGATCCAGTGGCAGAATACATGGAGGCCTTCACTGGCTCAGTTCCTCAAACATTGATCTTCTACAAGAGCCAAACACAACAGAATTGGCCACCACTCTTGGTGACCACAGTTTTGAAGAACCACACGCAGAGCACCCCGTGGTTATCTCTGACAGGCAGTCAGTGCTCATATCCTTTTTTGTTACTGCTGGACTGGCTGCATTGGCATTATTATATCACCTATAACATCATAGATTTCCAGTTAGAGTAGGGTAGGTAGGAAAAGCTTAATAAAGCTCAGTCTATGAGCATGTACTTAGTTGTTTTAATTCTGTCTTAGAATGTAGAGAAGAAATCTGCTAGACAGTTTAATCCTAGAAGATATTAGATTAAGTAGAGAAACTATGAGGCCAACAGTCTAATATGGTCTCATGGAGTAATAAGGGTAGAAATAGAATAGGTCTATTTTCCTGTATGTAAAAATTGATGATGTAAAGGGTCTGCAAGTCCAAATGCACCCAGAAGAAGAATGCTAGGACTATAATATGGGTAGGCAGCTGTATGGGAGAATGTTACTCCTGATTTGATGTCTTCGTGATTTGTGGCAGCTGATCAAAGAAAGAAAAAGATGGTTAAGCAGCAGGCATCTGGCCTACACCAAGAGATCAATTTCTGAATTCTTGACTCCTTCAAGAAGAAGCCATCCCCATGTGGAGCCACTGTTAGACCCCTATGAGATTTTTTGACAAGCAAAATAGGGGGCTAAGTTTGTTGTTGAGCCTTCAAGGAATGCATTTCCTCTGAAAACACATCATCCTTGAAGCCTCCTCTTGTATGTTTTCCTTTGACGAAGTCCCTTCTGCTGATTTCTGTCATAAAGCCTCTCTGTTTGTGAAGAAATTCCCAAAGGCCTCCTTTTCCCTCTTATTTCATTACCCCTAAGCCTTTGTTTTTCATCCTTTGTCCCCCCTCCTATGTTCCCTTCTTACCTTTCATTTCCCCTAAAAATCCCCTTTAAATCCTTCCCATACCCTTTGTTGGCCTTTTCCCCCCTTTGTTCCTCTATCGTTCCCCTTCCTGACCTTTAAATCACATTAGAATGGGCCCAAACCCACTTTCTAACTTTATAACAGGGCTTAGCCCCTTTTCCGCCAGCCCCATCCCCACGTAACTGGGCACTGTGACTGAGCGCTGCCTCTTAAGGCGCTCATCGCAGATCGCACTTATCGCATATCGCAGTTTCATTATATGTATTCGATTGATCCATCGCAAATATTTGCGATGCGATCGCCCGTCGCACTTGCTGCCATCGCACTTTCTGCCGATCGCATTTTCCCCATCACATTTCCGCTCCGTCGTAGAGCGCAAAGCGCAGTTTTCTGTTTGTTGCTGATTTCTGCCGTCGCACTTTCTCCATTTGCGATTTTGCGATCAGACCCCCGGGTCCCACATCCACGGCTCCCCTCATTGCATTTTTTTCATTTCCTTTGTATTTCCTCTGTTAGTTAAACCTTTGCATTTTACATTAAATTTTAATGAATCGCCCTCCGCCATGACCGGGCCCCGCCATTTCGAATGCATTTCATGTGTTTGACCTTTCCCCTTTGTAGCTTGGCCAACGGTTAAACCTTAGTGTTTAGCACTAAAGGCATTCTCCACCATTGTTCCATGTGTTCGTCGTTTCCACAGTCGCCGCCGCCTTTCCACCACGGGCCTCCAAAGCATTTCTCCATCACCACTGCCCGAGTTTGTAATAGTTTTATTTGACTGTTCAGTTAGCACAGAGAGGCCAGTTCAGTGGCCAAACGAAACAACAGAGACGGATTTGAGGGATTCAAGCCGGTTAATTGAAGATTAACAATTATAATCCTGAATTCAAAGGAAAAGGCGCAGTTCGAAGATCCAAGCACAGTGTTAAAGTCTTATCTGTGTTTAATATCAGCAGGGTACTCTTCTCCAAACGTACACCTTCCTACAAGAAATATCCATGCCTCCTTGAGCCCTGAAACGATTAATTACACCGACTGAAGCTCATTTAAAACAGTCAGGCAGCAGTTATGGAGGTATGGAGTGGCCCTGCATATCTTTCAGCCAGTTCATTTATTCCAGAAGGCAGCACAGAGCTCCAGACGCCATAAGGACTTGAAGAACATATCAAAGGTCAATCTCGACCTGACAGAGATCTCCAAAATAGTCTACAGAGTACAACACAACGCCATTAAGGAGAATGGGCCCGGCCTCCTCCACCATTCTGTCTTAATGAGACTCATTTAATTTGTATCTACTCCTGCTTTCGTCTCTCCTTCTATAAGAATCCCCAAGAACATAATGTAAGGGTTGTTGTTGTCCAGTTGTTGGGCATTTTGCTGTTAGAGGGATTCAGTTGACTGTTAGGACAGGCTTGGGAGGGAGTTACAGAGTAGCTTGTATGTAATAGGCTGGGAGGAGAAATTTTGGATGGTAATAGCCATTGAGCTTATCATACATGATTGGTTTTGCACCAATTAATCAAAGCACATTTCACAGGATCCTGGTCTATTGCTATTGGTGATGTTTTTCCTAACTCTGTTAATTACATTTTCATGCTGTTTCATGCTCTTCTGGTAGGCAACAGAAGTATAACATAGGATTCACCCTTGTTAGGTGCCCTATGTTTCCTGCTCTCCCTATCTTTAATGTTTTCTACTTTGTGTGTTATCTAAGAGTGAATTCATGGGGTTTAACCAGCGCAGTGGATGTTATTTCCTGCTGGCTGATGTATGAACTTAGGGGTTTGCTACTTGGATGTTTCTTTGTCAAATTTATCTTTGTTTTTCCCTTGGAGTTGCTAAAACAGACCTGGAGTTAAATGACCTCTGGTCCGATTTATAAGTAGCCCCTTTGTCCCTCTTTGAGAGCTGCCTTAGAGTATGTCTAAGCAGGTCTGGAGTTAAATGACCTCTGACCTGATCTATAGACAGAAATTGGGCCGCTTTCCTTCTTGCACCTTCTCTCCTTAATGTTCCATCCCATCATCTATCTAAAAGATCCTTTAGTGTAGATGACTTGCCCTGTGGAAGCCTTGGCTAGTTGTTGGAAGTAATTCTCCTTTCATGAATCCATAGCCCAATGGATGGGACTTTCTTGACCTATCCTCTTTGCTGAAATATCCTGCTGCCCTGTTCCTTCTCTCCCATTACCTTCTCGTTTTATGGTCTCCTAACCAACCCAGCAACCAACCAACCAAATTATTTTAAAACCTCCTTTGTGCTTCATACCTAGCCTAACATCTCATTTTGAGCTCTCAAAGACATATCATTCTTTTCTTCATGGAGAGATCCCTCTCCGGGTCCAGGAGGGCTAGATCCTAGGGCCCAAAAGTGGTTCTGATGTTGTCTCATCTTTTGGTCTTGCCAATCTGGCCAAAACATGGGAACCCCAACACTATCCTCACCTAAGAAGACATCACCGCCAGCATATTTCTCATAATTGCAGAACCACTCCTATGGGGAGTGAAGTGAAAGGATGCACCTGAGTCAATCAACCATGACTCATGATCTACATGTGTATTTGAAGAAGAAGCCAAACACACATCCCCACCTTCATCCAAGTTGGTTTTCGCCTCTGCAAAAGGAGCATCATTAGATCCCTTTCCTTTCTCAGGAGCTTTAGATCTGCAGTCCTTTTTGTAGTGCCCTTCCTTTCCGCATTTCCAGCACACCTTTACAAAATTTCCAGGAGATTTAGATCTCCCTCTAGATTAAGATTTCCCACTCGAAACCTTATTCTTGTTTCTGTTCTGGGACCTTCCTCGTATAGATAAGGCATCTCCATTCCGACCCTCCATATTTCTCTGTCTCATTTCCTCCGATAGAAAGGCTGAGAAAATGTCATCAAAATTTAAGGTATTTGTATTGCTATATATTGCAATAACCAGACTGTCCCACGAATCTGGTAGAGAACACAAAAAACTGATGCACTTATCTTCATCTGAGATTTTAATGTCAACAAATGACAGCTGACTTACCACAGTATTGAAGGCGTTCAGATGCTCTGTCACTGAGTCTCCATCCTTCATCCTCAGGTTATACAGCTTTTTCTGCAAGAAAAATTTATTCACCAAAGACTTAGATTGGTACAAATTACCTAGCTTGTCCCACAAGGTCTTCGTCATAGATTCCCCAGATACATTCAACAATACTGAATCTGAGACACACAACCGTATTGTGCTCTTTGCCTTCCGATCCAGCTTCTTCCAGTCTTCATCTGACATTGTCACTAGTTTAGTACCCGGATCTACCGCGATCCACTGATCTTTATCCACCAACAAGTCCTCCATCTTGAGCTTCCACAACTCAAAAATCTGACCATTAAATTTCTCGATCTCTATCTTCCCGCCGCTCACCATCTTCTTTCACCGCAAGAATCAATCCCGCAGATCTCCCACTGAACAGGGTCTACCTCAGGCCCGAGCAAAAGACCCCTCAGCAGCAAATGCGTCCCCTTGAAGTCGAGACGTCTTTGATACCAAATGTAGGTTTTAACCCTGTACAGAAATTATCTATGAATGAATCTTTAAAACAAAAAATAAACAATAGCGAGAGCATAAAACATAAAACAGATAAACACAAAGATTTTCCCCTGGATCCCAAATCAGGACGACCAACTTGATTTTTCATTATATTCCTTTTAGTGTTACAACACATATATATACATGCCGAAGCATACATAAACCCCAATCCATTAACCTTGGATTAGAACATAACCATAGTTCCCTTGACCGGATCTACAAAATACTAGGGGCCGAAAACTGTCATGCCCCAAAACCATGTGCAAACTCATGCACAAAAGCATGGGCAGGTCCACCCACCAGGAAATAAGGACCAATTTTTTTTTTCGTGGCACTGCCCCAGACCCCGACAGGGGGGGCTACCGCCGCCCTTATTACCCACCCGTGCGTGACTAGTCATGGAAAGAATATAATACAAACCCAACATGAATATTAAGCAAACCTAAAGGGATATGGATCAAACTCTCCCAAGAATAAATGCATTTGTAGTGGGGAAGGAATAAGCAACTCAATAAATAAAGGAGGAAATTGAAACAAGTATGAAGTTATAGATCATGAAGAATAAGAAGGGGAAATCACCCAGTAAGACCCCCATTATTAAGATCAACCAAAAAATAAAGTTGATCCCCAAGAACATGTTGAGCCAGTTCTTGAGCAATGATTTAGTGAAGAACCAAAAACAAATCAAGATGTCTCCTTAGAAGGAGTAGAACACTTTCTTTCACTAGGAGAGGGTAATGTGGGGATATATTTTTCAAGTTTAGCTGATGAGAAATTTGAATTTGAATAAAAAAATATATATCAAATTTCAAATCCATCACACTAGGAGGAAGACAGAAAAAGAAGTTCATATGAAGAAAACAAAAAAATAGAAACAATTATGAAACCAAACCACCTTCAAACATCTTCAAATTGGGGATATAGAAAATAAGGGAAGTAAGAGAGGCTCTAGTGAAGCCACACCTAAAAGGAAAACTCATACGAAGTCTAAGTAATGATAGTTCTCTCCTAGAAATGTATGTGACTTAGGTCTGAGAAAATAAATACGGAACTAAAATCTATAATCAGAAAAGAAAGACCCTTAGTAGCTCTACTCTAGGAGAAAAAAATGGAGTACCAAGAGATATATTCTCATCATTATAGTCTATGTAAGTACAACAACATCACTTTAGTTAATGCTAGAGGAGCTTTAGGTGGCTTTTGAAATCTATGTTATCCTTTACAACTTTAGCTACAAAACTCCCACAATCCAACACATTGGCTAGCCACATATTTCTCGGACCTTGCCTCAAAAAAAGTATGTTTTTCCATCAATGTATATATGCATGCTCATTTTAGAGAAAAAAAAATAATGTTGGGCCCCTGATTATAGATCCTTCAACATATTTCATGGGGATTTCAACACAAATTTTCACACCTGGGATAAAAAAGGAGGATCACCTGTCAAATACCTTTCCAAGAGAAGGTGGTGGATTTTATCAACCACTTATAATTAATATACATTAAACCATCTAGAATATACTATTCATAGAAAAATTAAAGGGATGACCCAAGCCATATTTTTGCATGATTGGATTGGTTCTTTATCTTGAATTTCTTCTTGGTTGCAACCCCTCCTTGTGTTTGTCTAACCCGTCCTGGAATGGTTCATACCATTACCCTATTAAGATAGAGTTGACTCCTCCTATTAACTATGGCCCTATCCCCTTTATATTATGTCTATTATGGATTCATCATGTGGACTTTCACAATCTGGAAAGCCATTCTTGGCATCAATGGGTGTTGTGTGGATTAATCCGTCTTGTGGAAAAGGCCGATCTCCCTAGTACTAAAAGTATCTAGCAACAAACAACCAAATAAACTAATCTTTCTCTAAGCATACATGATCTACAAAAATCTCTATAGAGGTGTAAAAGACTTACCGTATGTCCAACGCTTGTTTGAAGTTGTTGTTGTCCCTCGTGCACTTGAAGGAGTTTTCCTCATAAACCTGCAATCACAAACAAGAAAAATATTACATAGCACCTGTATAGAAATCATCATAAACCATGCTTATCATAGTGATCAAGGAATCTATGAAATAAACCATTAACTGACAGCTTATTAAGAAAGATGAGTATATTTGTATTAATTTCAAAAGAAGGAAAACCTTACAACTTGAGCCTTAATGTTGCACAGGCCTTCCTGGGGTTCGAAGCAAGAGTCTCCTCTACTTTGACAAGCTCTGCACTCCTCCAACCAAGACAAATAGAGGTATGCAATCTCTCCTCACAAAAGTATTAGTTAACTGAGTCTGAATCTTAACGACACTTAACCTCAAATATTCTAAAGCTTGAACTCCCCTTGAGGCTACCCAATGCCTCTTTTTATAGTGGAAAAGAGGAGGTTTTCTGTTCCAATTATGAAGAGATAGAATCCTCCTTCAAAGGGATAAGCTCCTCACATCAAGGGGCTAGATCCATAAGGTAAGGGATACATGCACCTCAAAAGAGCGGTTTTGCCACTGCAAGATTCTTTCTAGAGGCTTCTAGAATTTACTTTAATTGAGCTTTTTGGAATTTACTTGCACCTTTTTTATATTACAAGGGTCCGTACCTATAACACAGATAAAGTGAATTTAGGTACGCAAGAGGACTGAACATTAGGTGTGGGACCACATGCAAGATAGAGAGAAAGTGCGACACCAAAGTTTAGGATATTTTTCGGAATTTTTCTCTGATTTTCAAGGCTTGACATGAGAAACTGATATGTTAGACTTGCAAAGGGAGAAGTATGAGTAATAATGAGCTCATACACATAGAAGAATGTCAAGATGACAATTTTTAGTGTAACAGATTGCCCCCTAAAGTGAAAACTCTGGAATAGATGAAACTGAAGTCTGTCATGTATGAAGAGTGCAGTACTTTATCATTTCGAGGATCATCCTGTGGACACCCCAGTTGGAACCTGTAAAAACATTCAATGCAAAATATATATATATCATCGCTGAGGTAGGCATCCCATACTCAGATCAAAACTAACTAGAAACTGATTCAAACTGTTCTGATACAGGAATGATTTTGAATACATCACAGTATAGACATGTGTAGACACAGTATGGATGCAACCATCTATTTATAAATAGTCCACTGTATAAATGAATAAAAAAATTCCTCATAGCTTGGATGGTAGAAACTAGATCCAGGGTCTTGATTTCCCCATCTCTAACTAGTACGATTCTATCCATGTGAATGAATGTGTCGAAGTCGAACATGGTAGAAACCACTTGATTACCAGTCAATGATGTAAACTGTTAACAAGTGTGAGAGTAACCACCAGTAATGTCAATGGCTCTCAAAATACTCAGTACAATCCATGAAATGTGAATGAATGAGCTGAAGTCGAACATGTCACGGAATCATTCGATCAAAGGTCAATGATGCAACCTGTCGTCGAAGGTGAGAAACATGCCATTGAGGCATGCATATTTCAAGGTACTGATGATTTCTAGATCAACTTCCTAGATAATGAGTTGTCGTCGATAGAAAGTGATCCGTTGTAGGCAAGCCTACAACACAAAATCATAGATCAAATTTTGAAAATATATTGGCAAGGACTGACTCAGGGATGGTAAAAAATGGATGACAGATATTGTGCAGATGAATGGTTTATTTGAACTATCCTTTTGAACACATAACGACACTGCAGATGGCTTGGTGACAATTGACCCAAAGCTAATACCCAGAAACCGGATGAAGACTTTCAATGAGGCTTGATTAACTGTTAGGAAAAGGATTTCCCAACCCAGGTGAATGAAAGTTTCGTGTTCAAGAGTGGTTAACTGGATTTTCGAAAAATAAAAATACAACAAACAAGTCCATTTTTCTCTCTTTTCCCCCACCATTGCTGGCAAGTACCTCTTTATTTTTGACAAGCTTGAGGAGGATAACATTTGCTTGTTTATAAGCTCATCCTTCGGATGAGTCAACTTAGTTTAATATTCAAACCCTAAGAAGGAGTGGTTCGTTCCTGTTTAAAATTGAACGGGTGCTTTACTGTTAAATTTTAACGAGTCCAGTATAGGAGAAACTCGGTGTTTTTCATTTTTAGGGAGTCAGAAGAAAAAACTTAAGAAAACTCCATGGGTGTTCTTTTTCGTAAATTTAGTCTCTCGAGCCCGAAAAAGGATAAAATAATGTGGGAGAGAACTCTATTGACCGTAATTAGTCAACATATACCTTTTTCGTAAATACTCCATTTCAGTCCGTAAAAGGGGTAAACTTATACTGAAAGGACGATCATTCATTTACTTTAACGAGTTCGAATAATCAAGTACTCAGCAATATTTTCATGTTTAGAGAGTCTGAAAAGGGCTTAAAAGAGGACTCTAAGTTTTCGCTTTTTCGTAAAAAAATTTAAAGAGTCCGAAAAAGTGATAAAAGTATGCTCTTTGTTGAAAAAACGATCAATTCTTCTGAAAATTCCAATTTTTGCACAAAAACTTGAAACATTACAGATACCTGTTTAAGATAAGTAAAAATTATTTCAAAAATACCCTTTTTAAAGTGAAAAATAAACAAATTAAAAATTTATCTATTTGAAAAAACTTATAAAAAGGACTTTTTCAACTTCATTTTTACCGTTCAAGTTCAGAGTGAAAAGTAAAATATTTTGGGTAAAAACGTTCCTGTGAAGATTCTGGAAAATCCGTCCAACGAAATTGAGAACCATCAGTTCCAAGTAATCCATGACCTCCTAATCTTGTATTTCATCCGTTTGCATTTAATTTTTAGGCTCTAGATTTTATTTTTAAGGGAAAAATATGTTTAAGAAATCGCTCGCAGGGGTCCACAGGCACAACACATGGGCCCTACGGACCCGGACTTTTTCTATAGAGAAAAAATTCATGGGTCTGCACTTGTCCCACAGCGCACGTGCATTCCTACGCACTGTGTACGAAGACAAAGTGCGGTCCCCGCGTATTTAAATTTCAAAATCAAATTTCTCATTTTCTGCCCAAAAATTTTCAAATTAGATTGTTCTAACATATTTTTTATGCATTGTAGGATTAACAAGATGCTGATTTGGAGAGAACGTGAGCATGAGGACGTGGATGACACCACAATGCTCCATTTTCCCACAATGCAAGCATTAAGAGCATGCGGTTTATATAAATTCTGGGCCATTCAGGGCATGAGGGGATAGGTAGAACTCCTAACATGGCTGGTAAACAGGTGGAACATACAGGACCAGTGTTTCATTATTGGCGGCCACCGGCTCAAAATTGAGCTGGAGGATATTTATTTTCTGATTGGTTTGTCTAAGAGGGGCGAACAAATTTCCTTGTTTGGGACTAGGCCAGGTGGCCAGACTGTCGCTAGTCTTCAACAAGAATTCTGTAATGATCAGGAAGACCCCAGGGAAAAATAGATTGATATAAAAACTATCATCCGTCTCGAGCTGAAATTTATTGCGTTTACTGTTACCAGACTATGTGGGAGTGCAACACTGCATGTGGCTACCGGTTCCCAGATGCGTATTGTTGTAGATTGTTTTCGAGGCACCATTTTCAATTGGTGCGAAGCTGTGTTGGCCAATGTAAAAGGCCAACTAACTAGAGCGAAAAATGACAAACTAAATAAATTTGGCTATGGATCCATCATAGTCACATTTTCTCTAGATAAGATCCCCATGTTAGCTCCGTAGAGTATTCCCGTCGATGTCGGTTGACCTCGAGAACCTAGGATGGTTCATTGGGTTGCATTGATGGCCCGTCACGGTATTGAGGGTGCTGAGATTGTTCGATTTCCTCCTTCATATTTTTGTTGGCTGGACAGCCAAATTTTTGTTATAGAGGACTTTCCATACGCTGGGATAGATTTCCGCGGCAACCGAGAGATGACTCTCCCAGCAGGGGAACAGTGGGATGAATCAGGTAAAATCATTTTCAACAATTTCTAATTCTAAATTTTTTTGTTTTTTAATTGTCTTGAAATTAATAACCAAAAGTTTTGAATGCAGATGTGGGCCCATGGCGACCAGCCCATCTCCAATCTTATGAAAGAAGAAATCCCCAGTAGGCCAATCAGTAGAAATCCTGTCTAATTTAGAGCATCACCTAGAGCGTCTGTCTCTAGGTATTCCAGAGACGGACATAGATGAGTTTCCACTCAGATTGCAGAGATACGTGATTGGTGTTCCAGGACCTTTTAGGAGGTTCCTATGTAGGGTGGCCCGGGCAGTGGTCTCTTATTGTGATCACCATCAGTGATGGGATGATCATGTCGTAGATTCATACTTTTGACCTTTTGTATTATCATTTTGCCGATCATAAGGTGTTTCCAACCTATGAACGAAGACGATGTATATTTTTTTTAAAAACACTTCTATACTATGATATATCACTATTTACCGGCTACCTGTGTACATGTTATGAATGTTGTTTAATTTACTGTTTTGATTATTGAAAATGTTGATTTATCATACTAGATGCAACTACATCTGCTAATGTATTTAAATGTCTTGGAATATGTTGATATTCAATGTATTCGAATTCATGTTCCAAGAGACAAAATCTTAAAAATAACCGTAATAACACTGGATTTCTAATGGCATAAACCCTGTTGAGCTGTAATACAACAAGTTCAGAATCCAACCTAACAATCATACTCCGAATTCCAAAAGATATGGATTCAGATAATAACTCAATCACTGCACTATACTCTGTAATGTTATTCATTGTTTGACCAAGGCTTACCCCATGCATGGATACTAACTCGTCAGAGGGTGATTAAATTACCCACGTTACGGAAGAAATGTTCCATGTACTACGACAAGCACCATCAACAAAACCAACGTAGGTTTGAAGAGACGTCGACATCTGTAATATCAAGAGTAAAACTCAGATAAGTAGGAATAGTGACAAAACACACTTCTAAACTAGGCATTCTTTTCTAATCTAAAACACACCAGCTGTAAAGAAATCTAATCTAATTAAATCTGCACACCATGTTTAAGAATAATATCTTTTTAGATCAAACCCATTTCTAGGTTTATCTAAAGGGACACCGTCAAAATCTATCAGCTCATAGGCCCCTTTTGCCAACTTTTGCTTAACAATGAAAGGACCATGCCACATAGGCATGAATTTTCCAGCTCCTAGCTTATCATTGGCTTGATCATAAACTAAGACTAGGTCTTCTTCTAAAAAATTTCGAGGGGTAACAATTCTATCATACTGAGCTTTTATCTGTTTGACATGAGCCTCGTTTACTATTGCAGCATTTCGTCGATTCTCATCTAGCTGAGCTAAGTACAAAAAATGTTTCTCCTCCTTAGACGTAGCTGGAAGTAATTCTATGGCTAATTTCAAAGATGAAATTTCACACTCAATTGGTAACATAGCCTCCAAACCGTAAACTAGTTGAAAGGGAGTGAAACCAGTTGATGTTTTTACCGAGGTTCGATATGCCCAAAGTGCTGAAAATAACATGGAATGCCAATTCATCTTGTGAATACCAATAATTCGTCTAATCATAATGACTAAAAATTTATTAATAGCTTCAACTGGACCATTAGCTTGCAGATAATACGGAGTGGAAATATCATGGCGCCGGCCAAGTTGATCTGTCAGTTCATTCATCATGATATTCCGAAAGTGAATTCCATGATCTGTAATAATGGCTTAAGGAACGCCTAACCTAGAAATTATGTGATTGAATACGAAATTTGCAGCAGTCTTGCCGTCAGCCAAAAATGTAGGCATCGCCTCGGCCCACTTAGTAAAATAATCTACTGCTAAGATAATATACACATGCCCCCCGGCCGAGTGAGGGTTACATGTAATAAAGTCAATACCCATTTTGCGAAAGGACCGACAGCAATTATAGGGTGAAGAGGAGCAGGTGGCGCACGCATCTTACGATCAAAAAGTTTACAATTGTGGCATTTTCGGACTTCATAAATACAATCTTTGAATAACGACGGCCAAAAATAACCATCACACAATATCTTTTGATCTGTGGCATACCCAGACATATGACCGCCACATGCCCCAGAATGGCAGTCATTTAAAACCTTCTCAGCTTCTTCATGAGTAAGACAATGTCAGAAAAAAAAATCCGCACCACGACGATAGAGTGTATCACCAATAATATTGTATTGCTGGGATTGGAAACGTATTTTCCGTTGCTGAGATCGTGAGATTTCAGGCTGAAAATATTGGGTTTGGAGATAAATGATAATATCCCCATACCATGGATCAAGTGTACTGATAAGAAACAAATATTCGTCCGCAATGCACTCTTCTGCCACAGTTTCAATATCATTAGAGGGGAAATCACACATCAATTCTGCGAAAACCAAAGATTTCTTTGCCTTGGATTTTTCAAACTCCAAGTCAAATTCCTGCAGGATAACTATCCATTTGGAATACTTGCCCCCCAGCAATTGTTTGGTCAAAATGTACATCATAGGGTTGCAGTCAGAAATTACTGTGGTTTTGCGTAATAAGATGTAGTGTCTAAATCTTTGAACAGCTTGAACATCTTCCAAGTCCAATTTCTCCACATGTGTGTATTTAATCTCAATCGGATGCATATTTTGACTAAGATAGTAAATCACATATTCAGTTTTAGATTCGTCTTCCTGAACTAAAACCATCGCAATTGTGGAATGAGAGGCGGCGAGGTACAAAATGTAGTCCTAGTTGTAGTTGGGAGGATGCAATAACGGTGCATGGGTCAACGCGTGTTTAAGTGCATCAAAATATCGATCAGCGATCTCATCCCAAAAGAATGGAACGTTCTGTTTCAGCAACCGGGTAAAACCCTTTGTAAGCTTGGCATAGTTAGGAATGAACCAACGTAAAAAGTTTGCTTTCCCCTGCAAACTTTGTATTTAGCGCAGAGTCGAAGAAGGAGGTAAATTGACAATAGCTTCGACCTTCGATGGATCAATGCGAATGCCTGCTTTTGAAACAAAAAATCCCAGTAAGCGACCCGATTCTACACAGAAAACACATTTGTGTGGATTCAACCTTATTCGATAATGCCTACATCTCATAAATATAGCTCATAAATGAGTGAGATGGTCGGCCCTACGCGATGAATGAGCAGGTAAATCATCGAGATAAGGCTGCACAATGTGCTTAATATCATGAAATGCGTAATACATAGCCCTTTGAAAAGTTGCTCCAGCGTTCTTTAATCCAAAAGGTAGTTTGCACTAAGCAAATGTCCCCCATGGACAAATGAAAGTTGTTTTTGGCTAATCAGCAGGGAGTATGTTTATTTGATTGTAACCAGAAAAACCATCCATAAAGGAAAAAATTTCGCTATTGGCACAATCATCAATTATTTGATCGATATAGGGGGTTGGATAATTGTCTTTAGGACAAGCTCAATTAATATCCCTATAGTCTATACATATTCGTATCGTTCCTTGTTTTTCAGTAACAGGAACAATATTCGATACCCAATCCGTTAAAGGAATTGGATAAATAAAACCTACGCGAAGTAATTTTTCAACTTTAGCTTTGATAGCAGCAGCTTTTCTAGTATTTATTTGACGTAAACGTTGACGAACGGGTTTGGCATCCGGGTAAGTCTTAATTTCATGTACGAAAATTGACGGATCGATTCCTGGCATTTCTTCATAGGACCAGGCAAACACATCACGGAATTCTTGAAATAGGGCTTTATAAGTTTGAATTTCATCTTCTGTACAGCAAGAACCTATATGAATGTTTTCAATTATTCCTGGTTTTACTGAAATGTCAATTGGAATCGTTCGAGAGATATTTTCCAAATTTAACTCAGAATCAGGATTTTGCAATGGATTCTGCGGCTCTTTGACATATTTAGCAGTAAAAATAGAAGCAAAATCATGTTCAAAATGATCCAACTTAGGTAAAAACGAAGATCGATGATGTAGATCTTCCCATGGTAAATCTTCAACAGACAAAAGTTCACGAATCTGCTCATCAGTATGAACAAGATTAGGAAATATCATTGTGGTTGAACTAGATATAGAAAGTGATTCCTCACGGATCCCATTCATTGGATCAGCTTCGGTTGAAGAGGGGTCAGAAAGTGACTGTACAGCCTGATACGCAATTTCAAATGGACTCAAAGGCATCATGCCATCAAATGAATCTAACTCAGAGTCAGACGGTACGACCCAAGGATCATCAAACGTAACAGCGTCTGATGAAATCATATGAATAGTTGCAGTAGAAGGCGATACGTTAGGAGGAGGAAAGGAAAAAGTTCCTAGTAAACCATAATCTTTAATCAAACCTACTCCAACATCCTTGTAAGGTATATCCGCTTTACCAACATGCTGGGTTGTTCTGTAGAGGCTGGATCGGAAGAAAAATAAGTTAACTGATCTATTGTAACGATCCTTCCTTGATGTGGAAATTTTA
Source organism: Pinus albicaulis (assembly GCA_034641835.2). Lineage (NCBI taxonomy): Eukaryota > Viridiplantae > Streptophyta > Pinopsida > Pinales > Pinaceae > Pinus > Pinus albicaulis. The sequence continues at coordinate 1,010,841,771 of CM076572.1, read as the reverse complement.
TGAGCCAAAAGACCGAAGAAACAACAGCAGTCATAGCGTAAGACCAACTACGACCCAAAAGAAGGTTGTAATATAGAGGGGCATCAACCACTTCCACATCTAGATTTACAGTTTTACCTTCAACCCCTATGGGTAAATCCTACAAAATACCAAAAGGGTGAAAACCTCGGCCATCAAAATCCTTTAGAATTGTCGGAGACTGATTGAGTGTAGGAGAACCAAGTGATTTCCCAAGACCGAATCGACATAATACACGTTGAAGCTCCCTCATCAATCACAACAAAGATCTAAGTCTGCTTTTTACTAAATAATGGAATTTGAAAGCCATTTGATGAGGTAGGCGTAGTGTAAGTAGTGTACTATTTTCTAAATCGAAGATTATAAGATTGGAATCCTTAATATCGACAAATTTCTATGGTAGACAAAAGCAATTTACGCTCGTGTTTCGGGCATGATTACAAGACTTCCAAAGCCGTTATCATTAAGGGGAAATAGCCGAATCTTCAACAATGTTGTAATTCCGAGTGTACTTCGCATGTGGATTGAAAGTCGTATTTACGAAGAACACCTTTTAAAGCAGCTACGGATTATTAAGTTCGGATTTGGTTTCTCGATCCGTAGCAGACTTAAATGTGAGGAGGTGTAGTTGATGTGTTTGCATTAGAAGATTCTACTTCTTTACCATCAACAGGATTCTTAGTACCATAATCTTGCGATCGCGTCGCAATCCGTACATGAGACATAATTAGAATAGGTTCTTCTGAGGCATTCGAGGTAGAACCAACCATTTTACTATCTTGAGTTGGAAAAGGATCCTTCAAGACAACAGGTTGTTTTGAACCTTTAACGAATTTTGCAACCTCTGCTCAATGTGGGCATTCCTTAGTAAAATGATCTTCGTCACAAATGTAACAAGGATAGCGAGGTTTGCATTTTTCGTCATTAGATTCGTTTTTATCAGTTTTCTCTTTTGAATTCTTTTTGTTTTTATTCTTCCCTTTCTTTTTACTGCCGGATTTAGATTTGGTCGTAGATGTCTCTATGACATGAATGTCAGCAGAAATTTTGGGGGAAGATTTTCCTTTCGGGGAATCAGGTAAAGTTATAATAGGAGAGGAATTCTTTGAAGATTTCTTCTTGCTTTTAGTATTTACTGTACCAATCATACCATCAGCGGCATGAGCCCCTGAAGGAGTTGCAGCTATTTGACCTTGTTTTGGAAGATCGGGGATTTTTTCATGTAAAGTACCTGACTGCGTATAAACGAGGTCAAGGTACTGATCTTGAACAATTAATTGCTCCTAAGTAACAATGCCAGCCTTAGCTACATCCTCAATGATATCTTGTAACAATGATTTAACAAACCATTCCGCCAAAATTTGATCCGGAATGTAAACTTTCACCAAACGCCTTCTACATCGCCATTCATGAATATGATCAGAAATATATGTGGACGTAGATTGCTTTAGTGAAGTTAATAGTTTCGTGCCATTGTTGTATCTGACAGCCAACTTAAAATGAGTCAAGAAGGCAGTTTCTAACTGACTGAAATTATTAAAAGAGCCTCGTGGTAACTCAATGTACCATTTGGCGGCAAGACCAATAAGAGTTCTTTGGCAAATACGTAAGCGAATTGAATCATCAATTATTGAATTAGACGCACACCAGAGGTGATAAGTCATCACGTGATTTGATGGATCCTCTCCTGGCTTACCTTCGAATTTGGGTATATCACTGGGAAACTTATGTGGCATTAGCGGCCAATACGGATAATAGAAAATTGGATCATTCGTAAGGCACGTCAAATCAGGTAAATCCAAAGTTGCAATAAATGGTAACTGACGGTTAGGGTCACGAAAAACTTGAGTAGCCAAAGCAGTTCCAGGAGGAGGATACCCAGGATAATTGGGAATCGGAGTTGCATTAGGAATTGTGTAACCTCCCAGGTAAACAGGATTAACCGAACCAAACTAGGGTTGTTGAGGCTGTTGATAAGTGTAGCCAGGGTATGGTTGATACTGATAATTTGGATTTTATGAAACGGGACCAAATTGAGGCTATCCCTGGTACGGTTGATACATGAATTGCGGTTGACTTGTGACCACCGTACTTGTACCAGCTTGTCCCGCAGGCATTTGGACCGAAGTCTGAACCGAAGGTCTTGATTGGGGTACAGAGACTTGAGGGATTTGCACGGATGCAGGGATAGAAGAACTCAGAGCTACAGATACTCTAGAAACAGGTGTTGTAGGTTGAACAAATGTCACAGCAGTTGCAGTAGTTTGAGGCGGAGTCTGAGGTGTACTAGGCCCAGACTGCTGAACAGAATTAGGTGCAGGAGTTTGAATAGTAGGCTGGACGGGTTGCTGGGTTGGACTAGAAACCAAAGGCTGTCCAAGTTGAAAAGGAAACTACACATTAGGCTGCATAAGCTATTGATATTGGGATGGATCCCACACCATATTCATTCTAGGGTATTGTCCCGTAGAAGGTTGAATGTAAAGACCATAGCCTGGTTGAACGTAGGGTTGATAAGTAAGTGGTAAATTTCCGGCTCCTTGAACAGATGATTGACCAGAAGGCTATTGGAAACCTTGAATTGGGTACTAACCTTGAGGTTGATAACCCTGAGGTGCGTACTGAAGCTGGGGTTGATAAGGACCTGGAGGAGCATATTGAGTTTGGGGTTGACCCTGGGGCATGTACTGTCCTTGAGGTTGATAACCTTGAGGTATGTACTATCCTTGAGGTTGTCCTCCAAAATAATATGATTCCACAGTTTGTCCTGGGAAAAAGTTACCTTGAGGTTGCCCCCCAGGTGGTAACTGACTACCTGAAGGTTGCCCCCTAGGTGGTAATTGAGTACCCTGAGGTTGCCCCCTAAGCGGTAACTGATTTCCTTGAAATTGTCCTCCAGGCGGTAACTGACTGCCTTGAGGTTGAGGATTCGGAATATTACTAGACATCATAAATATTTTCTTTGCGTTCGACGTTTCAGTTTTAATTCCACTTAAACCAGATGATAATACATGTTCAATTGGTTGAGGAGCTGCTCCAGAGAAAGTACCAGACAAAGCCTGATATCCCGCAGGAACAGAAGGACCACCGTGTAAAAATGCTTCCGGTGTTTGAGAAAACATGGATGACTCTCCTGCCATAATAGATGACAGATAGTAACCTCTGGGTGTAGGATGAAATGGAATTTGAGGTGGAGAAAAAGCAAGACCCAGATTCTCTAAAATTTTTGTTAAAGATAGATACCAAGCTTCAGTTTGAATAGGGCTGTAGAAAATAGTTTCACGCTCCCTAAGATTTAAATACTAAGGGGATTCGGGAAGAGATAACTCTTCGTCTCGACTAGTAAGTTCTTCAATAGAAATAAGGCCAAATGGAAGATCTTCAGTGACAATATTTCTTACCCTTGGTGAACCAGGATCGCTAGAAGTTGGTGTAATAAATCCTAAGGATGTTTCCAAAACAGAAGGTTTAGTTTTAGGCTCAGAAATTTCAGGTTCATCAGCAAGTTCACTAGAAGGAGAAATACTACCAGTAACTTCAGAAACTGAAATCGGTTCAGAAATATGTTCTGTTATGGGTATTTGATGATCAGGATGAACAACTATAGATGAAGTTCCAATTTTTGTTGATCTAATCCTACCACTGCTAGATGATACCAGGGCACGAAGCCCTTCAAGCTGACTTGGTGTATATTCAGGGGGTTTCACTTGTAATCTCTGGGATTGTCTCGGAAATTCCGCCACGATTAAATATTAACTAATCACACGCAAACAAATAAAATTTCAATGAAAACACCTAAAGTCTCTAAAGAAACAAACAACTGAATCACACGCTTAAAAATCTAAGAGTTCAAACCACACACAAACAGTAAATTCCCATACTAAAAACACTAGTTGGTGATGAAATCCAACTTAGTAGAAATTTAATATAGAAAGGGTGGTTGGAACAGTTACCCCGACAAACTGCTTAATGAAATAGACTGGCACAAGTTTCCTCACAAAACCATCTCATGTGAAGAGAACCCCCTAGAGAGTCCAAGTGAGTCTAGTCGATGTCTGCTCCAGGTACAGTGAGATCTTTCCTTCACCGTCGCCTTAGGAAATAATCTTAAGTTTATGGACACTAAGGTTACCAACAATAACAAATATAACTGGGGGAACAGTCTACGATCCGATCCCACGCGCAAGGGCAGAGTAACAAAGCTCAATCCCCTTGAAGGTTCCTTGACATGGTTCATCTGAGGTTTACCGACAAGTGACCCCAGGCTCCTCGACAATGGTTAATCTGAGGTTTACCGTTTGTAATGTGCGCAAAATCTTCTATCTTCCCCAATGAAACAAAATTGATTGTCTCAAAGGTTCGGACATGATCTCGTGATTGACTTCTTTAAGAGAAGCTTCCCAGATTATACAAATTACAATTGGATTTATTTCCTACCGCAATATTTGTCTACTTTTTTGTTTTTACTATCTTGGAGAGTTAATTACTCCCTACTCCAAGATACTAACCTAAGCTATGTTGGTGATAAGAGCCCTAGAAAATAAAAAGATTGCTAGATGAATTTTAATTAAGCATTACTTTTACGAGCTGTTTCTTAAGTCAATGGGTGCAGAAATGAAACTTTGATGGTGTGAAGACTCGACTTCCAAAAACACTAAAAATGCACCTAAAAATGATAATCAACTCGTTTTCTTTCAATGAAATTCTAGTTAAGAAAGAGTCGGAGAATGCAATTCTTTTAATAAACAATTCCTTCTTTGAACATAAAGAATAATTGAAAGAAAATATTTTTGGCTTTTCAACAATAACTCAAAATGAGACAAATTATCAAAGCTCATAACAAAATCCTTTCACTTTCAAAAATTTGAAGCTACAAAAACAAGTTTCGTTCAAAAGAAATCTACAAATTTTTAGAAAAACTACAAAACTAATTTTGAGATCTACAAACTTTAACAATCTACTTGAATAAAAGCTTTAAGATTTTTTGAAGAATGTTTAACTTAGTTGTTCAGCAAACTAAGGATCTATTCGTCCAGAATAACAAACAGATCAAAAACACTCAGATATGTTTTTTTTTATAAAAAACGAAGTTCCAAAAACCTATAACAAATTTTTTTTCGAAGATTTGCAAAGAAATAAGTAGCTCTATTTCTCAATAAAGGATGATTTCACAATCAGGTCAGATTCAGCAAAAAGAAAAAAATACCAATGTAATTTGAGGTACTTCAAACTGCCAATGCTTCGAATCACTACAAAGACCAAGTGAAAAGCAATCCAAAACGCAAAACTTCTAGAAAATCATCAAACACCAATACTGCTAAGATTCATTCACAAAAGGCTTTCGACAGAAACAATCATCAATCTGGAAAGATACTAAAACTCAAAAAAAAAAAATATAAACTGAAGAAAGAAATCTGGAGTTTTTCAAAATTTTAACAGGGTCCGCAGGTTTCTAGAAGTAACAGGTGCGGTCCCGCACTATTTACTTAAGGAAAGTGCGAAACTGCCCGCACTGTGCAAATAAGACAAAGTGCGGTCCTAGGAAAAACTAGAGAAAAACACAAAAGATCTCAAAATTTTCAAAAACAGAGAAAACCTAAGCTACCCAGGCAGATATCTATCAGTCAAAAACCAGGAAATTTTTTTCCTCAAATCAAAATAGAAAGAGAACCAAAAACAACAAGTTCTTTCCCCAGTGGAGTCGCCAATTTGTTGTGTGGATTAATCCGTCTTGCGGAAAAGACCGATCTCCCTAGTACTAAAAGTATCTAGCAACAAACAACCAAATAAACTAATCTTTCTTGAAGAATATATGATCTACAAAAAGCTCTATATAGGTGTAAAAGACTTACCGTATGTCCAGCACTTGTTTGAAGTCATTGTTGTCCCTCGTGCACTTGAAGGAGTTTTCCTCATAAACCTGCAATCACAAACAAGAAAAATATTACATAGAACCTATATAGAAATCATCATAAACCATTTTTATTATAGTGATCAAGGAATCTATGAAATAAACCATTAACTGACAGCTTATTGAGAAAGATGAGTATATTTGTATTAATTTCAAAAGAAGGAAAACCTTACAACCTGAGCCTTGATGTTGCACAGGCCTTCCTGGGGTCTGAAGCAGGAGTCTCCTCTACTTTGAAAAGCTCTGCACTCCTCCAACCAAGACAAATAGAGGTATGTAATCTCTCCTCACAAAATTCTTAGTTAACTGAGTCTGAATCTTAATAGCACTTAACCTCAAATATTCTAAAGCTTGAACTCCCCTTGAGGCTACCCAATGCCTCTTTTTATAGTGGAAAAGAGGAGGTTTTCTATTCCAATTATGAAGGGATAGAATCCTCCTTCAAAGGGATAAGCTCCTCACATTAAGGGGTTAGCTCCATAAGGTAAGGGATACATGCACCTCAAAAGAGCGGTTCTGCCACCGCAAGATTCTTTCTAGAGGCTTCTAGAATTTACTTTAATTGAGCTTTTTAGAATTTACTTGCGCCTTTTTTATCTTACAGGGGTCCACACCTATAACACATATAAAGTGCGTTCAGTTATGCAAGAGGACTGAACATTAGGTGCGGGACCACAGGCAAGATAGAGAGAAAGTGCGACACCAAAGTTTAGGAGATTTTTAGGAACTTTTCTCTGATTTTCAAGGCTTGACATGAGGAACTAATATGTTAGACTTGCAAAGGGAGAAGTATGAGTAATAATGAGCTCATACACATAGCAGAATGTCAAGATGACATTTTTTAGTGTAAAAATGGGTTGAAGGAAGTCGAATCCAAATTTAGCAAAAGAATATCAAAGGGATTAAAGTAAGTATTAAATCCTTGAAAATAGCTTCATATTAAATCCTTGAAAATAGCTTCATAAACTTCCAGAAAGGATTTCATTCATGATCTGGAGGAATTTATTTCCTAGATACAAACCACTACGGACACCAAGCCTATAATCACATAAATTTTGAGTCAATACAAAGAAATATTTTCCAAACACCACTCTTTGTTAAAGGAAGAAGAAGAATACTAAATACCAAAATCCTAAAGCATGTGGCTTCAACTGGGGGACAAAAATATAATTTTTTTCCATAAGTAGGTAAAAAACCAGAAAGAAATACTAATATCTATGAGATCACAATGAATGGGGTATAGGTAGATGATTTCCAACAAACCAAGGAGGAGTCTAAAACAAATTTCTACAAAATTTACAACCAGAGTAAGCCCCCATCAAATGAGGTTGAATCTTATATGCCAGATCATATCCCGAAGTTCATATCCAAGGACATGAACCACTAGCTAACCACCCTCCCTTCAGAAGAGGAAATAAAAAAGTTCTTTTTTTATTCCACCCAGCTAAAGTACCAGGCAAAAATGGGTTCTCCACACATTTTTATCAGTATATTTGAGATGTTATCAAACACTATCTTTGTATAATGGTTGGATATTTTTTTTAAACAACTTTGCATTACAGGAGGTATTAATTCTTCATTTATAGACCTAATTCCCAAGAAAACTAATCCCTCCTCTTTTAGAAGGTTCAAACCTATTTCCTTATGCAATGTCTCATATAAAATCATCTCCAAATTGTTAGTGGAAATACTTAAGAAGCTACTCCCTACATTCATATTTGATAATAAAGGGGGATTTGAGCCAAGAATGCAAATAATTTATAACATCATCCTTGTTTAATAAGAAATGGACTCCAATAAATCTATAGGGGATATGAGAATGATCATCAAACTAGATATTGATAACACCTTTGACAAGGTCAGGCATATATTTCTCTACAAAGTCATGGCCAAACTGGGTTTTGATAATAAGTTCATTTAGTGGGTCAATATTTAAATTGGTTCTCCCTAGATATACCATCTGGTAAATGGTAGAGTGTTTATATTCTTCAAATATTTTTGAGGTTTTTGGCAAGGGTACTTAGTATCCCATTTCCTACACATTCTTGTAGTTGATACAATGAGCCGGTGATTGGAACTTGAGCATAGAAATGGTCATCTCCCATGTCTTCATTATACAAAGGATATTAAAAGTGTCAACGATTCCCAATTTATGGATATTACCATATTACTTAGGGAAGCTTTAATTACCATATCCAGGAGGTTCAAGGAGATGTTGGAAAATTTCCTTGCAACCTAGTGATGTCTAAAAAATGTTGAAAAGTATCATATTATCACTTGAATATATTAGTATCAAAGAGATCTTATATTAGTAAGGTGTCCAGTTATAGCATATTGGAAAGGTAGAAATATTTAAAGAATCTAGGCATATCGATCTTTCTTAAATCCCACTCTCCTCTGGATTGGGAAGGTTTCCTATCAAAAGTTAAAGGAGGATTAAAATCTTGGGGGGACAGGTGATTAAACTTAGTAGGCCACACTTTTCTCATTAAGATAGTTATATTTGCAATACCCATGTACTAATTCTTGGGCCTGTTAGCTCCCAAATATATCCTCCAATGTATCGGGAAAAAATGTCATAAAATTCCTTTGGGAGGGGGGTAAATATTCTATCGAGAAATTTTAATTGATCAATTGGGCCACTATGCGTGCTCCAAAACTGTATGGAGGACTTTGAATTCATGATCCTACTTTGATGAATTAAGCCATTGTGGCCAAATTTTCTTGGAAAAAAAAATCTAATATGAATACTTGGTAGGATCAAGTTATCATTGAAAAATACTCTCAAGGGGGCAATGAAAGGAGGATTGAACCAATTCAATCTACACGACCATGATCCCCTACTTGGAAGTTGATCTTATCCTCGAAAAAGATGATCAATAAAAATATTACTTGGAAATCAGGAAATGTATATAGAATTCAATATTGGGTTGACCCTATGATGAATTCGCCCCATATTCAAGACTTAGAAGCTCTACATCCCCTCCAAATTAAATTTAGTATTCAAGGAATTAATACATCATCTTAGCTCTCTCAGTGGAATGACATGGGTTGGTGCATAAGATGAAAGTTAGATGATGTTACCTACAATATTATGCCTCTAAGGTAGAACTTGAAAGAAATTCCCAAGGGATGTTCCCATTAGAGCCAACATGAAGAATAAAAATTGGGCTAGAAGGCATATGTATACATGGTCAAGGTTGTATGTGAAGAGCTTTTACTCTCTATGTAGGTTCCACCTTAATCCTCCCTTTGGAAAAATATTTGGTATAACAACACTATTCTAAAAATAAATACTTTATGTTGGCTCCTCTCAAATAAGAAAATATTGAATTCCAAACATCTTAAAAAAATGGCATTCAAAGTCCTATGTGCTTCCCATTATGTGAAAAATAGGAATAAATATTCCTCCGTCTCTTCCTCTCATATTTCCCTTACACCAACTCAAGTCTAGTTTGCAGATCTTGTCCCTTTGCTTGTCTGACTGAAATGGCCCCATGATCTCCATGTCCTTATTTCTTCTAGGAAAAATCATTGTATGAGATCCTTTCAAGAAATCCCCATATCATATGGATTTGGTTTTCCCTCCCTAAATATATTTTTTGGCAGGTCTGGTTGTCTTGCAACAATTGCATCTTTGAAAACAAAAAAATTCCTTCCAGGGAAATAGCCCTGAAGGCCCTCTCTTTATGTATTGAATTAAAAATATAAAACTTCATAGAATGTGACCCCCTCTTATATCAGTATGAGAAAAAATGGATGGAATCATTATTATATCCTTTTGAATCTCTCCCATCTCCTCTTCATTATTAATGATCAAAGGATAGGGCTTGGAAGCTCTGTCTATCAGATGGTGAGTCTGAAAAATAGAAAAATACATAGAACATTTGGATGTTTTTCTTCGATGGCACTTCAAAAAATAATCCAGGGGTGGTATGAGGGGAAGGAGTTATCCTTAACCCTAATAGAAAACTAATTCTTAAATACTTATGGGGCTTGGGTAAGAGGACCAACAACCAGGCTAAAATGTATGGTCTCCCACTATGGCTAAATTTGGAAAAATATATGGATATTGCTAAGATTATAATACTGGGAGACTCTCTTCTTACCATATGATATCTTCTCAAAGGCTACTTTATGAAGGAAAATCAGTTAAAGCTACTCCTTCACATAATTTTGGGTGTCATAATCCACTTTCGTCTTAACTCCTTCTTTCATATCTTAAGAACTAAAAAGAAGGAAATTAATGCACAAGAAAACACACATGTATTTTAAACTCGAGAAAAATCGATATCAACAATTTGTTAGGATGGAGAAACATCCCATAATTCATTCCAAAAAATTTATAACATATCCAATTTTTCATAGCATGTTTTCCATCCCTATGGAAATTATACAAGAAACATTACACCCACTCTTTATACCCCTCCCCCCTCTAACACTGGTCTATCCATACATTCTACAATCCATTTTCTTGCCAATATATTAGAGGTGAGGTGGTGGATGTGCTTCATCAATGCTATGAATATGCCTATCTCATATAGGATTTACATGTGTTCGGAGCCTTGGGCGAACGATGTCATAGCAAAAACTCACATCTTGCACCGAATAATTTTATGGCTACAAGGAGATGGATGATCATAAAATTTAATGGTGAGGATATTTTTGTAGTGCATGGGAGCTTCAGCGATGGGGTTAAATCTATAGATAAGAACTGCTCATTTTGTAGCTTCCTTCCATGGTGATTGAACCTGCTATGGTGCCAAAAGATTCACTCTTTGATTTGGGTGAATTATTTTTCTAAGGAAAGCTTCACCAATTGTGAATTGGGAATTACTTGGGGAAATTTTTTGGTCAAGTTCCTTGTGGTTAGAAAGAAGAATATTTTTTGGTCTCTAGATGGTAGTTTGAGATACTTAAGAAATTCAGGGGAGTTGAGGTTCCCTTTGCTAGATTATGAGATCAATGTGTCTCTCAATTTGGCTCTTCTCCCCCATATCTTTTAGTGAGGTGTGCAGTCAATTTTTTTATTATTAATTAGGATAGAACTATTTCGAATTAATCCTAGATGGGTTGATGAATATGGGAGAAACTCATGCTTCCACGTGAGGTTCTATGACCACTTGTAACTCTTCTTACTCTTAGTTATCATACAATGTTTAAGTTTGAATTTTTCTATGTATTTTGTAGCCCCCTTTAAGTATATATTTTAGTATATCATTCGTTTCTTTTCTTGGAAGAATTCCCCTTTATCGCCTGGAAAATCTCCTCTTTACTTGATGTCTACTTAGTTCCCTATGCAATCAATTTTTCCTTTCTAGTCTTGTACTTTGTGTATTTTTTAGTTCATTTGGTGGAAATCATCTCTGTTATTGGAGCTTTATCCTCTCTTTCATGTAGGTTTTAACCCTACAAAAAAACTTCCTACAAACAAATTCTTAAAAACATAAAATATATAATGATGAGAACATAGAAATATAAGCAAAGATTTTCTCTTGGAACCCAAAACTAGGAAAACCAAATTGATTTTTCATTATATTCCATTCATTTTCATAGTACATTATATACATGTTGAAGCATTCATAAACCCTAATCCATTAAACCTAGATTAAAATATATTCATAGTTCCCCTGACTAGATCTATAAAATACAATGATAAAAACCATCATGCCAAAAACCATGCGCAAAACCATAGGAATTTATTCCCACCTTCCTTGGGTCACCCCCCATCCTTGGGTAAACCAAACCATTATTGGTTCTGCATAAAAATAAAAATTCCTTGGGCGCTTCCCCAAACTCCATGCAGGGGTGCTACTTCCCCCTGATAGGGGGGGATGCCTCCTCCCCACTACGTCCAGTACAATATAACAACACATGGAATAGTCATTCAAATAATATAACACATACCCAACATGTTGGTCATATAATCAACACACTGAGAAATTGGAAATTGGACTCTCCTCCCACCCCCACTCCCTCGAGGCTTCTCATATGTTCCCAATCAACTCCTTGGTATTTATCCCATTCGTTGGGTCTCTTGTCTCTCTCTAAAACCTTTCCTTTGACCCCTAGACCCTTTGGAATCAGGGCCACTCTAACCATTGGATCTCTTCTCTTGGAAACTGGACTATGGTGCTTTGGAAAGACTACTAGGGCATTGCAAATGACAACATCATAGGTAGAAATCACCCACAACAATTAAATGATATACACATTCAGAATTTGAATCTACAATGGAAATTTCATCAAAAATAAAACATAATCATGTTCCTCATGGAAGACCTTTAGTCTCTCATAGCCACGGTCAATTGTGAGGATGACGAAATAGACACTTGCATAGGAAATTAACTTAGTTACAAATGTAGATGGAAGCAAGTGGAAATAATAGTTATACAAATAATGCACTCAGCTAACGTCTTGGAAATCTATTGATTGATATAAATCAGCCCTCAAAATATGAATACTTTCCCCCTTGATTATGAATTCCTTTGTAATTTTTTTTTATTAGGTTGGTATTGAAGATTGTATGTATACCAATTTTTTGGTGTATGTCAAGAATTTTCAATATTAGGCTTTCAATCTAAAAAAACTTCTCCTCTCTTAATTTCTTCTTTGAAGAATTAGATGTATGGAAAATAAATGCAATCATCTCTCAAGTATTTTATTGTGACCAGGTGAAAACTTAATAAAAAAAATACTCATTTGTGTTAAGAAAAAAAGTATTTATTAATGGAGAAGATATAAAAATAGAAATGGTAAAAAAACTTGGAATGAAATAAAAGGGTTGGAATCTATCAAAGAGAGAATTTTTTTATCCAGAGGCAGGTGAATAAACTTAGGAGAGCCCAGTAGACCAAAATTTTATAGATTACATCAAAAATCATATAGTATATTTGTCTCCCATAATGTAGATTGAGTTCATATCTTCTTATTATGAATGTAAAAGTTTTGTTATGTAAATTCAAAATATTTTATTTCTTTCTATGCGACTATATAATTTTTTAACACATTGCCAATGAAATGATTATTCATAGACTACGATCATCTATTAATGTTTCCTTGATAGATTTAATCAATGATTAAATTATTACGGAGAAATATACAATATTTCCAAGATATATTTTAACATTTGAATTATGGTTTGACTTATGTATATTCCTATAACTTCTAGATTAGATTGATATACAATATCTATAATTAATCATGGTAGATATATTTGTCAAAAATTGGTTCTTCCATACTTTATAATTGTTTTGTAAGTTATTAAATTTACCTGGTGGATTCATTGTTTTCACATATACAATGAATTTTTTGGTATAAATTTAATACACTTTCTACTATTAAATGTATGTGGGAATACTAATGTTATGACCATTTGTGTTTAATATATATTTATTCTTTATGACTTGTGAATACCAATGTTATTCACTTGGGAATAAACTTCTTCTTAACCTATTACATTTTTAATTTGAGGAATCTATGTTATAAAAATGATTATGCATATTGAATTTTTTTGGTCAACATGTTTTAATTTTAGTTTCTATTATATCTACTTTGTATTAAATCCTCACTTTTTAAATCTTACATATTATAACTATTATGGAAAATATAAACACTTTTATATTATAGTTCCAAAATAATTTTGCGCAATTACCAATTGTAATTTGTCAAGGTTCACCCCCTCTTGTCCAAGAAGATTGTAATATCCCAAAATAGGGAAAATATGTAGTATTGGGAATATCTTAAAATATTCCAAATTTGGACTGCTCAGCAATGCAGTCACAGAAAAGCGCATTTCTAGAAATATATGCCATAAAAATGAAAATCATCACTTGGATCCATTAGATACATCCATATATCATCTAATTCCAAGAGGAGATAAAAAATAAATGAAAGTAGGTGAGGTAAACATACCTCTCACACTAGTGTAGCTGAAAATGACCAAAAACCCCAGACACTGCTACTCAGAAATAACGCACAAAAGATACTGCGCAGTCCTATGAGGGTTTCAACTCAAAAAATAGGATAAAAAGTATATCTACTCATATATTAGTCAATAATGCTTAAGAACTGAGATCTATTCTCCTTATACAAAATACAAGAGAACCCGGGAAGGGTTTCTTGTCAAACACTCTGCATACAAATGTGATTTTCAGAAAATTACTGAATCACTACTGCAACACTGAAGCATAAGAGTGTAGAAGGCTGAAATATGTATGATCTGATGTATATCCCTCAAGGGCTTCCTCCCATTAAATTATGAACCTTTCAATCACAAGAAAACACTGCAACGAAGCCACTAGACCATGCACTGGAGTTGCCTCCAAAAATAACGCATTCCCTGGCTGGAACAACACTGGGAATGTTGGGGAAATGTGTGGCCTGATGCCACAGATCTGAAATGAGCTCTAGATCTCTCCAAACAGATATCTCAAGTGAATGAAACCTTCCTCTAATGAGAAACTAGCTCAGAAAGAGGGATTCCAATCCCTTCCACTGTTGCACCCTGAAACACTGCACAATAACCTGCAAAAAATGTGCTGATGAGGTAGGCTAAAGCTTGGCATGAAAACCTAATGTGGAAAATTCTCCTCAAGGAAAGAGGTGGGATTCCCGCTCGGGAACACCCGGTGCTAAACAACACTACTACTCTGCTAAACAGCAAGAGGAAGCAAAAAGTATGAGCAGACAAAATAATAATCTAAGACATGAAGAATAATCCTGCCATCCCCTTCCTTAAAAAAAATATGAGTTTGCTTGCCCTTGGCCCCACTCAATTAGGTCATCTCCATCAAAAGATTCATCTCCCTCCAAAACTACATTATTCCTTCTTTGATTCCTGCTCCTCCACAACTGTGTTGTTGATTTAGTCAAAGTGGACTGAACCAACTTGATATTATCCCTGTTCACACATGGAGGTGTTTTATTAAGATGTAAAGAGTTTCTCCTTCCACACTTGGAGTGTTTTTATTCCTCCTTAGGAGACTTATGGGCTTTTCTACCCATTTATTCACCGGTTAGAGATGTTGCTAACTCTAATGTTCCATTTAGCTTTGAGGCTAAAATTTGGGAACATTACAGAGATATCCTAGGACCTAAAGCAGGAAGGCATTATTGACCTCCGTTGGTTGCCCTAGTTTTGATCCTTAACATGGAAAATATAAGGAACAACACTAGTATTCATGTGAGTTGTTTCCCATGGAGTCAACGCCCCAACTTGGGGGTGACTTACTATTGAGAGAAAATGAACAACATGGTGTACTGTTGGTAGGAACATCAGAGGTTTGCATCCTTTTGTTTCTTTATCAGATATTTTAGTATATTAACATATAATTAATTATGACCACTACTTGTGTATCATGTATATGCCATGGGTGAATTTTAATTGATGTCCATGACATATAATTTTTTGTGCATGAAATAATAAACTAATGAAGCAATTACATGTATGCTTACAATAATTTGCATTAGAGTGCATTTATACATGCATACCACCATGTAGGAAATGCATTAAATACCCAAGTGACAAGATAGAATAGTATCTGGAACATAAATATTCCTTAGTTAATGTCTGGAGGCATGGCTAGAGTTGAAAAAAAAGGAAAAAACCATCAATATCCAAGTTTATGGAGGATCACTGAGCATGGATATACCCAACATGTTGGAATGTGAAAAATTACTGAGGGGATGGGGGTAATCATTATTGTGTCTTATATTATTACTATTGTTGTTTTTATATTTCCTCCTCAAACCCTCATTCATTCACTTATAAGTAGCACATCACATAAATATAAATATACATATTGTGAATCATAAGCAACATATTAAAACTAAACATCAACCATAAAAGTATCAATATGCATAACCTATAATAGCAACATAAATAACATGCACACAAAGAAACACCAAGATTTATTGTGGAAAACCCACTCTAGGGAAAAAAACCACCTGCTACATTGTTGCTCAAATCTTCTATTCTACTGAACAAATTTTTCACATAGAGGAGCTAGAACCCACTAGCTGGAAGACTCGACTACTTAGACAATTTTATTAGAAATACTAGATAGAGAGACTCCTATCTCATGACTCTATGAACACCACTTCACTGGACAATGGAGAAATTTGGACTTTGGAGAGAAATCTGGACTTTGGAGAAATATGCTACTCATTCTTATTTTCTGGATAGAAGGACCCCACCTTCTCTACACATTGCCTACCATGTGCCCAAATTCCCTCAACACCTCCATGTGAACCATATTGAGAATATTTCACACTGGACTCTCAAACCTTCTCAACATGAGCAACCCAGGAGCAACTCTAATATCAAAATAATATCTAGTAAAAAATACAACTTCACACTACTACAAATATCCAATAGGCTGTATAGATCACTTTCGCACCCACTCACACTCACATACTCATAATTAATCCACACACACTCAATAACTCAATATTCTAAAAAATCATATATATCAAAATATCCTCAATAATATCCAAATAATACCTTGGTAAAATACCATGTTTATCCCAATACCATGGACACCTATAACATAGTACACTCCAAACGAATACCATGGGTCAATATTATGTTTATTCCAATAACATGGATATGTTTACCATGGTAATATTTAGGTAAATACCATGGGTAAATACCATGGTTATACCAATACCATGGACCTTGTACCATGGTAATAGCTAGGACAATATCACGTTTATGCCAATACCATGAATCCTTGTACCATGGTAATCTCAAGGTCAATACCACGGGTAAATTCCATGATTATGTTAATACCAATAATCCTTGTAACATGGTAATATCCAAGCCACTACCATAGGAAGACGCCATGGTAATACTGATACCTATAATTCAAATACTAAGCATCGACCTTGACCACACACACACACACACAAACAATACCAAGGTAATGCCAATGGTAATTACACATGAAGAGGAAAAATTGCAGCATGATATATCAAAATTACGGGACCAAGTGCAACAAATTTCTCTCTCACAAAGAGAAACCTAAGATGGACTAAATTGTGATAGGGATGGTTTAAAAGGTGACATGGATGGTTTAAAAGGTGACATGAATGGTTTAAAATAATACATGGAAGGTTTGAAGGAAGGTTTGAAAAAGTTGCTAAAAGAACAAATTCCTTATGGAAAAAACGTATTAGATGAAACTCATGATGATAACAAAATAAAATTTAATCATGATTTGATAGAATCTAATGTTATATTAAAGACCCAATGTATTCCAAATATATATATGAGGAATTTTGATGGCAAGGATCTGGTAAAGTGGATACTACAGATGGAGCAATATTTTGATCTCCATAATGTGAAACACACATAAAAGGTACACATTGCAACTTTATATTTAGAACCCAATTAGTTTGCATGGTGTCGATGGATTTTTTATCGTAAAACACTTTCCATTTGGTCAATTTATATGGAGGAAATGATAGCACATTATGAGGATAAAAAGAGCAACACCTTCTTTAGCCAATTGATAAATATCAACAAAATGGTTCAATGGCAGGGCCCATTGAGGACTTCCAAAATTTTAATATAAGGGTAAATGATATTCTAGAGCAGCATAGGATTGATGTATTCATAGGGAATTTAAAGAATAACATCCAATATGAGGTTCGCCTTTGGGAACCTAATTCATTGGAGAAGGAATTGAGGTTGGAAATAAAAATTGAAAGAAAAATTATGGCAACAATGAATCCTACCACTCACAACTATAAAAATGGAAGTGTTGATGCTCCTAGCCTTCCACAACCTATAAATTTTATGCCACAACAATTGGAAGGAAAAGGAGAAAAATGGATTTGCTACAGTTGTGATAGAAAATACACTAAAGGTCGTAAGTGTATTGAGAAGAAATTATTTTACATAGACTGTAAAGAGTAGGAAGAAAAGGAATAAGAAAATTCAAAAGAAGAGGATATACACAACAAACCAACCCTAAAGATAGAAGAAATTAATTCGACCATATATTGTAATGCGTTGTTAGGAATTACCACTCCTCAAAATCTCAAGATATAAGGACATATCAAGAAGAAAAGGGTAATAGTGATAATTGATTTGGGTACACCCATAATTTTATTCATTGTAAGATAGCCAAGGAATTGAATTCCTTCCTATACCCAACATGAGAGTGTCAATTGATGGTTGCAAATGAAGGAACTATAGATTTCTTTGGAAAGTGCCATAATATCAATCTAGCCATGGGGGAATATGTATTGAATAGTCCAATTCTATTCATTCCAATGGGTGGTTTTGATGTTGTTCTAGGAGTCCAATGGTTACAATCTTTGGGTATGATATATTTTCATTTTCAAGAAATTTTATTGACATTTTTTTGGGAAGGAAAGGAAGTTGAATTAAGGGGCATCACAGGGAAACCAAGAAATATAATCAGATCTATTGGCATAAAAATACTTATAAATAAAAACAACGGGGCATAATTGCAGAATGATGCTCACTAGAGGTTCAAACATAAAAATAATCTATTTCTCCATATCTCCAAAAAGTATTGTACAATCATTCCAAGGTATTTGAGACTCCCAAAGGGCTTCCACATATTCATGATTACGATCATGATATTCATGTGATTCCAGGAAGTGTTCCTCCAAACATCAGGCCTTACATATATCCCTATGCCCAAAAGAGTAAAATTGAATGTATAATTGCAGAAATGCTAAAGGCTAGTATAATTCAACCTAGTCAAAGTTATTTTTCGGCTCCAATAGTATTGGTCCAAAAGAAGGATGTATCATGACACATGTGTCCAAATTACAGGGAGCTCAACAAGCTCACTATTAAATATAAATTTCCCATCCATGTCATTGATAAATTATTGGATGAATACATGGAGCAATTTACTTCACCAAGTTGGATCTTCATTCAATATATCATAAAATTAGAATGAAGACTAAAGACATTCCAAAAGAAAAATTTAGAACTCATGAGGGTCATTATCAATTTTTTGTCATGCCTTTTGGCCTTACCAATTCACCTCCGACATTTCAAGGTTTGATGAATTCAATTTTCAAATAGTTCCATAGAAAATTTGTGTTAGTATTTTTGATGATATACTTATTTACAACAAGTCTTGGAAGGATCATGTTCAACATGTTAACAGGGTGCTCAAACTATTGTAGGAAAAACAATTATATGAAAAAAACTCCAAATGTTTCTTTGGAGTACGTGAGGTGGAATAACTGTGTCATATTATATCTCATGAGGGTGTTAAGGTAGACCCTAAAAAAATTAAAGCCATTAAGGAAATTAAAATCCCCATAACCATAAATAATTTGAGAGTATTTCTCAGGTTGAGAGGGTATTATCGCAAGTTTGTTAAGAATTATGGGAGAATAGCAGCACCTATAAAAACCATTACTAAATAAAGATGCATTTTCTTGGACTCCATAAGCAAATAAGGCCTTTTAACATCTTAAAGAGGAAATGTTCCAAACACCAGACTTCACATAAACCTTTATTGTGGAATGTGATGCCTCAAGAAATGGAATTGGTGTTGTTTTAATGCAATAAGGAAGACCTATTGCGTTCGAAATTCATCAAATCAAAGGAAAGTATTTAAACAGACCTATTTATGAGAAGTAAATTATGTCAATACTACATGCACTAAGCAATGAAAACCTTACCTAATGGGAATACAATTCAAGGTAAAAACGTATCATGATAGTATTAAATACTTTTGGGAACAAAGATTCTCTTCAGAAGAGCAGAAAAAATGGGTCAAAAAAAATGTTGGGTTATGACTTTTAAATCATCTATAGAAAAGGGAAGAAAAATGTTGTTGCAAATGCAATCTCAAGAAAGGATGAGGATGTGGAAGAATTTCTTTGTGCCATTTCTATTATCCAACCAGATTGGATAACCGAAGCAAGTGAAGAATGGAAGAATTATGAAGAAGTGTGGACACTCATTCAAAATTTGCCATAAGATACTAGTACATTTGATACATTTAGCTGGAAAAATGATTCATTATGGTAGAAATATCGCTTATATATTTTTAATAATTCCCAACTCAAACAAAATATTCGTTAGGAATTGCACACCTTTCCCTTAGGAGGGAACTCGGGAATTTAAAAACTTACCATAGGGTCAAGAAGTTATTTTTTTGGGATGGCCTTAAATTTGATATTCAAAATTTTGTGGCAAAATGTTTGGTTTTCCAAAAAAATAAAGTTGGGACAATTAATAACCCATGTATGTTACAACCTTTATCCATTCCAAGTCAACATTAGGAGGAGGTTTCAATGGATTTTATCACATGTTTACCCAAGTTCAAAGAAAAGAGTTTCATCATCGTGGAAGTTGATAAACTTATCAAGTATGCACAATTTTGTGCATTATCTCATCCATTTAAATCCAATACAATTGCTACTACATTTATGGAAACAAATCAAAATGTACATGGAAACCCAAATATTATTGTAAGCGAAAAATATCCCATTTTCACTGGAATTTTTTGGATGAAATTATTTTCTCGTTTAGGTACTTAATTAACTCATAGCCCATCTTATCATCCTCAATATGATGGAAAAATCTAGATAGTGAACAAATGTTTGGAAATATATCTTCATTTCTTTGTATCTGATAATAAAACACAATTGATCAACTGGTTACCTATGTATTAATGATATTATAACACTTCCTTCCATATTGCAAAAAAAAATGATCCCATTTATGGCACTTTATGGATATCATCCGTCGTCCATCACATCATCTCTAAGATAAAATTCTAAGTTTCAAGAAGTGGATATGTCACATAGAGCATCAAAAACAAGTTCTCCAACTCTTAAAGGATAACCTCAATTTGGCACAAAATCGAATGAAACAACAGGAATATCAACATCACAGTGAAAGGATTTTTGATGTAGGAGACTGAGTATTTTGATGGCTACAAATATAAAAAAAAATTTCCCTCAAGCAAGTAAGAAGGATAATAAATTATCACCAAAGAAATATGGTCCTTAAAAGGTATTCCAAAATATTGGTACTATGGCATACAAATTGGAGCTTCCTTCATCTTCTTGAGTGCACCCAGTTTTCCATGTTTCATGCTTTAAGAAGGTTGTAGGAGATAAGCTCCCATTTCAAACAATATTGCCAAAACCTGAAAGGAAGGAAAAATTATATTGGAACCTAGATAATTCACAAAAACAATAACTCGAAAACTATGAAATCGATCAATTTATGTTTATTTCATCAAGTGGAATAACTTACCAACTGAATATTTCACATGAGAGGATGAGAATTTGATACATAAGAATCCAACACTACTCAAGCATTGAGGAAAAAAAAAATTGAAAGGAGAGGGGCATTTTATGTCCCTATAATGTTAGTTTATCCCCCTTATTGTTGTTTTTGTGCCCATGTAGTCCCCATATTGTTATTAATGTGCCCCATAGAATCCTACTATTGTTATTACATTATTATTATTATGTAGGCTCTGATTATATTGTGACCCCTTAGTCTCCTATATATATAAAGGAGGTTTTTTCATTTGAATCATCCAAGAATTGTTCATTTATGTAATGTAAAGGTGGTTTCCCCTTCAAAGAGAATATATTTTAAGTCGTTGCTCTATATTTTCTTCTATTTTG
The DNA here is from genome assembly GCA_034641835.2 of Pinus albicaulis. Classification (NCBI taxonomy): domain Eukaryota; kingdom Viridiplantae; phylum Streptophyta; class Pinopsida; order Pinales; family Pinaceae; genus Pinus; species Pinus albicaulis. Next base: position 1,010,820,197 of record CM076572.1, on the reverse strand, counting down.
TGAGCCAGTTTCACAACAAAGTGTGAATAGATGATCTAACATTGAACACTTATGGAATCGATTGATAAAGAGCCAATTATGTAAACCCATTGTCGATCATGAGGAAACCTACCACAAAGGTCTGCGAGCTCCAAGGTAATAATGGTTCCTAGTTCAAGCTCTTGGAATGAGCTAAATTCGACATGAGAAGATATGTCAAAAGAGGGCTTTGATGTATTCCCCATCAATCGACATAGAACAGATCGAGGTGATGTAGTGGATGGATGAAGTCATGAAGCGATGAAGTACAACTGATACATGGATGGCTAACTCAAAAAGGTCAATAGGAAACTACAGATGGTCGACACAAGCTAATACTTCCATTGAACATGTAATGACATGACACAAAAGTGACTTGGCCTCATGAATAATGAGTACCATGTGATATATTTCACCATCGCAAGAGGCATTGAAGCATGCTCAATAAGACTATAAGAGTAACAAGTCTTAGGAGTAGATAGAATCATATGTGTGACATGGCTCCTAGGAAATATAAAACCATATTGTGATACAATGATGCAAACAGGTGCCATGTTCAAGGGTGACACAACTAGCGCTACAATTTCTATTTCTAATAGAAATCAATGTTCTCTTCCCTTTTCTCTTTTTAGTCTCCTTCATAGTTTAGTGAGCATGAAAGAGAAGAAAAGTATGCTCAATAGGTTCATTTTTCATAATTTTATTCCCCCAAGCCCAAAAAAAAGATAAAATAATTCAAGGGAGAACCTTCTAGAAATAAAGGAATAAAGTATTCATTTTTCGTAAATAGTATACTCAGTCTAGAAAAGGGTTAAAATTATACTAAATATACATCTCTTAAATTACTTTAACGAGAAAAAAGGAGACAAGTTCACTCAATAATATTATCCAAGTTAAGGAGTTTGAAAATAGGTTAAAGGAAACTCCCCTTGGAAGAAAAAGTGGTATAAAATTTAACAACTGGTTCCAATCATGGTGTAACTTCTCAAAACGTGTAGAGGACAAGAGGTTGGTTGATAAAACCACTCATTGCAATGGTTCTTCCAAGAAAGGGTAAAGATCCAAGTGAAATTAGATGATATTCCAAGTGGATGATGATGATGGAATGGGGAAACCAAGGCTCATTATAGAGAAATAGGCTGATAAAAAGTGGAAACCACAAGGGAGAAAGTGTGGAATCCTCCCAGGGTAAGGCCAAAAATATGACAAAGAAGAGGACATGAGGCTGAGATTCTTGCTCATGGTGAGTTAGGAGGAGGGATTCTGAAAAGAGAATGAATAAGATACTACATGGACACCAAGATGGAAAGAAGGTACCAAACTAGGGCATACATGTATAGGGAGGCTCTATTTCCAAGTTAAAACATGCATAGAGAAGACTAGCTAATGCCACAACCTCACAAGGTCGGACCTAAGGAAAAATTATGGCATTCACGATCAATAATGCAACAGTGATGGAATTATGTGACACACCTCTATACTCGAGTTTAGATAAACACACCTAAGCCTCAATGGATGTCGCAATAGAAACATGATCATATCCTATCAAATTCATTCAAAAATACTAGACCCATGGTTAAATGACATAATGAAAGACATAAAACATGGAGGTAAAAACGAGACCATTTATTTTTTATTATTATTATTTTTTTATTTTTTATTATTTTTTTGGATTTTATATATATATTTTTTATTGTTGCCATATATGATGTACATAGAAAAAATGCTCGCATCACACACCAAACAAAAATGGGTAAAAACATCACAAACACTCCTAAGTATAATACGTACAAGTGAAACTCAGTCTGATACATCACGTCAAAGTGTGCCCACTGTCGGGCACAGGCCTTGGATTTCCATACATGAACTCATGGAGTGGATGTACCATATGGTGCACTATGATGGGACCATGCCATAGAAAATTGAACTACCTAATTATTAAAGGTTGATGATTCCAAGGAAAATCTATAACCATAAAGTTATCAGGAAATATATAGTGAGTGGTCTCATGTGCTAGTTTTTATAACTCTATTTACCACTCCATTACAGTTAGAGGAACCAAAGTTAAACTTACCTTAGTTGCTGGCTAAAATGCATCGTCTTTCCACCTTTTATTTTACTTGTGTGAGATTTATCCCAGGTTAAAAGGGTGGAATTACATAATTGAGCATTTTCTCATAATTATTTTGCCAAAATATTATAATTATGAGATAATAATTATTTCATAATTGAGATAATTGAGAAAAATATCATAATTGTGAAAATGGTTTATATAGTTTGTAATTCCCAAGGATATCAACTTGATCCACTTGTGTATGATTTGGCTAGCAGCTCATTATTATAGAAGTTTCCTCACTTCTAAAGCCCTAGGTGTCTAGATATATTCTCCCAAAGGATAGAATAAACCTATATAATCTCACAAAGAGGAAATGGATAGGAGAGAGTGGGAATTATATCGAGATGCTACTACCTTTATTTAGAGGTTGAGATACATAATTTCTTTTGAGGTCATATTCCTCAGAGAAGGGGAGACTCTGCCAAATTTTATGGAGGAGATATTATGCTTTAAGGTATAATTGTACCATTTGATTATTGATTAAAAGAGATATTTGTTCCTTTCCTTTCTGATCATTACTTGCAACTATTTTTTCATGTCATTGTTTAATTCTTTGAACTAATGATCTTTCGTAGAAGATCACTTGTTGTCCTTGTTTGTTTGTGCTTGTGTGGAGGCTTAGATCGATGGTAGAAGAATGAGATATCTTAGTTGGAGCGACACGATTCTGCATCAAGCTCAATATCCTTCACCAATCTGTGAGGATACCAGGTGCTGGTTCAAACCCTATAAAATTATGGAATGCATGATTGCTTGCTTTTATGAACATATGGTTGGGGATTTTCTATTGTATTGTTTATTCATTTCTATTTGTTTTCTGGTAATCCTAATATGGCATAGGATTATAGATCAATAACTCCTTGCATAAACTAATGCAACATTAGTGAAACTACTTGAAAATTACTATCAAGATGCAATGGGGGTACAATAAACTCGTCGACAAGTGAATATGAGTTGGAAAATTCACTGGCAAGTTCAGAATTGGAAACCCAATACTTGACTCTCTCTACCTTTTCCAAATCATGGATACTAGAGGCATCAGGAGGCATAATCTCCCTGGGATGGTCAATAGGTGAATCCATGACCTCCAATATGATTTGTCAAGAAGAAGAATCATCATTAATGGAATCACGTGGAAGAGGCAGAGTGATGGCCTACGTGGGAAAAGGGTCTTGGTCATATTCCATATTGGGATGGAGTTTCTTACCAACATCAGAAGACACTAACGGGATGGTTGAAGAGGAAATATCTTCCACTAGAGGTGGTGGAGGATGCTCACTAGCCTGATAAACTTTCATAAGATCGGGAGACACCACCCAAGGATCAAAAGGTCTATGGGGTCCACAGGCATCAAAATATAGCATATGCATAGGAGCTCTAGAAGAGATCATTGAAAGCACCATTTCTGTTGTGATAAATTATGCACACAAGGAGCTATTTCTTTATAACCTTATGGACCTAGAAAGGTTACTAGACAAAAAAAAATACTAATACAATCATAGATATAAATCCTGATCTATATGCTCAAGCAGTCAATCATGCATGTAACCCATACACTAAGGGTTGACACTGACACCTCCAACCATCGTAAATTTTTGAAAGGTGTTGGGTTTTATGCATAAATTCTAAAATCAAACCAAGAGATATTACCTCGTACAATATATCTACTACCTTCACACATGCATCATGAAGTAGAGACCACAAATACCCTTCCGCATAATATTTTTAGCTCAAATAATTCTAAACATGAATAATCAACGATAGGAATATATTAGTATGAAACAACAAGTAATTTCATTAATCATGAATCAAATGGAACAATTATACCTTCAAGAATGAGATGTCCTCTCCAGAATCCGTGAGAGTCTCCCCCTCTCTGGGTTGAATGACCATGAGTAAGACAAGGCTCACACAATCTCTCTAAATTTCAAAGTTGAGAATATATGTATGACTCTCTTTACCTATAGCATGATCCTCTAGGATATACTAGTATATAAAGAGCCAAAGAGTCTCCAAGGAGGATGAAGGTGGATGCTTAGGATGAAGAGAAGTTAGGAAGCTTCTCCAATAATAGAACCCTAGAAAACTCGTACATAAGTAGGTCAAGTTGATCTCCTTGGGAAAGTAAGCCTCTACAAACTTTATTATGAATTATGGATTTTTTATCAATTGTCTCAGTTATGAAATAATTGTAATCTCATAATATAATATTTTGGAAAAAATAATTATGAGAAATATTATCAATCATTTAATTCCAACCTTTTTTCATGTGATAAATATCACATAAGTAAAGAAAAGGTGAAAGGGTATGCATTCTTGTTAGTGATTGAGGTAAGTTGATCTTGGGTTTCTCTCACTATAATGGATTGGAGAATAAAGTTATAACATATTGGAAATGAAAAAGAAATTATATAGGATATGATCAGGACGTGGTTTTCCTCTAAATTTCACATGAAGGATCTTGGTTCTACAAACTATTATTATATTGGGTATGGAAATTAAATGAGGCCGACCAACGATGAATTTATGGTTAAACCAGAAGAAGTATGTTGAGACTATATTGTAGAGGTTTAATATGCAGGATAGAAAATGAGTGGAGGTTCCTATTCCCTCACATGTAAATTTATCTGCTGAATGGTGTCCCAAGACACATGAAGAGGAGGAGGATAGGTCCCATGTTCCATATGAGAGTACAGTTGGTAACCTAATGTATGTAATGTTCTATACTAGGCTAGACATTGCACATGTAGTGGGAGTATTGAGCAGTTTTATGTCAAAACTAGGGAAGGAGCATTGGAGAACAATGAAGCGAGTTTTTAGGTATTTGCATGGCAATAGTGATTATGGTCTATGCTACCAAGGAAGACCAGTATTTAACATGGTTTTGTACATACATGGCTTTGTCAATGCAGACTAGGATGGAGATATGAATCAAGTAATATCTACAATTGGGTGCGTGTTTAACCTATTTGGAGGAGCAGTCGTTTGGATGAACAAGAGACATTGTAGTGGCACTCTCAACTACATAGGTTGAATACATGGAAACCACTCATGCAAGCAAGGAAGTATTTTTGTTGTAGAGATTTTTTCAAGTATGGGATTGGTACATCGAGCTATAAGGATACACTATGATATTCAAAGTGCAATTTTCTTGGAAAATAACCATGTTTTTCATTCAAAGGCAAAGCACATTGATGTTTAGCATCATTTTGTGAGGGATATGGTTGAAGTCAAAAAGGGTGTTGCTAGTAAAGGTGGGAACTTTGAAGAATGTTTTGGATGCATTGAAAAAGATTTTGTACATTGAGAAATGATAATGGTGTAGAAAAACAATGGGCATTGCAGCCATGGACCAATGCCTAAGCACTCCTAGAACCCCCTGTGGAAATAAAACAACAAGCGAGAGAATAATGGGTATGTGTTATAAAATGTTTTTTTTTAATGCAAACCCAATAATAGTTGGGAAAACCCAAACATGGGCCGTAGACCCAAAGATGATGGGCGGACCTCGACATGGTTTTGCACATGATTTTCACGCATGATCTTGGACATGATGGTTTTTTCCCATGGTATGTTATAGATCTAGTCAAGGGAGCTACAGTTATGTTCTAATCCAAGGTTAATGGATTGGGGTTTATGAATTCTTTGACATATATATATATATATATATATATATATATATATATATATATATATATATATATATATATATATATATATATATATTGTAACATTGAAAGACATATAACAGAAAATTAATCTCGTTTTCCTGGTTTAGGTTCCAAGAGAAAATATCTAAGTATATTTTATGTTCTCGCCATTATTTTTTAATAATTTGATTGTAGGAATTTTATGTATTGGGTTAAAAAATATATTTTGTATTAGAGTTGTTGTGGCATCAAGGGAACTCCTTTGGTGCTAAGGGGTTTTTCCCACGCCAGTGGTATAAACTGTTAAAGTGGGAGATCTGCGAGATTGATTCTTGTGATGAAATGATATGGATAATAGTGGAAATATTGAGATTGATAAATTCAATGGATAAATTTTTGAGTTGTGGAAGCTCAAAATGGATAATATATTGGTGGATAGAGATTATTAGATTGTTGTCGATCTTAGTACGACAGTGGACACCAACATGAATGTCCGAAGAAGGTTGGGTAAAGTTAGATCAAAAGGAGAAAAACATAATATGATTCTATCTTTTAGATTCAATATTGTTGAATGTATCATGGGAAGCTATGACAAAGAATTTATGAGACAAGTTAGGGAATTTTTATCAATCTAAGTCTTTGGTGAAAAAAAATTTGCTACGAAAAAAGCTATATATCCTAAGGATTAAGGATGCATACTCAGTGACAGAGCATCAAAATTCCCTCAATATTCAAGTATGTCAATTTTCATTTCTTGATGTTAATATTCCATATGAATAAGGTGCATCAGTCTATTTTTTTCTCTACCATAGTTGTGGGACAGTCTCGTTGTTTCTATAGGTAGCAATAAAACTACCCTGAACTTTGATGAAATAGTCTCATCCTTGTTGTTGGAGGAGATGAAACGGGAAAATATGGAGAGACAAAATAGAGATACCTTGCATGTAAGAGGAAGTTTCCATAATAGAAAAATAAATAAGTCCTCAAGTGGGTGATCTAAATCTAGAGGGAGATCTAAATCTCTAGGAAAACCTATAAAGGTATACTGGAAATGTGGAAAATAAGGGCAGTAAAAAAAAGATTGTAAATATAAAATACCTAAGAAAGGAAAGGGATTTGATGATTCTCCTTTTAAATAGTCAAAATCCACCTCAGATGAAGGTGGGGATGTGTACTTGGTTTCTTCTTCAAATACACATGTAGATCACAAGGCATGGTTGATTGACTCAGGTGCATCCTTTCACTTCACTCCCCATAGGGAGTAGTTTCGTGAGTATGAGAAAAATCATGGTGGTGATGTCTTCCTAGGGGATGATAGGAAGGCCAAAATCGTAGTTCATCTAAAATTCAAGTTGAATTATCAATGTGGAAGTATTAAAATACTTCCCGGTGTTCTACACATTCCTGCATTAGCTAGAAATCTATTTTGTGGAATCAATATAGATTATGCAGGTGTAAAAATATTGTTTGAGAAATATACCTGCAATATTTTTCAAGGATAACTGGTATTGATGTTGGGAGTTTGTATTAGAAATATGTACAAGCTTCTCGGTAGAAATTTTAATGATGGTTGCAAATTTTATGTGCTTCCTAAAAGTGGAGCATAAAATATAGCGAACTCTCGAGAAAAACTATGTCGTGGCATTAAAGAATTTGACATGTTAGAGAAAAGGACCTTCGAATACTGCATGGTAATGGGATGGTAGAAGGTATGTATAATTTTTCTATGGATTTTGATTTCTATGAAAATTGGCTATATGGGAAGAAAAATCAGGTGAGTTTCCAATCCAGTGTTAAGCGGGTGAAATGGATATTGGAGCTTGTAGATAATGATGTTTTTGGACCTATGATTGTTCCATCATTGGGTAAATTTATGTATTATGTCTCATTTTGATCCAGGTGGATATTGGTGGCCACCCTCCTGCTCCACCTACACCTCCATTTATTTTCATTAGTTTCCTTTATTATAGCAACATTTACTATTTTTAGCAAGTTTTCGGGTCCTGAAATTTCGGATGTTTATTGACCCACTAAACAGATTTTTTTTTAGGTTTGCAGCAAGATCCATAGGAGCCTATTGAAAATATTGTATTACTCTGAGAGAATTTTCTAACTAGGTAATGGATGCACCAAGTTACGACCAAGTTACGACCCTGGGAAGTTGGCTTCCCAACTAACCCTAACGAGGCCCACAAACTCTTGGTGTTCCATTCCCTATGGTTAGGGTTTTGGTTATTTAGGGTTTCCCTTTGTTGTTTAATAATTAAAATACCCATGAGCCTCATTGTAACACATTTCAAAGGCATGTAGGCACCACATATCTTCTTAGAGATAAGATACCATTTCCCAAGCTAGTTTGTTTTCATTTTGCATGTAAGCATTTTTTAGTTGTTTGATATTAATGAAATGAAGATTTATTTCTACTACATATTTTTGTTTATTTTTGGGTTTGCATTTTTTTATGTTCCTCCATAATTCTGGATCAGTGGTATCAAAGTGATTAAATATTTCTCTGTTTTTCTTTGCATGTCCCCATCGAGCTCAGGATATAAGGAGTTAGGGCTCGAATTGGTTGAACCTTTGCAAGACCAACCTCGCAAACCCTGACGACCTCCCATGGTGTAAGAAAATAAAGACGAGGGAGTAGGAGATCATTTTAAAATATTTCTCGACAAACCTCTCAAGCGATAAATGAATGCGGTGATGGATAATTTTTCCCAGATCCTTCGAGGGATGCCCACATGTGATTCATCTTCATCCGGTAACCACCCCCTTCAAGGTACAAGTCAACTTTGACATTCCCATATTTGAAGTATAGATATATGTTTATTTCATATATAGATGGTTAAATCTATTGGAAGGATACTTCTCAGTTCATGATTTTTGCGATAGGGAAAATATTACATTTGCACTCCTCAAAGCCAGCCCCATGTGAAGGACTAACGGGAATCCTACTTCGCATTAGGGGAATTTTGAGGTCTAAAATGGGCCTCCTAAGAAAAATGTACAACAAAAATAAACTTTATAACAACCAATAGGATTCAAGATGATGATGTCGACCATGGGGGATGATTTACCATTTTTTAAATAAAAGGGTAAAAATATTAAAAAATAATAAAATAATAAAACTACTTTTTCAACTCGTATTTTCAACTTATCTCCCAAAAATTTTACTCAAATTTCGAGTGGGAGTACTCGTTGGATGCAAAATTTAATTCCTCATCCAAGGAGTACCCATGTTGCATACTTTCGATGAACTCTACTACACGAAAAATGAGAAATACATAAAAAACGTGATTGTAATCATTTTTTTTTTATGTATTTCTCATTTTTCGTGTAGTAGGACCCATCGAAAGTATGCAACATGGGTACTCCTTGGATGGGGAATTAAATTTCGCATCCAACGAGTACTCCCGCTCGAAATTTGAGTAAAAACGTTGGGAGATAAGTTGAAAATATGAGTTGAAAAAGTAGTTTTTTCATTTTTCCCTCTAAAATTTGATGATGTCATAAAATCTTATTTGATTTTTCCCACTATTATTTTATAATTTCCTTAGGAGGCCCATTTTAGACCTAAAAATTCCCCTAATGAACAGAGGGATGAGAGAGAAACCTCTCTTTTTTTTTTTAGCCATAAACACTTAGAATTTTTATGAGATGCCATCAAAGAAAAATATTACCATGTGGCGAGCTACGAGGACAAGTACATACAATGGACTATGTTACAAAATCAAAGGGATCAAGATGTGCATGAGTTTATGAATCTTTTCCATACCCTATGCACAAAGTTAGGTATCAAATATTATGAGAAACATCTGGTACTCAAGTACAATAGTTTTTTGCAAAATTAAATTTAAGAGGAAATGGAGTCCCTAGACATCTCCTTGGTTGGTGTGGCATACCGATATGCTGCCAAGATTGAGCAGAAATGTAAACCGAAGAAGTGATACTTTGGATCTTTGAATCTAAAGCAAGGGAAAAGTGCCCCAAAACCACAGAACAAAGGAAAAAGGCAAGGCATGGTGACCTAGAATAACCTTCCAAAGCCACAATGAAAGAATAACACCATGAATACAAATAAGGACATGAGAAAATGGTGTGAGTTCCATAAGAGCCCCACTCACAACACAAGTGAGTGTGGATCCAAGCAGTGATTGGTGGCCAAACTGAAGGCTTCCGAATCAGATGCATGTTCCGAATCTATGTCATAACCTGATAATGGGAATTACAAAGGGAAGTAGATTATTTATGTAGAACCCAACACCACCATGGCCACCACAAAAATCTAGAAGATTGAGCCCAAAGATCCAAAGGAGGGGGTGTGTCTCTTCCACTAACATATGTTGGTTAAGGGTTATCCGTTGCAGTTCATTTTCAACAATGGGAGATAAATGCATCTCATTTTAGAATAGGACATGAATAATTTGGGCCTATCAACTACACCACACCTCTAGTTGCACACCATCAATTGGATTCACCACGGAAAAGATCTCCTCATCAACCAGCAGTGTCTCCTTCCCTAAAATATCAATCCCTTCATGGATGAGGTACTATGTGATATTTCTCCGCTTGAAGTTTGTGATCTATTATTAGGCCAACCATACTTGTGGAAGGTTCATGTTATGTATGATTCTAGGCCTCACACTATTGTTATTTCTTTGTGCAATAAGTTATACAGGATACCAGTGGTAGCACTGCCTATCACCATCTCTTTGAACTCTAGTAAGAAATGCAGTAAGATCATTTACAAGACTGAGAAAATTTTCTTCCTTATGATTCACCCTCAGGGTAAGAATAAAATTTTGGCGACCTCCATGGCCTCTAGACAAGGCCCCTTTTCACGGAAATAGCAGATGCACAAGGTCGTGGAGGAGTATAAGGACATCTTCACCTCACCCATAAGGGGTAGGCCTACACTGTTAGGTCAATAACTCCATAAATATGACCCAAGTTATTTGTGCTACTAAATGGAATAATGATCTATTAATTCTCTGTTTTGGAGAATGATGAAATCAAGAGGCAGATTCAAGAGATTTTGCAGAAAGGGAACATCTGGCCAAGTTTATCACCCTATGGGAGCCCGATCGTGTTGTTATACAATAAGGATGGAACTGGCAGGCTCTATATTAATTATCGAGATCTGAATAAGATCATTTTCTGGAATAGGTGTCCAATCCCACTTATTAGTTACCTTTTGGACTAGCTCAAGGGGGCCCAAATACTTCAACAAGATTGATTTGAAGTTTGGTTATCACTAGGTATTGATTTAACACTTCGATGTGTGGAATACTTTCTTCAAATCCTAGGAGGGCCTTTTTGAATGGTTGGTCATGCATTTCAGGTTGACGAATTCATGCACAACCTTCATGTGGATGATGGATGGCATCTTTCGGGCCTTCACCAACATGTTAGTGGTAGTGTACCTAGACGACATCCTGATCTTCAATGAGAGGTTTGAAGAGAACATATAACATATTCAATGGGTCCTCCAAACCATACAACAACTTAAATTGTGTACCAATTCGAAGAAATTAACTTTTGGTATGACCCATGTTCAATATATGGGGCACATCATTCATGAGTGGGGTGTGCACGTGGGCCTAACCAAGATATAATTTATTCAGGATTGGCCATCCCAAACCACTCTAACAGAGTTGTGCATATTTCTAGCCCTTGTGAATTCCTATCATAGATTCATGTTGGGATTCTTTCATATCACTTGGCCTTTGAGTCAAGTCATCAAGGGTGAAGCGAAAGAAACTTTCTTTTGGTCCAAATCAAAAAAACATGTGCTTTCCAAGTTGAAGCATCACCTCTACTCTACACCAGTGCTTACATTACTAGACCTGCATCAACCATTTGAAATTGAGAAAAATGCCTCTGACTATGGTATTGGTGCAGTCCTTACTCAGTAGGGGTACCCAATGGGATATCACAGTGAGACACTTTCAGATACATTATGAAAGTATCCCAACTATGACAAGGATATTTATTCCATTATGAAATCCTACTGACAATTGAAGCATTACACTCTACGAAAGGAAACAATCATCCACACATGCCATCGTCCCTTATAGTTCATATAAACACAATGAAATTTTTAGAATGATCGCCATTATAAATGGTCCACATATCTACAAAAATTCCATTTGAGCATTAATTACAAGAAGATAATACCAATAATGTTGTAGACTTCATCAATTGGTTATGGCACTGACCACTATGCTCAACGCTTGTGGACACAACACTTCAAGATGATTTCCACTTTACAAGAGTGATCCATAATTCGACACCACATACCATATGCTTCTCGAAGGTAATAAAATTCTATACTTTCACCTCGAGGACACATTTTTATGCCACATAGGACAAGTTTTTGTTCCTTTAAGTGAGTGTACGAAGATGATTTGTGAGGCACACTACAATCGGGTCACTAGACATTTTGGGGTATAGAAGATAGTGGCAGTGTCGTAGAAGTATTTTTATTGTCCAAACCTTCATCGAGATGTTGGGAAGTACATCAGATATTGCACTACCTATGCCATTTAAAAACCTAAAATCAAGAAGCAAGGCCAGTATTCTCCTCTTCCTACTCCTGGTCGACCATGGGAATCCATATCCATGGATTACATGTCAGGACTTCCTTCTACCAAGCATGGAAATGACTGTGTTTTCTTATTCATCGACAAATTCTCTAAGATGGCCATTTTGGTGATCTGCAAGAAGAGTATCAATGTAGAATCCACTATTTTCCTAGATTGGGAAATTTGTTTTCCTTATAATTCTCCCTCAAGGAAAGAATAAAATTATGGCCACCTCCACAACCTCTAGACAAGGCCCCTCCGCATAGCAGTAGCAAATAGACAAGGTCATGGAGGATAATTGGGACATATTCACCTCAGCAAGAGGGGTATTCCTACACTATCAGTTTAATAACTCCATCAATCTAACCCTATGCATGCCACTATTGAATGGAATTATCGTCCAATGTTTTTTTTTGGAGAATGATGAAATGAAGAGGAAGATTTAGGAGTTGTTGAAAAAAGGGCACATCTGGCCAAGTTCATCACCTTATGGGAGCATGATTGTTTTCGTATGGAATATGGACAAAATCTAGAGGTTTTGTATTTATTATCAAGATATGAATAAGATCATTATCTAGAATAGGTATCTATTCCCACGGATTGATGACCTTCTGTACTAGCTCAAAGGGGGCAAATATTTTAGCAAGATTGATTTGAAGTCTAGTTATCACTAGGTATGAACCCTGCGTTTTGGTGAAGACTTCCTTCAAATCCAAGGAGGGGATTTTTGAATGGTTGGTCATGCCTTTCAGGTTGATGAATTTCCCCTCAAACTTCATGTATATGATGGATGACATCTTATGTCCCTTCACCAACTCATTCATGGTAGTTTATCTAAATGAGATCCTAATCTTTAGCTAGAGTTTAGAAGAGCACATACACCATATTCGACAGGTCCTCCAAACCCACGAGAACACACATTTTGTGCCAATTTGGAGAAATTCACTTTCGGTCTTACCCACGTTCAATATCTGGGGTAAATCATTGATGAGTGGGTCATGCATGTGGACCCAACCAAGATACAATTTATTTTGGATTGGCTAGCCCCAACCACTCTAATATAGCTCCACAACTTTCTAGGTCTTACCAATTTCTATTGTCGATTCGTATAGGGATTATTTAGTAAATTTACTGTTATTAAATTGCAAGCATAAATGATCAATCAGAGTCAGTAAATTGATGAAGTTCAAGTGCACTATATGTGCTATAAGTCTTTATCTTTAGAGAAATACGTCTCTAGTATAACTATCCCACTGCCATCTTCTTTATATTTGGTTTGTTTGTGACTACCTCCTAGGACTTTTCTAGTGTGTGTTGTTTGGTTTGAATCAATAGTTTGGCCTTAAAGTTTTATTTACTAACCTAATTTTCTTAATTTAAATTTACTCACCCTCGTTGAACCAATTCATCAGCAATCATGTTCTATTCATGGTTTTCCTCTTGAATGAGGTGGACTTGTAACACTTTCTCAGTCTGTGCTCAAGATTTAGACCATCCTATAGTTGTGGAATATATTCATGGTCCTCTTATTGAAATTTGAGATCCATTGAGACATTGGTAGATGATTCTATCTCTTCCTCTAATCCACCTTTGACTGATCCTCTAGGACCAAAGTTATTATGGTTTAATCCTAATGGTTCTACTCCTGCCTACACATACGTCACTATCTTACTTATGGAGGAGGTTAGTTCCTTGTTACCCTATGCATCTATAGTTTTTGTTTCCATGTCATTGTTGCCACCATTGAGTGTGGTAGGACCTACACATTCATCTACAATTATCACATATACTTGGGGAATACCACCAGTCTTGTCAACGACTCCTACAAATTCCCCTAGTCTTCCTATGCATGCTCCATCTATTCTGACTATGATTGTTAATCCTAGTCAACTGATAGGGCCAGGAATCCTTACTCCTAGTTTTTTACAACCTACAGTTATTTTTAATCAAATCATCATGGTCACTTCCAAAAATGTGTGGGGAGAATCATATGTGTTGGAATCACGATTGCCCTTAGACCAAAACCCACAGGCATTAGTCTCCACTATAATCACCAAAGTTAGTATCCACGAGAGGCATTTAGTCCATGTCGCGAAACACACATGGAGCATTGAACCCAATGTCCAACAATTTCCTGCCCAACGCAAGCCGGGTGAGTTTCGAACTCGAGACCTTTCGCTCTGATACCACTTGTTGGAATCATGATTTCTGTTAAACCAAAACCTGCAGGCATTAGTCTCTGCTACAATCGCCAGAGTTAGGATCCACGAGAGGCAGTTAGTCCATGTTGCGAACCACACAGGGAGCGTTGAACCCAATGTACAACAATATGTTGCTACTAGCCAACATGGGGGCAATGTTACTTCAAATATGTCTCAAACCTGGTATAGTTTTATGATTGGAGGGATGCCAAACTCTAGTACTTTTCCTGGAAAGGCTAGTTTACCCAGGGGAAACCCTGTCATTAGAATTATCACTTCCATGAGTTACCCTACTTATGTCGGTGCTACTACACAAGCTATTCCATCTGTCCTTGTCAGGTAAAACCTCGTTAGCAGTCATGCTCTCAGGGGTCCTATTCTCTTTGGGGGGTGACTCCTCTCACTGTTCATGTTGGCCCACATATTATATATGTTGGTATGAACCCTTACTAGATTCAACAACCTTTACAACATAATACTCATATGGGGGGACCTCACGGTTGGTAAGGGAGCTCTCCTACCTATGACCCTTTTAGTAAACTCCATAATACATTGTTATCTTCACTTTATTTAATGGATCTCGCAAAGTTGAAAAATCACCCCACCTGACATGATGCTTCATGGCCACCTATGCCTGCAAAGTTATTGTTCACTATCCCAAATTTTGAAGGAAATCCTGGAGAGAATCCATCCACCCATATTAACACTTACCATTTTGGGTTTTATAAAACTCTTTAGTGTATGATTCATTCAAATTATGTGTGTTCCAATGAACATTCACTGGAGATGCTGCCAAATGGTACTTTAAATTGGACACCACATCTTACAGTGATTTTTCATCCTTGGTGAAAGCTTTCTTGACACATTTCTAGATTCCTGCGATGTATGACATAGATTCTGACCTTTTTTATAACTTTAAATAAGACAATTGCACATTGATTTCTGATCATATCCATGAGTGGCGACGACTCAAGAGATTGGTTAGAACTAAAATTTCATATGAAATAGTATGAAAATGGTTCACTCTATCATTACTCCCTCAAATTTGAAAGGATGTCTCTACATTTAGAGTTGTTACCGAGGAAAAATTTGTAATAATCCTAATTAGACGAAAACTAATTAGAAATATTAATTTTTTCCAATTTTTTTTTATTAAGTTCAGTAGGTAAATTAAAGGGTGAAGGGACCCATAAACCTATCAGTTAGAATAAAACCACTTTTCTAGAGATAATGTGGACAACGCAAATCTTATGGGGTGAAGAGGCCAAGAGGGAAGTGCAACAAGTGTGAAAGCCAAGGGGCCAAGTAGTAGTGCAGTTAATGAGTGGACCCAAGGATGTAGGGTTTCAAAAGAATAAGAAGGGGGTGAGGGCAACCATGGAAATCATTCTTGCATATTATGACTTTCTGGTCTTTACGACTTGAGCACGTGTGCACTATTTAGCCGACTCTACAGTGTTGTTTAGCACACGGGTGTCTCCAAGTGGAGATCCACCCTCGTCCTCGTGGGAATTCGAGTGCTCGCTTAGGAGAGGAGTTTTACTATTAGATGGGAGAAGATTCAGTATCTTGGCATCACACCACATGTATTCCCTCCCATAGCAGTGTAGTCACCCAATGATTTACACAGTCCAGCAATAGTCCCCAAGTGATTTACACAATCAACAATAGAGGGGTTCTGGAGAGGGAAAAATTACAAGGCATTTCTGCTTGGAATCCAGTGAGGGGGTCAACCCTTCAATATTTGAGCTTTGAGGAGAAGTTGCTGCTAGTTTATTTTTTAGTTCATCTCATAGCTATGCATACCCAACAATTGTGTGTTTTCAAACCCTAGGAGGGTGATTTTCTGGGGTCAGCCTTTCTAGAAATCCTTTCTGGGTTTTTCTGGGTTTTTGGAGTAGAGTCTAGTGTCCAAATCATGACATTTTCTGAGCAATAATCAGCCTCATCTATGCAGCCCTATTCAGCTAGCAGTAACATTAAAAACATGACAATGCAGAGGGAGAGTCCATTAGAGTAGCAATAGAGCAATGTTTTTAGTGGGAGAATCTGAGGGCCATTCCAACCAGCTTACCAGGCTAGAGTGTTATCTTTTGAGCATTTTTGTACTTATTTTTCATCCCCAGTATTTTAATAAAATGGCTCAGCAATTATGGCTCTCTTCATGGTGTATTTAATGTGTTTTCCATATTGTTGTAGATTTAGTCTTTGTATTCTTTGTATTTTTTTCGTTTTACTATTTGGAATATTACAGTGGTATCAGAGCTCATAGACTTGGCTCAGCCTATGGAGAAACTGATCTATGACACCCAGAGATAGAGAAGACATCTCGGACTAGACAAGGCAGTACATAGATAGAGAACGTAGGCTTGAGATCACATCCAGAAAAGGAGACCGTGTTCCAGTGGAGGAGGATAAAGGGAAGGCACCAATGGAAGAAGAGGATGATGGGAAGGAGTTTGGAAACTTCCTCCTCAAATCTTTGCAGGAGATCACCAAGAAAATAAAAGAGATGGGGAAAAGAGTTGCCAGAGAAAGCAGCGAGAGGGAAATACCGAGGGGGTTTCATAATGGAGAAGGATCATGCACCTCTCACCATTGGCCTGAGCAAATGGTACTTCCACATACCTCACAACGCTCTACCATACCCACTTTCTTAGTAGTGGAGATAGGAGCAAGACGAACTCAGGGGCCACGGGTGGATCATTATGATGAGTATTTTGCGGAGTACATAACTTGTTAGCGCTCAAATCTGCCTCAGGCTGAGGAAGGAAAAACTCGAGGCAACATCAAACCAAGCTTAGCCTCGTAGCTAGCCCTACGAGGACAGGAGAGGGCTCTCTCTCCGGGTCAAAATCAGTGAAAGATGTCCAATAGGATCTGAGATGACCTAAAATGGGAACTGATTTTAGGCTAGTAAACAGATATGAATGAGGTTTTTAATAAATGATTGGGTTTCCTGGGCTGTGTGGGGCAAAGACAGCAAGAGCAGGGAAATTAAATGAAAAATGCAGATGATCTCATGAGGCAAGATAGGCAAGAGCTTAAGCATCCAATTTTGAAATTATATGGAGTGTAAAGAATGTTTAAGAAGCTGAAAAGGGAATGAAATCATGAATCCTTTTCAGACGGAAGAAAACATAGAACTTGAACAGTTTCCCAAGGCAGAGCAGCAAGCTGAATTCTGCCCTTCTACTTAAAAGCGTTCAACAGAAAATGATTTATGAATGAAATGTAAAAATTACAAGATACATATGAAACAAAGAAAGACATATGCCAAGTTATTACCACAGGGATCTCCTGAAACAGAGCTACATCATTTCATTAATCTCTAGCCAGAACTGTACAATGAAACACTGTTTTTCTCCTCCACACACCTCTCAGAACTCTCTCCACCCTTTACAAATGATTTTCAATACAATAAATACCTTCCAAGGTATAATAACAAACTGATATAAAAATAGAGCGTTGTTTAACAAATAACAAACAAAAGAGCAACCATCTATTCTGAAGAAATACAGCGTTACATGTTGTTTGTTGATAACCAATTGGGAAAAGGAACCTGTGACGTAGATCCTTGGAATTGCAACTGAAGACCAATAATAGCTCTGCTGTGATGGATATTTTCATTTCAAATTAGGCTTTCGATCTCTGACTGCCACTTGTTTTTCCTTTATTTTCTGACTTGTTAACAAAATGCTATTTGAATAAAAACTAATTTTAATAAAAATGGTTTTTAGACTAAAATTTCGCCTTTTAATAAATGGAAACAAAGTTCCGCCATCTCCAGCTGTGGTATTTTCCCTCTCATTGGAACTTCTTTAATGCTCACACCTGCATTTCCTACAAAGTGCATATGTTCAAAACGAATGTTTCTAGAACGTGATTCTGTCCTTGCTTGCAAAGATTTCGATTTTCTTCCATTGCGAGAAGCCATATGTTCGAAAAAGGAACCATAAGATATATGTAAGCTCAGTAGGATGTGGAAAACTTTGAATACCCAGCCGGTATGTGGCATCCCAGCATGGATTCTCAATGTCGTTGAAAATTTTACTCACACAGTCTTCTTTCTACGCACACAACACTTTTATCTTTATGTGCTTCCAAAGTGGTAAGCGGCAATTAGTGCAGAGCCGATGCAGCGCTTTCCCACAATCCACTCCAATGAATTAAAGCCAGTTTCAACATCCCAACTTCGCACTGAAAGGTCCCAAGAGGCAGAGCAAATCGTATCTTTTTCGAACCAGTCAACGGAACCTGATGCTTCAATCTGAAAGGAAATATAGACCAACTTTCGCCTCAAATCCACCATTAGTCAACCTTTAATTCCAGCCATTACATCCACTGTTGTCCGACAGCGAACACATCTCTATTTAAATGAATACTTGACTTGTTTCGGCAATTTTTAGGTGGTAAAATGATTATATATTGAAACGCAATTTACAAAACAGGGGGAGCATCTGAGTTTGCTGGAAACTTGTGGA
The DNA here is from genome assembly GCA_034641835.2 of Pinus albicaulis. Taxonomy (NCBI): domain Eukaryota; kingdom Viridiplantae; phylum Streptophyta; class Pinopsida; order Pinales; family Pinaceae; genus Pinus; species Pinus albicaulis. Next base: position 1,010,801,144 of record CM076572.1, on the reverse strand, counting down.
ACTCACGCTGGAGTCTTCAAGGCTGAATTCGGGGTCTTCGACCGATTGCAAGGCTGACAATTTCATCGAAATTCTTCAAAAGGGATCGCATCCTTTATTTCTATAATGTCCCAATTAAAATGTGGGTTCTTCTCAAGCGTTCCTTGCGCCATTTATAAATTGATCCCGCTTTTGTCATTGCGGAATTTCCTTTTTCTACCCTTCCCCATCAATTGTTTAGTCTAACTGCAGATGTATGCCCTTGAATTGCACTCTTCCGCATATTGTGAGCATACTTGAATGCCAGAATCATCTGAAGGTTCAAAACACTCAAGAATAGGATTTCCAGGAAGAAATCTGCAAAAGGGTTGAGCAGTTCCCCGTCTGTGCAGAAAAATGACCATATATCCAGCTTTTAGAAAATACTCAGTTGATGAAGTTCCCCGGTGTCCTGAGCTGAAATTATCTATGTATCTTACACAGCGCCGTTCCAAAGGGACAGTTGTGCCTCCAGATGTCATGCATACAACCCTTTTGGTATTCTGACTTTCTGAGTGAACAGAATGTTGTTCAACAAATGTTCCACCTTATTTGTAACATTATCAAGATCATGAAGAGTTGGAGCTGACTTAAAAAAAAAGGCATCGATGCATTCATCTAAAGATTTATCTGTGCTCTCGATTTTTCTGTCCTCAGCCATGACAATACCTTGATATTTTGTTCTCTGCTGGTGGCACCAGACTTAGAAGTCCATGATAAAAACTGACACTCCTTCTGCTTGAAGTGAACGAATGAAAACAATAACTGAACAGAAAACTGGAGACAAAGCAATGCCAATTTCAAACAATTGTAGTGCTACAAAACGAACGGTTTAGAACCCATTTTTCAAATCTTTGTCGCCTTAGCTCTTAAATCTGGAGATTGGAAAGCAATGACAGAAAAAATGAAAGTTTTGAGCCTGTATATTATACTGATATCAACACCAGTTCTGAGCAATATATTCTGAACAGATGCTCAACTAACACAATCTTCACCAATGTCAATATATGTTCAGTGGTCAAGACTCAAGAATAATACACAAACCACTTCGCATAAAATTGCGGTCAAGATAGGCCATGTGATTCCACTTTCAACTATCAATCCTGCAACATTATTATATGTAGCGTTTGAAAATAGCAAAGATAAACACCTCTGCTCCAGACCATCATGATTAAACTGCCCAGCATCCGAAGATGTTCCAAAATCATAGCTTTCTACAGAAGACCCTAATCGCGACCACGAACCACAACATCATCGGAATTTGGTTCATTGATATGTAATTTGCACTCCATGGAGGAACGGTTGCAGAAACTGAAAATGACATCCAAAACATGAAATGAAAAATGATTCTGACAGCGGACTGACAAGACGGAGTCTAACATAACTCATGGGCAAGAGTTCAGAGATCAATTTACCTACAATGAATTTTGTCATCTGAGGGACAATAGTAGACCCCGCAACTATAATAGAGGAGGTGGGTACACACAGGGCAATAAGCTGCAATGTACCGTGGGTGGACTTATTCTACCTACTTTTGATGGGTCATCAAAGAGTATGGAAAAGGCTTGGGTGGAGAAGCTAGAGATCTATTTCTAGCTGAACAAAATGGTGGAGGTAGAGGCCATCAAGGTGGCAACGCTACAACTTGAAGGGAAAACTCATGATTGGTGGTTCCATGGGATGACCACATTAGGTCACGCAGGGGTGACTTATGCAGAATTCACACAGAGATAGTGGAGAGGTTTGACCGAAAGGACCCAAAAGGACATTTTTTCGAGTTGGCCAAGCTCAAATAGACAGGGCACTTGGATCATACTTATATCTCCAAGTTTCTGAAGCTCTCAGTAATGGTTCTATATTTTTCCATGTCCAGGAGGGTGTATATGTTTATCAATGAACTGGAGGAGCCTCTCCGTGGGATAGTCAGATTCACTAGACTAGCTACATTTCAGGACATAGTTGGGAGGGCCAAGGATCTATAGGATGACTGGCCAAGGAAAAGAGCTTCATTTCCCCAAAAGGGTTCCACCCCCAAAGGGGAACCAGGGCCGAGGTCCTTTGGATGATGGACCTAGAGGGATTTGAGATGAAGAAATCTATGCTTCATTTTCCAGGAGCCATGGGTGTCGGGTCATCATTGTGTTGCAGGGAAGGCACACTACATTGAGGTCTTCTTCGACAGTGAGGTAGAAGAAGAGGCATATGAGGAGTTGGAAGGAGATGCCAATGCTGATGCACCAGGAGGAGATCCACCACCACCACCACCAGCAAGAGGATGAGCATTTTCACCAATTGGAGGAGTCATTTCATCCTTGCAAGGAGTTCCCAAGTATTTGACACTAAGAGTCTGAGGCACGGTCCAGGGACAAAGTGTTATGGTATTGGTGGACAGTGGGGCCACACATATTTTCATTGATACTCAACTAGTGCAAAGGAGGGGCATACCAACCGAGAGTTTTGATGGATTATTTTTATTGGTTCTAGGTGCCAGGACCATGCCATGTATAATATATGTTCCAGCATTAGCGGTAACCATGGGAACATTTACGGTGATCGATCATTTTCTATGGTCGACATCCCATAAACCAATGTGATATTCGGTGTGCAGTGGCTGATTACAATGGGAAAAGTCAATACAAATTCAGACACATTGAAGATGGAGTGGATGGGCAAGAAGAGCGGGAATCGCTAGATGATTAGAGGCATGCACACATATCCACCCCAGATAATATCAACACACCAGATGGAGGCAAATTTTCGGAAGGGTGACATAGAGTTGGTAGTGGAGCTACGTATTTCAGAGGAAAGTTTCATAGGGTTGTCTATACACCTCGATTTGCAGTCTGTATTGGACCACTACCCCACAGTCTTTGGGGACATACCACCGAGGTGGCCACCAGACCGAGGGTTTGAGCATGCTATTGAGTTGGATCAAGGGATCCAGGAAGTGATCACTACTCCCTATAGGCACCCTAAGGCCTACATGGATGTTATTCAGAGAGTCATTCATGAGCTCTTGGCATTAGGACACTTCCGACCCAACACTAACCCCTTTTCTTCTTCGGTAGTGTTGATGAAAAAGAAGGACGACACCTTACGGATGTGCATCGACTACAGGGATCTGAATAATAAAACCATGAATAATCAATACCCCATTCCTAGGATTGATGAGCTAATGGATGAATTGAGGGGATAAAAGTTCCTTTCCAAGAACGATCTGAGGTTGGGGTATCATCACATCAAGCTGACGGACTAGGATGTCCCCAATATTATGTTCAGATGCCACTATGGCCACTTCGAGTTCTTGGTGATGCCCTTTGGGCTGACCAATGCTCCAACCACTTTCCAGTCTTGTATGAACCACTTCTTCCGTGGTCAGTTGAGGAATTTTGTGCTGGTATTATTCGACAGCATTCTCATTTATAGCCACACAAGGGAGGAACACTTGTAGCATATTGAGGTTGTATTGTGTATCTTGGAGGAGCAACATTTCTATGCCAAGTTATCCAAGTGTGAATTTGGGCTTACAGATATGCTCTACCTAGGGCATATCATTGGAGTCGATGGAGTAAGGGTCAATGAGGAGAAGATCTCGGCCATTTGGATTTGGCTGGAACCAAAGAATGTGACAAAACTTTTGGGGTTTGTAGGAATTTGCACCTACTATAGGAAGTTTGTCAAGGGGTTTTCACAGCTTACATCACCCCTCATAGAACTCACCAAAAAAGGGGCCTTTTCTTGGACAGACACTGTTTAAAGGGCCTTTGACAGGCTCAAGGAGGTGATGATAAGTTTTCCGGTGTTGGCATTGCTAGATTTCATACAACCCTTTGTGCTAGAGTATGATGATTCAGGAGAGGGATGTGGTGCAGTTCTGATGCAAGGGGGGCATCCTATCACTTTCGAGAGTCAAAAGTTATTTCTGCATGATAGGTTTTATTTGATATAAGAAAAAGAGATGTTAGCCATCATACATGAATTGGCCAATTTTTGTAAGTATTTGGTGGGTAACATATTTTGGGTAAGGATGAACCACAATAGTCTCTGGTTTTTCCTTAAGCAGAAGCAGTTGCAAGAGAGATAGCAGAAGTGGGTCAGAAAAATCTAGGCCTACAATTTTTACATAGAGTATGTCAAAGGGAATAACAATGTGGTGGAGGATGCCTTGTCTCAGAGGCCAGTAGCGTTGTCTTTGATGAGCCTTGATGCAAATTGGAGGGCTTAGTTATTGGTAGATTATTCCAAGGACTGCTTCGCTTGTGAGGTATTGGATGGACATGTGAATGATGACCAGTATTGGTTGATGGATGAGGTCATATATTACAAGGACATGATTTTCTTGACTTGGGCCTCTTGGGTCAAGGAGAAGATCTTGCATGCAACACATGACTCACCGCTTTCAGGGCCTCAAGGGTTCACCAAAACATATTGAGCCATCAGGGAGAGGTTCTCATGGAGAGACCTCGAGGAGGACATACTCTTGCATGTCAAGGAGTGTGAATTTTTTCAAAGGAAAAAAGGGGAGTTGATCAATCCCACGTGGTTGTTACAACCACTCCCCATTCCTGAGGGGAAGTGGGAGAGCATTTCCATGGATTTCATCACGATTTTTCCCATGGTGCAGGGAAATGATTGTATCTATGTGGTTGTCAATCAGCGGACGGAATATGCACACTTCTTCGCCATCTCCACACGGTACACTACTTCACAGGTGGTTTAATTATTTTTCCGAGATATCTTTAGGCTTCATGGTCTTCCCAAGACCAAGGTCAATGACAGGGATAGTTGTTTCATGGGTAGCTTTTGGCAGGCAATTTTTCGTTTGATGGGTATCGAGTTGACACCCAATACTAGTTATCACCCACGGATGGATGGACAAATAGAGATAGTAAATAAGTGGGTATAAGGCTACTTGTGAAACTATGTCTCAGGGAAGTAGAAGGCATGGTTGTGTAGGCTTCACTTGGGAAAATGCTCCTACAACATGACATTTCACATGTCGATCGGTATATCTCGGTTTTATGCTTTATATGGTTATGATGCTTTAATGCTGATGTGATGTTTGGAGCAAGCAAGGCCCCCAAGGCCAAGGAATGGATCCAGGAGAGCTAGGACATACTCCGTGCTCTCAAGGACAACCTGGCTACAGTGCAGAACCAACAGAATTTGTATGCAGATTGAGGTCGCGTCAAGAGGCAGTTTGAGGTAGATGATTTGGTCTACCTTCGCCTTTAGCCATACAAGCAGTCTATTCAGAAGAGGAAGGGAGCTAAGAGGCTCAAACCCCGCCTTTATCGGCCATACAGAGTCATCTAACATTTTGGGGAGGTAGCATATGAGTTGGATCTGCCAACTCAGAGTAGGATCCACAACATTTTTCCCATCTCATGCCTGAAAAAGGATCTTGGGCAGCATGTGGTTGCCGCTGGGGAACTCCTGCCTATTGATGATGAGGGGAATTTGGTTTTACATCTGGAGGCCATTTTTGTTGCAAAAAATACTGAGAGGGGGGGGTGAATCAGGATTTAGAGCATACTCAGAACTTTTTACTTTTTCTTTCTCTAAAACCCATACGCTACTTTACTGAACACAACTCGCGTATACATGCGGATAACCTTCATAAAACTCGCGTATATATAGAGATCTTATTATGCATTTAGTTCTTTACTTAGATCTATGCATCATTCATTCATCAGATGTTAGTTAGTAGTAAGCATGTGCAGCAATAACAGAATAAACCATCACACATAAGCAACAAACATGAACACCAGGATTTAAGGTGGAAACCCAAGTTGGGAGAAAACCACTGCTGCCGTCGTCTTTGTCTTAAATATTTTTATTATAAAGAAAACATCTTACAACCATGTACTGGCGCAGACTCATACCAGCACGCAGGCACCCACCTGCAGAAGGCTACAACCTTCTCTCGTTTACCAGCCTCTCTTGGAAGGGAGCTACAACCCCCTGCTCTCGTTTACCAGCCCTCTCTGGAAGGGAGCTACTACCCACGATCTCATTTACCAGGCCTCTCTGGAAGAGAGCCACTACCCCACAGCTCTCGTTTACCGGCTATTTCACTAGAGGGAGCTACAACCCCCTCACTAAAGGCTTCGATCCTCAGCACCATTGCGGACCACGTTTCATCAATTTTCATACTGGATCCAACAGCTTCCATACAACACAACTTGTAGGCCTCTTTTCATCAGATTTTCAGACTGGACCCACTCCACACATTTAAGCTCATCATATATCAAAATGAAACTTATAACCCCATCAATTCATTCATTGAATCATCAACCAATCAACTAACAACTTGATCTTCAATTAACATAATCAGCAGCATATTCATTATTCAAACAACCCAGTTATGTATGAATACATCATTGACAGATAGCAGTAAAACAACAAAACAGATCAGATAGTTCATTCCACTTACTTCAGCAAACCCTAGATTCCATACGCGCTTTTACTTCACTGAACCTGCGTATGTACGCACTTTTATGCACACCAACCCGCGTATACTTCTGTTCATTCTTCCAAAAACCCTAACTGCCCATACGCGCTTTTCCTTAAGAAGACCCGCGTATACACGCTCTTTTAATGAAGCGAACCTGCGTATAGATCTGTAACTTTTCAGAACTATGCAGCTCTTCAGATCAGATAAACAACTCAAATTTCATCCTTTACTTCAGAAAGTATTTCGCCTCATCTCAGATCTAAACATTCCATAAACATATCTAGAAAATACATATACATTTCAGATCTAGAGATCCCTCTTCATCATTTTCTTCATAGGTGCATTAGTAATTCAGATCAATCAATTCATTCCATGAAAATATACTTCAGAGTGAAGTATTCATTCAATACCCAGACTTGCACACCCTTGCACCATGATTTTCTTCTCCTTATATAGATTTATCCTGTATCAATACCATGAGTCAAAACCACACAACTTCCGATGGTATTCCTGGACGGGATCAAATAGATAATCTAGCGCTCAATACAGTGGGCCAATACCATGGTAATGCCCCTAGGTATCATAATTTTTAGAGCGCAAAAGGCATACGCGACTTTGAGTGTGTGTATCCACATGTATACGCAACTTTGCCTCATAAAAACTGCGTATATGCTAACCCTGAATGTATATGCGGGTTCCCTTCACAAAAGTAGATTATATACACGGGTTGCCTTCACAAAAGTAGCATATACATTGTGACATATTATATTTATCATTTTTCTGTCACTTAATAGAATTGTTTTCTCTGTCACATCTGAACTGATCTGTAGATACATCATTCTTACATCTTTAGCACATAGTTTGCTTATCATAGGCAACTCATCAAGTAGGTTTCCATCAAGGCCAACACATTGCATCATATTTCCAGCAATCTCCACATCATATTTATATCAATATCAAATAGGTTGCTATCCAAAGACAACTTCATCAAGTAGGTTGCCATCAAGGACAACACATGCCAAAAATTTTATACACTCAGGAGAGGTAGCTAAGGAACAGGGCAGTCAAAGAATATCAGATCAGATGGAGGAACCTTCTAGATGAGGATGCCAGTTGGGAGGGGGAGAAAATTTTGCATCATCCATCTTTGCAGTTGCTTGAGGATAGGGAACATTTTGGTAGGGAGGATTTTAATATTCCTAATCAGCTGACAGCTAATTAGAAATATCAATTTTTTCCAATTTTGTTTTTCTTAAGTTTAGTAGGTAAATAAATGGGTGAAGGGACCCATAAACCCAATAGTTAGAATAAAACCACTTTTTTAGAGCTAATGTGGACAACGCAACTCTTTTGGGGCCAAGATTCCAAGAGGAAAGCGTAGCAAGTGTGAAAGCCAAGTGGCCAAGTAGTAGCACAATTAATGAAGTGGACCCAAGGATGTGTAGCAAGTGTGAAATCCAAGGGGCGAAGTAGCAGCGCAGTTAATGAGTGGACCCAAGAATGTAGGGTTTCACAAGAATAAGAAGGGGGTGAGGGAAGCCATGGAAATCATTCTTGCATATTATGATTTTCTGGTCTTTATGAATTGAGCACGCTTGAGTTGTTTAGCCGAGTCTACAGTGTTGTTTAGCACACGGGTTTCTCGGAGTGGAGATCCCAACCTCATCCTTGGGGGACTTCAAGTGCCCACTCAGGAGAAGAGTTTTACTATTCAACGGAAGAAGATTTAGTATCTTGGCATTAGGCCACATGCAGTACCTCCCATAGTAGCGCATTCACCCAGTGATTTACACAGTTGAGTAATAGTCCCCCACTGATTTACAAAGTCTAGCAGGAGAGGGGTTCTGGAGAGGGAGAAATTCCAATGAATTTCTGCTTGGAATCTAGTGAGGGGATAAACCCTTCAATATTTGAGCTTTGAGGAGAATTTTAGCCATTTTATCTTCCAGTTTAGCTCATAGCTCTACATACCTAGCAGTTGTTCATTTTCAAGCCCTATGAGGGTCATTTTCCAGGGTCATCCTTTTCGAAAATCCTTTCTGGGTTTTCTTTGGTTTTTGGAGTAGAGTCTGGTGTCCAAATCTTGGCATTTTCTAAGCACTAGATCAGCCTCGTCTATGCATCCCTATTCAGCCAGCAGCAACATTTCCAACAGGGAAATGTAGAGGGAGAGTCCAACAGAGAAACAGTAGAGAAATGTTTTGAGTGGGAGAATCTGAGGGCCATTCTAGCCATCTTAGTCGGCTAGAGTGCTATATTTTGAGCACTGTTTTTATTATTTTTCATCTACAGTATTTTAATAAAATGTCTCAGCATTTCTGGCTCTTTCCATGGTATTTTTAATGTGTTTTCCATATTTTTTTTGATTTAGTATTTGTATACTTTTTATTGTTGTCGTTTTCCTATTTGGAATGTTACAAAATCCATCTTAGCTACCGAAAAACTAGATTTTATTTATTCTCATCCAACCATGCTTTATGAAGTACTCCCAAATCCTCCACAGCCTTCCATTGACCCACCTAAACCTTCTCCTGGCCCAGATGTTGATGGTGTGATTGGGTCTATTTCTGATTCCATGAACCAACTTGCTACCCAACTTGGGCAATTGATCATTACATCACAAGCCCCAATAAGTGAGTCTGGATTTACAAAATCACCTTATTCTGAGTATTCCACCAATGTTCTTACGATGAAGTCCACAACATAGAGGAGAAATCAACAACCTGGTGGTAAAAATAACAAGAAAAATAAAAAACAAAATCAAACTACTTCAAAGACTCAGCTGAACCCACCTAATCAGGGATGGGGCATGTCTAAGCATTGTCAAATTGTCAAAGTGAACATTTAACTCATGATTTTCCTCGAATGGATAAATTTCATCAGCTTATTTCACTACCACCTCCTACCCAACAACCCACTTTTTTAACTCATCCATTCCTTGCACAACATTCTACACCTTCTTCAGGGGAAAATGATGGTTTTTTTTTCAATCCTGCAAATTTTTTTTTTTACATTTATGTGCAAATAGAATGTCAGTGTGACCATGTGGGCTAAATATTATGATGTTCTTGAGTTGATTTCTTCTTCTAAGGACACACCCACTCCACCTCTCTTCACTGGACCTCCCAGATTAAATAAGCATGTGGAACAAGTTTATTTCCCACCTAAGGGTGTCATTCATAAGACATAACACATGTTACACTAATTTTTGGTCATCTAACCTGTTACTATTAGATGGACCAAAGTAAACCATGTAAGACCAATTTTACCCTAGTAAAATTTCTTTCACTATGAAAAATAACTTAGTAATCCATACTTTATTAAGTTGTTTATGGCCTAAACAGGAAACCCCATGAGGAAATATTGAATAAATCCCTATTTGTTTGATTTTCCTCAAGGGATAATTAATTAAACAATAGTTTAATTAATATTCCTGGTCATACTTAACCCAAAACAGGAAAATTAATTAGATAAATCACTATTTATCTTATTATTTTCTAGGAATAATTATTTAAACATTATTTAAATAATATTCCATGTTAAATTTGACTAAATCATTTACAAATAATTCAATAAATCATTATTTCTTTAATTATTACTCAAACACATTCTTAAAATAATAAATAAATCATTTATTTATTATTTACAAATAAAGGGATTTGACCAAATTCAAATTCTTTTTCCCTCCAACAAAAATAATAAAATATTCCATAAAAGTTGGATCTAAATTTGGTTAATAATATTTTAATTATGCACCAATATCTAGACTAACTCAATATTTTGTTATAAATATAAGGGTTCTTCCATTCATTCACTACCTTTTGTTGCCTAAATATCACTCTGGATCTATACTTTTGGTCTGACTTTGATCCTCCATCATTTTCATATTTTTCTACCTTTTTCTCGTGAGCTCCCTTTGAGTTCCATTTTTTGTCTGCGTTTTCAACACCATCAAGCGAGAGAGATATTAGATTTGAAGCACTAAGGACATACAAGAAACCATCCCATTGAGGGGGACTGGTAACATCTTTCTATGTTCCCTTCCCAGGTTTCATAATACAAAAAATTATTTAAAAATTCTTGTCTTGTTCATGGGATGCATGGAGCGACTTTTGCTTTTTATTTGCTATTTAATGACTTTAACTGCATAGATATGGATTTCTTTAGCATTTATCTTAGTCAAAGAACTATAGATCTAAGTAAATTGGCATCCATATTCGATGTTACGATTGTTTGTTATGCACAGCTAAAGTGAGTTTTTTTTGTACGCTTGCGATTAGAATTCACACTAACAATTGGTAACTCCACTAGGGAAAATAATTACGACTGTTAGCATTTTTTCGATCCCTGCATGATCAGCTGCTTCAACCCCTAGGGTTTTTCTTCAGCTTCTTGTTTTGATTTTCTTGATGTTGTTTTTAACCTTTAAAACCCTACAACAATAAAAATTCCAACTTTTGTGTGTTTATGGGCCTATTACACAAGTGACAGGTATCAGCCACAACTGAGATGACAATTTTTTCTGAAACCTGCTCCCGAGAGTGCCAAAAGTGCAGGTCACACTTTTTGGGCCAAAACCTGTGACCTCAACCTTTAGGGTGCAAAACATAGCTAGAAAACTCGACCTATGCTGAAAATAGGTCAGAAACTGCGACCTGTACTTTTTGCGAAACGTTTTCTGTGATTTTTCTGGGTTTGTCTGGCTACTATTCAAGGTTGTTTTACCTTCGTATCCACCCATATTGGACCTGTACTTTCTCTTTTTTACTCGTCAAAGTAGCAACCTAGCCCCCTAGGGCTTCAGTACACCTCCACCTTTTTAGGAGGAATTTAGCTGAAGCAGGTTGTCTGAGATTTCATTGTGTTGAGCCATTTTTCAGATCTGATCCTGAACCTTCATATCCTTTTCAGATTGGTTATTCATCCATCCAAAACACCTCTTCTCAATTTTATTTGGTCCTCCTTTAGGGTCCCCTTCGTTTCCCTTCAGGTTGTAGCCTTTTTCCACCTCATTTGCAGCATTTTTCCCTCTTGTTTTTTGTTTTTATCTGCAGCAGATCTGACCTTTAGATCCCTGTCCCTCCTGAATTTAGATCAAAATAGGCTACCTTTTGTGTTTTGAATAGATTTTATCCACTCATAGACTAGTTGTTAGGAAGCCCTCCTCCTTAGGTTTAAGTTGATGCATATTTAGCTGTTTAATTTCTATCATATTTCAGTTTACTTTACTGTAGTATTTTCATATTTATTTAGAGTTATACAGCACCTCTTTTCTTTTTTCTCTACACACACGTCTGGGTTTAACTAAATTAACACACTTATCACATACACGCACATCCTAGGTGAAGAGCGTCTGGTTTAGACTTCCAGACCAAGACTATAATGTTGTAATAAATTGATCCTTCACCTCCTTGCCCTTGTAATTTGATCCTGCACCTCCTTGCCTTTGTTGGTCTCTCTTCCTTCTATGATCCGTGTCTGTTTTTCCATCATTGCGCCCCCAAGGCATTTATCCCAAAGACTTCTTGGCCTTCATCCTCAATTTCCGTTAGGAAGACTTACTCTTCCGTGTAGGGTCCGAGTCATTCCTCCATCGAGTCCCTATTCTGACTCTGCTTCTGGTTCATCGGGTTCCCCTTCTGGTTCTATCCCTGTTTCTCCTCCTGTCACCTTCACCATGTCTAGTTTAGGACCACAACAGGAACTATCCCAACTACTCCCTTGCTCCCTTATATGGTAGGTCTTAGTCTTTCCGATTTCAACCAGTTGATCAAGGACCCCATACACCATGATCCTGGTTGGCCTGCTATGCCAACCAAGCTCCCTTCATACATCCCCAAGTTTGAAGGTATTTTTGGAGAAGATCCTACAAACCATGTTTGATCTTTCCACATCGATGACTCTATTCATCTTCGATTGTTCCAATGTATGATTAGTAGAGAAGCTTCTAACTGGTATGTTGACAAGGCCTCCTCCTCTCATACTACTTTTGTGACTCTTTCCAGGGCTTTTCTGTATTACTTCCAGCTTCCCCTTCGTTATGACACTGGTACCAAAATTTTGACCTCTTTTCGTCAATCGTCTGTGACCCACCTATTCGATCATTTCTAGGAATAGTGGAGAAGAAAGAGACTATTTCGAGCCCCTACCTTCGAAGACCGTGTCTACATGGAACGGTTTCTTAGATCCCTTTTGCATGCTATTGGAAAATATCTTGTATCTCATTTTCCTCAGACCGAAGAAGCCTCTCTCCATATTGCATTGAAATATGACCTGATCTACGCACTGTCTGGTTATGTTTATACCGTCTTACCTGATCTCCCTAGACCCGGTGGTGCCAACGCACCGGGGGCATCCCATTCCGCCGACGGTATCGTTGGAGCCCTTTCTCATCTTGTTCGAAATACTGAGAGGGGGGTGGGTGAATCAGTATTCCTTTCAATTATAGCATTAGTTAATCTTCAATTATTATCAGTGTTTGTACAATGATAGCAGAAAACAAGAGGAACACAAATGCACACAGTTTTTAAGGTGGAAACCCACTCCGGGACGAAAACCACCTAATGCTTTTCTAATAAATCTTTAATATTCAACTCCAATTGAAAATAAAGCTCCAACTTCCTAGAATCTAGAAAATAATTCTTCTCCAGCTCCCACTGGATGGATGCTCCAACACTCGAGATTCTTCAATAGTCAACTAAACAGATGCCCCAACACCCAATGAGCTACAGCTCACCCTACCACCACCCTACCACCCTATAGAATAATAAAAGAAGAATGGATTCGCGTACCAGGGAAAATGGTCCACTTTACAATGATATAGAATGATGTAGAAGAAGAAGATATACTAGACCATAACCCAAACTTTGACACAACCACCTAATGATGATCCTAAACCTCCCAACACTACCTCTTCAACCCTTGGCAGATAGATACTAGTACAATTTGTACAATAATGTATTTACAATGACTAAGTACAATGATACCTTTACAATGAATGTATGCAGTTCTGCCAACTTGAAGACTTCATATGATGAAATTCTTGCTGCTGTTATGCACCTTGGTTGCTTCTCTTGTCATGCTACCCTCTGCTGCACCTTGCTTTTCTTTTCTGCCATAGAAAATCTGGTCCTTTTCAATCCTTGACAACATATGATCTAGCTTTCTCTTTCCTTCTAGGAGCTCGATATTGAATCTAGTGTATCTCTGTTATTTCAGATCCCCAATATCTGATTTTTGGTCTTATAGTAGTCCTCTGAGTCATCTTTCTAATGCCATAGGTCTGACCCAATTTTTATTCTTCAAGAGAGATTTATACCTAATCTCTCACAATGCCCTAATTATGGACTGTTTCAGAAAAGCACACTTGTACAGCGTGCCATGTATCACTGTTTCTTCATTTTGCTCTCAAATTGATAGAGAAAAAACTGCAGACTGTGCACTATCTACCATTTTTTATGGAATTCTAATCCGATACTGAGAGATATATTTATGACTATTTTACCAAGGTCACTTCTTTGAGATGAATTTCAGGAGCTTGCAAAAACCCTGACTTCCATAGATCATATCTCCAAAAATATTGTGCACCTTGATCTGAAATTTTTACAACAGCTTCCTCAGGATTTCAGCTTAGCCTCATAAAAATTTCAGCTTCTAAATCTTCGTATAAAGAAATTTAGAGCGAAAATTCCACGATGACCTATTTCAGATGGCAAAATCCCTTGCATAAGGAGGAAATGAGGATCACAATTTATATAAATGCTTAGGTTGAGAGGGGCTTCAACAAGTGAATGTGGGAGGGATTTTAGGAGCTTAAAAAATATTAATTATGACTTTTCAATGACCCATGCCCCAACCCCATGGGGTTTTAGCCCACTAACTAGGGTACAAACTTCAAACATGAATATCTCTCAAACCGTGAAGAATTACATGGCGTGCCATATATCAAAGGAAACATCTCAACAAGTAGAAACCATCAAAATCATTATTGACCCAGAATATATTAATTGGTAGGTAAAAATTCCCATGCAATATTGGGTTAGCCGCTGATGCTTCTTGGGTTGACATCAATGACAATCGCTGATCAACAATCTCTCCCTTTGGCATTGATGGCAACAAAAGTACTGCCCCTGCGATCATGACACCTCTTCCTACAACATTCTCTTCCCCTTTGACATCAATGGAAAAGGGTAAATCCCCCTGAAACACAACCATCCTGCAAACCTGTACACACTTCCACTCTCGCTGACACACAACCGTCCTGCTACCCATAACTTACTTTACTCCCCTTAATAATTGAAAGTAGGTGACCTAAAGAGAACTTGGGATGCTCTCAAGCTTCTGCTAAGATTACTAAGATATTCCAATGCTGGTGAATATTTAATATGTGATTCTTTTGTGTTGCTTGGAATCTTGCTACTTGTCCAACTGCTTGCATCACATCTGGTTGAGAGGCTGTTACATATAGAAGACTACTAATCATAGATTTGTACAACCTTTGATCCACATCCTTAGATGATTCATCTATGCTCAATTTGCAACCTGTTACCATTGGAGTAAGGATGGGTTTGCGATCTTCCATTTTAAATTTCTTGAGCATTTCCTTGATGTACTTGGCTTGACATATAAATATTCCTTTCTCTTGCTGAGATATTTGAAGCCCTAAGAAGTATGTCAGCTCAGCAAGTAAAGACATCTTGAAATCACTTTGCACCTTTGTAGCAAACTTCTTACTTAGTCGATCATCATTGCTACCAATTATTGTATCATCCTCTTTAGCTATTGTACATGCTTTAGTTGCTTCATCTAGAAAATATATGTCATTTGGAGCTTGACTTGCTGTATCCACAATTTTACCATACACGCCTTTCCTGATTTCACATTTCGTGGAGTTGAATAGTATTGTGTGTACTTGATCACACATTTGTCCAACACTGAGAAAATTGTGATTCATGTTTTCAACCAATAGAACATTCTTGGCTAGAGCATATTTGCTTTCGAGAGTGACAGTACCTGATCCTATAACATTTGAAGATCCATCATTTCCAAAGGACACGGTTCCATCTTTCTTATATTTCAGAGATACAAATTTATTTCTATCTCCAGTCATATGCGTTGAGCAACCGCTTTCAACATACCACACATCTTTGTTCTTTTGAGCCTTGAAAGCGAGAGCACAATTATCATTCTTCTTATTCTTCCATGTTCGTTCTTTTTGTGGCTTCGAAGATTCTTCTGGAGGATTTCAAGTCTGCAGTCTTTGGCTATGTGTCCAAAGTTTCGACATTTGTAACATTCAATATTATTCTTAAATGTTCAAATCTATTGATGTTTCGCAGAGCCCTGGGAGGTTCATATTTGACAGATCTCCTGGAATTGTATTCGTTCCTAGGGTACGTGCGACATTCTACATCTTTATGACCAAATTTTCCAAATGAATAACAGTAGCCATAAAAAATATGTTGGTACCTGGATGGAAATTTTCGTCGAGGAATTGTCTTCCAAGGCTGTTCTTGTGAATCTTGTCCAATAAAGTCTACATGCATGTCATATCTCATAGGTTCATTGTATTTTGTTGTAGAAGGTCCTGCTTCTTCTTCTTTGTAACCAATGCCAGTTTTTTCGTTGTAATATCGTTGATTGTTGGTGAGTTCTTCCAGTGCCCTTGAGTTGTTGGGATAGTTTTGAATAGTTTTTCCTTTCTTCACTTCCTCACGCAGCGAGACTACTTCAGCTTCTAATTATTCCCTTTCTTGGTTTCTTTCTTCCAACTTCTTTTGAAGTGACTCTTTAATGCATTTTTGTTCTTCAACTTCAATTTTGAGACCTTGAACTTTTTCTTCAAGATTTTTGGAACGGATCTTCTCTGCCATGAGATCTTTTATAAGCTTGATTGCTTCCTCATAAAATTCTTCTATGGTCCATCCTTCTTCTTTGTTGTTTGATACCTCTTGTTTATTGTGCTTGGCCATAAACAATACTCTCTCATTGGCTTCTTCTTCATTTTCATTGTCTTCATCGGATGATGAGCTATCTTCTTTAGAGAGAAAGTTCCTTTTGGATCCTTGCTTGTTGAATTTCTTAAAGCCTTTCTTTCCTTTTGAGTTTTCATTACTTTTGTTTGGACATTTTGCTGCAAAATACCCAACCTCATTACAGCTAAAACATATCAATGGAAGTTTATCTTTGAATTGTCCCTTACCAATTTTTAGTTTTCTCGTGAAGTAAGCATATTCTTCATCTGAAAGACCTTCTTCATCATCTCCCTTTTCTTCACACTTGTAGGTGCATGTCTTTTCAATTGAAGGTTGTTTATCCTTATTGGTTTTCTTAGATGCAACGAACACAGTTTCTAGATGCAAAGTACCCTCTTTTTCATCAAGTCTCATTTGATATGCTATGATAACTCCATGTAATTCCTCTTAGCTGAGTTTGTCCAGATTTGCACTGTATTCTAAGACCGATACCTTTGGGTTGAATCTCCCTGGTAATGTTCTAAGAATCTTCCATATAATAGTCTTCTCGTCAACTGGCTCTCCCAATCCTTCCAAAGTATTGGTTATTTCATCAACGTATTGGAAGTATGCCGCAATGTTGCAATCTTCTTTCATTCTGAGTTGCTCAAATTTTGATCTATAGATTTGAAGCTTTGCTTCTTTGACATTTGAGTCACCTGCATATATATTCTCAAGCTTGTCCCATACATTTTTGGCGGTTTTACAACCCAACACCTTGTGATAAGAAAATTCAATAAGTCCACTGATACTAATATTCTTTGCTTTTACATCATTTACCAAATTCTTCTTACCTTGTTCATCCGCGGTTGATGTAAATCCATTTTGAACAGTGTCCCATACTTTGTAACCTTGCACCAAGAGATAGACCTCCATTATTCCTTTCCAAAGTGCATAATTATTTTCATTGAATAGAGGTACACCATTCTTGGTATGCTCCATGACCTCCTTCCAGTTGTTAAACTACTATTGAAGGAACCAAGCTTTGATACCAATTGTTGGAAATACTAGGGGCGGGGGGGTGAATCAATATTCCTTTCAATTAGATAATTAGTTAATCTTCAATTATTATCAGTGTTTGTACAATGATAGCCGCAAACAAGAGGAAAAAAATGCACACATTTTTTAAGGTGGAAACCCACTCCGGGACAAAAGCCACCTAATGCTTTTTTAATAATTCTTTAATATTCAACTCCAATTGAAAATAAAGCTCCAACTTCCTAGAATCTAGAAAAGAATTCTTCTCCAGCTCCCACTGGATGGATGCTCCAATGCCAGAGATTATTTAGTAGTAAACTAAATGGATGCCCCAACACCCAATGAGCTACAACTCACCCTAGCACCAACCTACCACCCTATAGAAGAATAAAAGAAGAATAGACTCCCGTACCAGGGAAAATGTTCCACTTTACAATGATATAGAATGATGTAGAAGAAGAAGATATATTAGAACATAACCCCAACTTTGACACAACCACCTAATGATGATCCTAGACCTCCCAACACTGCCTCTTCAACCCTTTGCAGATAGATACTAGTAAAATTTGTACAATATTGTATTTACAATGACTAAGTACAATGATACCTTTATAATGATTGTATGTAGTGCTGCCCACTTGAAGACTTCATATGATGAACTTCTTGCTAATGTTATGCACCTTGGTTGTTTCTCTTGTCATGCTACCCTCTGTTTTACCTTGCTTTTATTTCCTACCGTAGAAATTGTGGTCCTTTGCAATCCTTGACAACACATAATCTAGCTTTTTCTTGCCTTCTAAGAGCTCGATATTGAATCTGGTGTATCTCTGTTATTTAATATCCTCAATATCTGATTTTTGGTCCTGTATTATTCCTCTGAGTCATCTTTCCAATTCCATAGGTCTGACCCAATTTGGATTCTTCAAGAGATATTTATACCCAATCTCTCACAATGCCCTAATTATGGACTGTTTCAGCAAAGCGCACTTGTATGGCATAAAACGTGTCACTGTTTCTTCATTTGGCTCTGAAATTGATAGAGAAAAAACTAAAGACTATGCACTATCTACCACTTTTTACAGAATTCCAATCTGATACACAGAGAGAGAGTTATGACGATTTGACCAAGGTCACCTCTTTGAGATGAATTTCAGGAGCCTGCAAAAACCCTGACTTCCACAGATCATATCTCCAAAAATGTTGCGTACCTTGATCTGAAATTTTTACAGCAGCTTCCTTAGTATTTCAGCTTCAACTCATAACAGTTTCAGCTTTTGAACCTTCGTAGAAAGAAATTTAGAGTGAAAATTCCACGATGACCTGTTTCAGATGGCGAAATCCCTTGCATAAGGAGGAAATGAGGATCACAATCTATATAAATGCTTAGGTTGAGAGGGGCTTCAAAAAGTGAATGTGGGAGGGATTTTAGAAGCTTAAAAAATATTAATTATGAATTTTCAATGACCCATGCCCCAACCCCATGGGGTTTTAACCCACTAACTGGGGGTACAAACTTCAAACATGAATATCTCTCAAACCATGAAGAATTACATGGCGTGCCATATATCAATAGAAACATCTCGACAAGTAGAAACCATAAAAAGCATTATTGACCCAGAATATAATAATTTGGTAGGTCAAAATTCCCATGCAATATTGGGTTAGCCCCTGGTGCTGCTTGGGTTGACATCAATGGAAACCACTGATCAACACATCCATACATTCATCCTCCCATGGGTTATGCTTTCCCTCAGGGAGGGACCAACTCCTCCAGCACTTTTCCCCCTCTTGGTAGCATGTATTGAAGATACGGCATGCCTCCTCCTTATTCCAAACCTGTTTACCACAATGTTACCCAACCTCCTTATTATCCATATCCATAGCTTGGTGCTCCAACTCCCCCAACATTAGCACCATAGCCTCCCTTTCCTTCTCAACCCCCGCAATAGTAGCCACTAGCCCCCCAAGGTCAGGTGTATGCATAAAAGGGCACGACTAATCCTCCTTCTTCCAAAAATAAGAGGAAAGACAATCGAAACCAATCTGCCCCAGGTAATCGAGGACCCAATCCCCAAGGGAATACACCTGACACTGCTAACGAGCAACAAGGCACTCAACCCAAGCATGGCAGGCCTGTTCGCATGAAAAAACCTTGTTCTTGTTGCAGTGTCTATGGTCACTATACCCAATATTGTCCTCTTTGACCTGAGATGCGGTAGATTTGGTAAGCTCAAGCAACATCCCGAGGACAACAAGCCTCCCCTTTGGTTCCTCCCCATGCTACACCTATCCAACCGGTTGTGTTTACCAATCCTTTCCCCCGATAAGGATTCGTGGCTATCCAACCCCCTGAAGGTCAGGCGACCACTCAACCTCCTCCATCTAGTACCTCTGATTACCAGATTCTCATGCTGAACTCTGATCAACCCAATATCGCTGACCTCAACCTTCAGATTTGTTCTTGTCAGTACAAAAATTCCCCCACTACGTCTACCCTCGAGCCCCCCTCTTCAGGTCCCACAAAGCCTCTTTCGATACCCAATGGTCATTTACAGATCCCTCAGCCTAAGGCCAAGGTTCATACAAAGATCCCCAAGGGACCATTACACCAAAACACTACTTCTGGTAAAGCTTCCCATTCATATAGTATAGTAGATGATTTAGCGCAATCCCCTGTTTCCATATCAATGCTGGAACTCCTCTAGTCATGCCCTTCAAAAAGAAAATATATACTAAGTACCATGGGCACTTTGGATCCTTAAGATGATTGTTTGATCGTCTTCGACGTTGACCAGTCAGATCACCCTCCCCTTCCTGCTTCTATTGCCTTCTAAATCCTCGTCAAGTTCCAGAATGCCAACGTCTCTCGTTGTATCATTGACGAGGGGGAAACCACCTGTGTGATGTCTGCTTCAGTTTGGAAGCAACTTGGACCTCCTGATTTGGCCCCTTCCACTATCACCCTCCAAGCATGGGATGGCCACTCTTCCTAGCCCATACACTTGTTTCGCAATTGTCCTATTACTCTTGTGAGCAAGACTATTTGTGTTGACGTAGACTTCATTGATGCCCCCTTAGATTATGACATTCTATTGGGTCATAGCTATACTTATGTGATGTCCACTATCCCATATGTGGTCCACTATAAGATGTGCTTTCCTCACAATGCAAATATTGTCACCATTGACAAGTTGACGTATTACGAACTGAAGTCTTAGATCTCCCCTGAGTCCATCATTTCTTCGACGGTCAATAAAAAAATAGTCGAACCTTCGACCAGTGTTTCACCCAAAGTCTAAAAATACTCCTCTTTGCTTGGTTCATTCCCTGGTCTTTCTCCTCCTATCTCTGATCCCAGCTCATCGAATGTTTTCATGATGCAATCGTCTTAGTCCGACCTCAAATGGACTAGTTCGACTAGTCATCAGCCCCGCCCTCCACAACCTTCTCCTAGCACCTCGACTCAGCCTTTAGGACCCCCTTCTCAAGGCCCCTCATCTGTAGCTAGTATCCATGAGCCTATATACCCTCTTGGAATAATTCCTCCTAGCCTTAACCATCTCGAAGCTATCCCACCTAGCCATTACCCCTCCGGTCAGATATGATTTCTAGCTCCCCCTCCTAGAGTATTTTCGGTACCTTTTATGGCTAACTTATCTCTTCCTAACATGACCCTGGGGATCCTAGTCTAGTACATTGATCCCCCAGCCACTATCCCTCCTGGTTAGCCCAAACCTTATCTTGCTTTGACCCTAGTCCAACCAGTCATTATGACCCCTCCCTTTGCTTCCGTGCCTCAGCCACCTCAACAACAACCTACTCCAGTTGCGAAATATTCGGGTGAAGGGGAAAAATATCATAAGAAGGCACCTAAGGACAAGGCTTCCCAAACAAACACTGCTCCTCGTCAGCCTCCAAAGCATACCCCTCGTGTGCTTTGTGTGATTTTTTCGGTCATGCCACCCATCATTGTCCTGAACTGCCTCATATCAATCCCATGGTTAATGTCGTGTTTCCTGAGTCTAAGGTCCCTGAAGCCTCTGTTTCTTCCTCGAATGTAGAATAGAACCCCAATATTATTCACACCAACCACCCTTTTTCTTTTTGTGATCTCCATGGCCATTATACCCACCTTTGTCCCTGCCTCAAGCATTACCGCACCTCTTTGGAGGTAGTTCGGGAGTAAGATATTGAACATAACTAGTCTGTATCTCCCATCCTTACGCTGTATGCTTTAGGCCAACCTGAGGATACCTCTGCTCCCATTGACATTCCTCCTCCCGATGTTTAGATCACAGAGTCTTCGGCCACTATCCTCTACCTGTCATCATCTATGAGATCCACGGTGGAATATTCCTTCGAGACTTCCCCTTCTATTTCTCTTGACCTCCCTATAGCGATCACCCTAGGCTCAACATCAGTGGATCCCTTATCTGCTTGTTCTTCCATCACCCCCCGGGACGATGTGCATGTGAACCTTTCTTCTCATGATGATGAGTCAGGTAACTTTTCCACGTCATGTGGTTACCCTTCCACCAGTCACCCCATCTTTTACTGTGATGACGACATCATGAAAGCCTTTCCCACCTCTGACTTCATCTTTCCTTCCCATAAGAGGAATGTCACCATCCTTGTCTATGGTGACTTTCACGACCTAAGCACAAGCTTCCCCCAACATAGCTTCCACACACCCATATGCATCGGTGTGCGGGTGGTAGACATCCTACCCAGAGCACTCCCTCCAGCAGTGTTTGTTTGATTTCTACCTTGCATTCAGGTTGCCAACATTGTTCATCATCCTCTCATTTGTTTTCTTGTGGAACCTTTCAGATGGCCACACCTTATATCGGTTATGCCAATGGTGCAAGTTGCTACTCCCAGAATCTAGCCTCCGCAGGTTGGGCCATTTTTACCCCCTTACATTCGCTTGTTCTATGGAACGGCTTATGAATTGGTACTACCACCAATAACCAGGCTAAATATGATGCAGTTCGAGGTTTATTAGCTTATTCCCTTTCCTATCGCATCCTTCACCTTCATTTTTGTTTAGATTCCCTACTTCTTGTCATGCAATTGAATGGTGTTTATCGTGTGCATAATCCTATCCTTTTTAGAGGATATTTATGAGTGAAGCTTTTCATGCATGAATTTGAATTCATTACATTAATTCATGTACCTAGAGCACAAAATCTCTATGTAGATATCATTGCAAATAATATTCTATATTGGCATTTATCACACACATTTCAAACAAGACAATAACAAAAAACCACAAAACAATGCATATCCATTATATGTGTCGATCAAAATGTTTTAGAGCCAATCAACTCTAATACGTATGACATGCCCATAACATGTTACAAAAAATCAAAATTGGGGGCACCACATGCCCCTACACCTAATCATTATCTGGAGGATCCAGGGCCAATGGCTTAGCTCTGATAGCTCATAGATCATGCATCCCCTGTTCGGCCATCGCCATGTGCAGCATGACCCCTCACCACTCCGAGGGTAGACCAATACATGGCTTTATGTACTGGTCATCAATATCTTGCCAGCCGTGCTCTGAAACATTGGTTAGAAGCCTCTCACATCTACGACAAATGTCACTGCATCCTCATCTTGCGGTGCTCTTGACCCACTAGGTCCTGCAGTTCCTGCTACTACAGGTCGTCCCATGTACCCGGCTGGTTTCATCGGTGTTGTATCTCCATACTAAAATTGAATGAATATGTACCATATACAATCTTCTAAAACTTTAAAATGCACATAAAATATTAGCAACTTGACACTTACCATCGATCCCCCATACTCAACGAGGTGGAAGTGGCAAGTCCGAGTCCCTATGATAACTTATCCCACTATAGGGATAGTCATCTATGTACAGTGGCATCTGATCCCAATGAGCGAAAAACTTGGGTTGGAACACCCATCTGACTAACCCACATCCCCCTCTACATAGTATCCACCCCCAGTGACGCATCCTAGGCTCTCTGTGGCTCCCATCTTAGATCTTTATGCGAGGTCAGAGTGTCGAGATCTTCTCAAAGAAGGGCGAGCATAGCATTGTGCCATATGCATAGTCATGGTTCACTTTCCGCTTGCATAGCAACAACTATCGTTTCAAAGACGACAACATCATTTGGACCCACCCATAGTATGTCCCACTCAACACACTCTCAAAAAGCATCATCTGACCCCCAGTGATGTGGTGGAGTGCTTGGTTGTCAAGGATCCGCAGCACCGCTGCGACCATGGCACAAGTCTATAGCCTCTCTAGATCCCTGATCAGTATCTGTGTCCCCTTCACATGGAGACCCAGTTAGCAATGGCACTCTAAAAACTCCATGATATTCCACCCTCATGGTAACACTGGCTGTGTATTCCCCACCATCCCAAGTGGTGGGAGACCATTCAGGAAATATATATCCTGGATATTCAACTCGATCCAGTGCCCCTGCACTATAAATATATCATGATCCGGATCCCAATAGCTGAAAATATGGTCCAACAAGGGCTCCTCGGCTCTCATTAAAGGGTTATCCACAAACTTCAGAACCCCAAACCTGGCTAATGCACTATGGACACCATGATCCTCTTGGATCTCCGACTATAAGGTTTTGTTGGAACAGGGTTTTCTAGCCTCAATTTTGTCCAGTTTTGTAATATTTTGTAATAGTTAGTCTAGCGCAGGGGGTTTGGTGTGGGTCAAAAACCCCAATGAATTGTAATGCTAAAAAGGGTAGACCTAGGGTCTGCAAACCACGGTTTGCGGACCATAGGATAGCACAGGCTAGCATGATATAAATAGGTGGATATGTCGAGTTTAGAGGTAGGAGAAAAGAGATAGACAAGCTAGATATGAACTTGCGGATTTTTGGTCAATTGTCTGGGTAAGGGCTCCTTTTGGCTGTGTGCAGACCCCGCTGGCTTTTTGCACAGGTTAGTGGATAGTGTCTGTAAGCTGGATCTGAACGGTAATGAATAAGGCCCTTTTCTGAATAATGAGCATTCTATGTTGTGATTACTGGTTGTGCACTGTGTTATATATATTTTTTCACTATCTATTGATGCTTATTGAAGTGCACATGGATGCAATAATATATATGATGGTAAATGTATAGATATGGTTAGATTTTATTTTTTTTGCTTCAGTTGATCTACTATTGCATGATTTATAAGTTCTTCTAGGAGTATTCCATTGGCAGGCAGTGAACGGGTCTTGATATAGGATACTAGTATGATCACTCTAAACAGACCCCCTTCAATTAAATTTCTCTCTCTCACGGTGTGGAAACCTGGTTCTAGCGCCCTCCCATACTACTTCGAGTGAGACCTTGGCCTACGCAATAGGTCATTGCTGAAAGGGCCAGTAGTATAGGGGTTTGTTGGAAAACCTAGAAGCCGAAGTTGGGTCAGGACCCCTCGAGCCAACAAATGGTTCCACTGCTAGGATCGAGATCATTTTGAGAGAGAGATCGGGTAATTCCACGGGTCATTGGAAGCCATTAAAACCTGAGTTAGAAGATTGGTTCAAAAAATAGATTCAGGAATTTTCCCTAAAAGAAAATAGGAGTGAGAATTTGTCCATAGAAGAGTGGAAAAATAGGTATATTTTTACGAAAGTGCAAGAAATATTATTTGCATCCTTCCCACATGAGTTTCAAGAGTGGTTAGCTTGATTGGAGGAATTTCAAACTTGCTGGAAGGACGATCAGGTCACACAGTGGACCCCCGAGTCAGTTCGACAATTGGAAAAAAATGATAATAAGATTACCAATACTATGGATCATTGGGTTGACAGTATATTAGGCAGATTCATGATAGAATTTTCTGTTGATCAATCTATGTCATATTCAGAAGCGGAACGGAGGTTCTTCAAAGGATTTAGAGGTAAGTTCCTAAAAACCCTGCCACTATTGATTAAGATGCTATTGAGCGAAAAAGGTGTCTTGTGTAGCAACACCGAGTGAATGACCTCCGGTTAGAGTGGGAGCACAACACGAAGTGGTAAATACTAACAATTTAATCAAGAAATAGACATATCGGTATACAGTCCTCCCTATGAATGGGACCAACCCTAGGGACGAAACGGGTAAGAAATTTGAGCACCATACTGCTGAAGCTGTCCGGGACAAGTACAATGTCACACGCAACAAGCAGGGCTTCCTGATTGATACCATCAATGACCCAGTGACATGCATGGGAACTTTACTTATTTCCTGCAAATTGATGCGGAAATGTCTGGTAGTGATTTCCCCTGCTCATGTAATTCAAATCGTCGGTCAGTGAGAAAAGGGAGTCTATTATAATTGGTCCCAATACTTGGTTGAAGAATTTCTTGACAACATGCACGAGGCTTAGGAGCAAGGAAAATATTTCTACTACTCGTGGCTAATCCTGCTAATCATCTTAATAGCCTGGGTGACCCTGGAAGAAGTGATCTTCCCCCCTCTTAAGCCTGGCATTTGCAAGGGGGCGTGGTTTTCCAACCTGTGGGAATCAAAGGACCTGAAGCAGGTTGAGGAAAACAATTCCTTTTGGGTGCTCTACGATGGGGCTATCTTCAGAGCCATTGATTCCCAACCACACCTGTCCCCAACAGTCTATTGCAAGTATAATCATATCACATCATTTCAAGTAACCATGCACAATGTGCAAATTCGGGCCCGAAAAGATCACACTTGGCATGATCTCCCATACATGACTATTGACGCTGAAATTGAGCAGGTAATTTCCACTTGGCCACTGGCATGGGAGGTCATAGCCCCACCACCCGACCTAGACATAGCAGGCACATCTGGCCCCAATGAAGTGTCAAAACCTACGATTCCACTCGGTCCAATAAAAAATTAAGTGCTTCCAGCCTCCATGCCGAAGGCGACCCCCAGAAGCACCACCATGCAGCCAAAGCCAGAATCCCCGCAAAACATAAACGATGTTGATCACACAGGTATGTCTGTCTCACATTCTCTCAAGAAGCTCTGTGGATTTTCTAAAGGGCCTTGAAGAAAGCGTAAGGCCACTAAGACCAACACCAATGTGGAGGTTACCCTCACAGAGGATGACCTTGAGCAGATTGCCGATGTTGTCACCATTGCATCTGTTGACCGATGGATTACTTGGGAAGAATAGAACAAGGCCATTGTAGAAGTCTTACAAGCCGAGATGCAGGCCCTACAACTCAAAGAGGACACCCTTCAAGTGAGCATGGCTCAAGCGAGGCAAAATCAAGCGAGCACGGATCAAGCGAGGCAGACTCCTGTGGGCTCATTGGCCACTGTTGCAGATAGCTAAATCTGCCTTCTCCCTGGTGTTGCCTTTATCCTAGAACCCGTTGAATTGTGCACCCAAGTCAGGGCGTGCTCCTCCATCAACCTCGAGGTTGGTCGACTGGCCGGTGTGCAACTGCAGGAATTATTGACTGTCGTCACCAACAAAATCCAGCACCGAGAACTCCGCGTACAACAACACCTGAGCAAGGCCTAGCTGACCATTATGACTCAATCTCCCGAAGTCGCTCAAATCCAGGCTACACACGTCGCCACCATCATGGAACAAGATGCCTTACAACAACTGATCAATAGGCTCTGCAAAGACACGCCAAAAGTCATTCCCGCCTCTGCTGAACCCCAAGCCAAGGTCAAAGGATTGGTCGCTGCCTTGAAGGCGTCCCAGATTGAGGTGTAGGTTTTCAAGGCTGAGTTTGAACTTCAACTTGCATCTTTATAGGCCCAGAATTACGTGCCCAACGATCCACATTGGTTATGGAAGCCACGACCACTATCACAACACAGATCATCCAGGGCATCACTCTGTTTGAGAAGGCTATGGAATTATGGTCCTAGGTACAACATGACGCCCTCCTCAGGGAGACAATCAGGAGTTAACTCATAGGGAGCAATACTTTGAGAATCTGGAAGCTACGATTCCCACTCTTGTTCTAGCCCAGTGCTTAGCCCATGTTCGGACCAGCCATGCAGTTCACACTGAAATGATGGGGCTACGATGCAAGAAACAGGTACTCAGAGACCATCTAACACCTTGGTCAGACAAATCCCTCATGCTTTCGCAGGACTTAGATGGGGCGGTGAGAGAATTGAACCAAACTCTAGATAGCATCACCACTGCCACAGAAGGATCAACCTCACAGAAATTGGTGGATATTGTGAAGACTGTGTAATATTCCAAAATTTGCATGCAGCAAATTGGAATATTAAATTTTGCTGATTTCACTTAGGAGAAGAATAAATGGGTAAGGAGGCCCATACATTTCAGAAAAAAAAGAATAAAATCCATCATATTGTGAAAATGGATCATAATGCTAGCTGTATTTTACACTCTCATGTGTGAACAAGGACATTTTCATGTGGATAAGGTCAAGTTTGACCAAGTCAACAATGCTGGGATAAGAGGTGGAGATCATCTTGTGAGAAAGCACATAGATAGTGGGAGGAAGATTTCTTGGTGGAGGAAACCCTAATGAGTGGGACCCAAGGTGAGAGGGCTTCCATTTGTATAAAAGGAGGGCAAGGTAGCGATAGCAAGACATCTTATGAATTGAATACCATATTTTTTTCTACATGACTATTCTTCTTTCTTCAACTGTTTAGTTGAGATTGTTGTGTTTCTTAGCACAAGGATCTCCTATTTAGGAATCCTTGTCCTTTCTTGACAGTTCTCTTGAAGGAGCTTGTACTAAATTTCTCCACATCTAGGCTAGAGGCCAAGCATCCTCCTTCAGCTACAGCGTTATTTCTACAGCAGTGTAATGTTGTGTTGCAGGGTGTTGCAGTGGGGGTTCATAACACCACTTCCAGAGCTTGTTTTTCAGAGGAGGGAGCCCCCATTCCTTTGGAAGAGTAGTAAGGAAGATCTTGGAGCAGAAGTTCATATCTTGGCACTTGGCCAAAGTACTCCCAGCACCTACAGCACAGTCCCTTGCAGGAACTATGTCATTTCTTGCAGTGTTGCAGTGTGAGGGTCAAACCCCTCAATCTTGAGCTAGCTTCTTAGGGAAAGGTCCAACCCTTCTCTCGGAAAGCTTGTAATAAGGATCCTCCTTAATTTCATGTATTATTCAGTTGTATGCATATATATATTTAGTTATACTGCGTTATTTCAGATCCAGATCTGTAGATCTAACATTTTTCACTCGTGCTTTCATGAAGCTCTTGCTGGGTTATCACCATAATGTGTAAAAGGCGCTATATCTCCATTTTTATCCATGGATTGATATAATAAACTCCAGATCTGTTATTTATATCATATTGCAGTAGAAACCCTCATAAAATCACATTGCTACTTTCTTCAGTAATTCTGCATTGCATAAGTCATGGGGTTTGGGAATTTTTAAGCCATATTGGGACCGGGAGATCTGTTTAACACATCAAAAGGGATTTTTTTCTGATCCCCTTCTGGATGTGAGTCCCATAATACATAAGCTAAGGGATCCTATCATTATTTCTTCCTTTTATAATGCATTTTTCTAGAAATAACGTTTTCTTAGTCTGTATTGATGCATTTCCCCACTTGGGATGACATAGTGGATCATAATTTTTCTGCTGTAAAAATCATTTGTTGGCTATGTATTCTACACACATTTTATGAGCTTATTGTTCACTATTATTTCCATTTTTGTGTTGTTGTATTGCTACATCCCCATTTTGGGATATTACAGTGGTATCAGAGCATAGTCTTGGCTCAGCCTATGAGTTCCAGCCAGTATGCTATCAGAAGAATAAGAATACAAAGAGAAGGAGAAAATATCATAATTATGGATAGGATGAGCCTTATCTCATCACTTTTCAGATCTAGAAAGAACCTCTCCAAGGAGGTTAAGCAGATAAAGGAGAAAGGATGCAATGAAATTCCTAGAGGGTTTGAAGAGGAGGAAGGGCCATGCACTTCCTATTCTCAAAGAATATAAGACAAGAGACATGAAGGAAACTTGGAACTTTAAATTCTAAGGAGGTACCTTACAGAATACAAATCTCAGCCTAAAGCTTTCAAGGAAACTTTAGCTCTTCCTCAGTTTATTCAGCTGGAAGAAGAAAGGAGGCCCTACGGCAATGGGATGATGAGGGGAAATAGATTTCTATTGTCCAATTTTGATGGATCACCCCCATGTGCAGCAAAGGCTTGGGTTATGAAGCTAGAGGCACTCTTCCTACTACATCCAGTGGTAGAGAGAGAGGTTGTAGAAATTGCAGCGTTGCACCTTGAAGGTGAAGCAAGAAATTGGTGGTTCAGCCATGTGAGACATGCAAGGGTATCTACTTTTGCTGAGTTTTCTCAAAGTTTGATCAGGAAATTTTGAAAATAGAAATCAGAGGAGGAGAAGCCCTCACCACTATTGAAAGAGGCCTGTACCAGCGTTGTTACAACCATGGAGGAGCAGCCTTCATCTTCAGCAGTTGGGGTAGCCAACATAATTGAGGAGGGAACTCTTGCAGTCCTACAATATGCTTCCACATTTCACCAATGTATGCCTAATTTTCCATCTCTTATCATTTCAGAAAATATTATGGAGAGAGATACATCATTTCATACTGCTAATTTAGAGCAACAGAATTGCACTGCGCTGTACATGAGCATCAATGAAGAAAAGAGGACCCATTACTTATGGGAGCATTCAAATGGCAGCTTCATTCATGAAGCAATGGAGGAAGGAGTGATAGATGGTAGACATATTGAGATGAGAAATATTTTCTCCTTTCTAGATGACACTTTCTCAATGAGCATCTCATAGTTCAAAGATAAACTTCTACCTACAGCACATCCATAACCTTATTGGTTTTGGAGGGCCATTGATGAGAAGAAGGTATCATGGAGAGATCTCATTGGAGGTGCACTCCAACATATCATGGAGTGCAAGGTTCTTCAGTAGTATGAGGAGGATTTTCCCTCATAACACTTGGATCTTTATGGATTCAAGATGATCATTAGTGTGAGATATTTTCTAGGAGATCTCCAAGGAGTTGCATTTCAACATCCCATGAAATACAAGAAGAGAAAATCTGATTTGGGAGAATGGTAGTCTTCATTGGAAAGGTACCAAGGTTGAGCATGATGGGAGGCACCCACATTTGGATGAATGGGTGTGGATGGTGAGCAAGAAGCTGGTAAGCTACTTGCAAATATATGACACTGGGCAACAGGAGGCTTGGCTGCGTTGGCTACTATTGAAAGGGTTTGGCCATCATATGACATATCCTCATTCTAAGGGTATGTGGGTGGAGGAATTGTGGCAGGATACTTGCATCATAGGGCAGAAAGGAGTATGGACACATTTTGTTGATATAACATTTTTCATATCAATCACTATGTTTTCACCACATGATTTGTATGATGGAGGTATGAGGAGGTAGAAAAATTCGTTTTTGCTTGGGTTGTTCTTGGGAGAGCATGGGTAGATTTTCTCTCACACTTTGCATGATGTTGTAGGAATAGGAGATGGCACTATCATGGTGCAAAGGGGCTACTCCTTAGCCTTGGATGATATGGAAGTACTTCCACTTTTGAATAAACTTCTTGTATAGAGCAACATTATGGGACGAGTCTTTGACAATGAGCATGTCAAAGAATGGAGTTATGAGTTGACAGGTGTAATATTCCAAAGTTTTGTGGAATATTAATTTTTGACATTTGCACTTAGGAGATGAATAAAATGGGTAGGAGACCCACTCATTTTATCTATAGGGAATAAAAATCCTCTTAGCATGAAGGGGGATCACTTTTGGATCTTTATTTCACACCTCCATGTGTGAAAGGGAGATTTTGCAAGAAGGCTAGGCCAAGTTTGACCAAGTCAAACTGCGCAGTGGCATGAGGTGGAGAGCACATTGTGGGCCAGCACAGTGGGATAAGGAGGGAAGCTTCTAGAGGAAGGAAACCCTAATGAGTGGGGTCCATTGAGAGGGATCTGAATTGTTTAAAAGGAGGGCAAGGTAGCCATTAAAAATCATCTTGAGTATTATTCATCTTTGGTCCGGTGGACTTGCAACAACATCTTGCTGGTTAGCAAGAATTTCCGAGGGAATTCTTGTTTAGGGTTTCCTCTCCTTCTTGAGTAGATCTTGGAGGATTGAACTCTTTTCCCCATATTCATATCTTGAGGTCAAGCATTATCCTTCATCATCAACGCAGTTTCAGCTGGAGATTGAGCAGTGCTACTGGGTGTTGCTAGGGAGGTTTCCTACAACACCATCCTTGGCTAGTTTTTCAGAGGAGGGAGCTTCCATCCCTTTGGGAGATCAGAAAAGGAGGTTCATGAGCTTATTCCACCATCTTTGGCATCAGGCCAACCACTTGCCATCATATGCAGCGCAGTCCCTCTCTCAGACAGTGTTATTCTTGGAGAGCGTTTGCTGTGAGGGATTAGCAGATAGTTGGAGGGTGAAATCTTAGGTGAAGGGATCAGCCTTTCACTTCAGATTTCCATCGGAGGAGGGTTCTTCATTTGTTGCATCCATTTCAGCCTTCTCCATCTATTTCCAGTTCTTGAGTTGCTGCTTCCCAGAAACTCCAGCATTTCTGCAAAGTGCCATTTTTCTTTTATTCCATCAAATCCTTTTAGAGGATTGATGTATTGTATTTTCAGGGGTGGAGATCATGCTCCCCCCACTTTATTGGAGCTTTATATTGCTATATCATTGTATCATTATATTTTATGCAGCAGCACCTCTTTAAATAGCTCATTCATAGCCTAGGGATTATTCCATATAGCATTGTTCTTCATGTTTATCATGCATTTAATGAGAGGCTTGTATTATCTTGATTAAATGACTGATCCCTCAAGTCATTGCATTCCTTTTGCTGATATAACCATATATATTGGCTGTATACTTATTTTATAAGCAGGCTCAAATAAATAACGCAGAGAATCCATTGCAGCCCCATTCTTGGGCAATTCCTGTAGGAGGAATATTACAAGATCTATAGACAGAGTCTGTAGAGGGCCAGGTAGCCTCTGGATCTCATCCTTTCTATAAGGTGGCATATCCAGTAAATCCCCCTATAGTCAATCTCTGGAATAGATTGTGATATTTAAGAAAAGGGAATATTACAGTGGTATCAGAGCACCTTTCTTGGCTCAGCCTATGGCCTTCAAGCCCAACAAAGAAGAAGAAGAAGATGTTGCAGAAGATGAGCTTGATCTCATCTATTTTCAAAACAAAGGAGAGCCTCCCCAAGGATGAGAAGCAAATAGAAGAAGAGGATGGTCCATGCACTTCCTATTCTCACAAATAATATAAGCATGGAGGATACTTGGATCATCAGATCTTAAGTATGTACCTGGGTGAATACAAACCCCAGTCTGCAGCATTCAGGGGAGCTACAACATTCCCACAATTTATTCAGCAGAAGGAGGAGAGAGGGCCCTGCAGTAGAAAACAAATTAGAGGCAATAGGTTCCTATTATCTACATTTGATGGGGATACTTCAGCTAGAGCTTGGGTGAATAAGCTAGAAGCCTTTTTCTTGCTACATCCAGTAGCAGAGGAAGAAGCAGTGGAGATTGCAGTGCTGCACATGGAGGATAAAGCCTCTGTTTGGTGGTTCAAACCCTTGGTCCATTCAAGGGTGAGCTCTTTTACAGAATTTTCTCAAAGGTTGATCCAAACCTTTGATGGAGACAGGACAAAGGAAGAAAATTATTTTTCATCTATGGAGAAGGCAGCCATTACATTGGAGAAGACAACTGCTGCAACCACACAAGAAGACCCCAGGATCCACCAAGGTATGAGTGAAGTTCCACTTTTCATTTCAGCAAATAATTTGAAGGAATGTGGGAAATCACATGTAAAGGTCCAAGGATCAACCCATTTCGCTATTTTAGAGCACCATGATTGCACTGCACTATGCAATAGGTTCAAAAAGGAGATGAACCCTCATCCTCATGCACTATTGATGAGTCTCATTAAGCCCTTGGGGTTTGGATGTGAACCATTGGAGGATGAAACAAACCATGACACTCCCTTGAGAATTCATGAAACCATCCTTAAGCTAGAGTGTGAGACAACCATTGCACCCTTGGAGGGATTAACAGCGCTGTCAAACTATGATGGAGAGGAGATGATACCTTCATCATATTTGGATCCTCCTGGATTCAATACAGTCAAGGGTGACATGTCTCCTTTAGGAGGTCTACAAGGAGCTCCATTCCAATCTTCCATGGAATGCAAGGGAGATGATTTGGTCTGGGATAATGGTAGCCCTCATGGGAGGAGTACCAAAGGAGGAAAGAGGAGAAGACATCCACAAGGAGCTGATTGGATGTGGATGAGAAGCAAGGGGCTGATTTTCCACTTGCAAATATATGATACCAGGCAGCAAGAGGCTTGGCTGCGTTGGTTCCTCTTGAAGGAGTTTGGCCATCACTTAGTGTACTCTTTTCCCAGGAGGAGGGGAGTAGAGGAGAGGTGGTAGGATGTTTGCATCATTGAGCAACAGAGAGTAGGGATGCATGGAGCTGATATGGCATATATATCAGTCATGAACCTTCATCACATGAGTTACATGATGTGAGCATGAGGAGGCAGCAAGCACTTGGGTTGCTTGGAATATCATGGAGAGAGCACAGGAATATTTTCTCTCATATGATTTATGGTGTTGCAGTAGTAGAGGAGAGCACTCTCATAGTGCAAAGGGATTACTCCTTAGCTTGGACTAATCAGGAGGAATTTCCATATTGGGAAAAGATTCACATTTGCAACAGCATCACCTAAGGTGTTCTTGACAAGGAGCATGTCAAAGAACAAAGACTGGCATGGGCAAGAGCCTTTTTGCATGAGCTCACAACACTGTCACTTGGGAGCAGAGTCATATAGATGGATCCATCTCTAATTTTAATTCTAGCCTATGGTAAGAGCATTGCATTTTCATTTTCTAAATTTCATCCTCTTATCATTATGTTGCAGTGCATGGCTCCTCAAAGGGGAAGATTTTTCATGTTGCTCCATGAGAAGAATTGGACCAAACCTTATGATGGAGACAACCATCTTTTACATGGATTTGGGAAAATATTTTTCCATTCTACACATGCTCAACTAATTCATATGATTAGCAGTATATTTCAAAACATTTTTCTTTGCACATTTCTTGAGCAGTAGTTTGAAAAACTGCGTTATGCACTCTTGGGAGTCTGTTGGTACTTTTCGGTGGCACCATATGAAACCATCAGTACTTCCATTGTATTTATATGGGCATGTATTTGATTTTGTATTGCTGATTCACTCATCTATTCACTATTCAGTAGTAGAGGTGAAATTTTCTGTACAGTACTTGCCATGTTATTTTCTGCAGCTGCAGTGGGTGAGATTGCATTGTAGCCCTATGAGACATTGTTTGTACCTTGCTGCACATGGTATAACCTACAAAAAACATGTCATTGGGGCATTCTATGATGATCATGTCCTACTCTTCATGGATGAAATGTCTTGGGCAAGCCGAATTCTTATTGATGGAGGAGAAATCCTTGGGGGATTGCTCTTCATGTTGCCACTTGGAGGCAATAAATTTGCAGCCCTTGATCAGCACACACTCCACACTAATCATAAGTGGAGGGGAGGGCAGCATGGGGTAACCTATGAAGCTTGCAATATTCATATTTTCAGCCCACCTTCATTTCCGGAGCTCAAGGTGGAGAGAGTTTTCTATGAGTTGCCATGTTTGGAGGCAACTCATGTTGTATGGATGATTGCTTTGGGATGGGAGAATAATATGGGGATGATGAGTCCCATTATATATCAGGTCTCATGCCTCAAGGAGGCCCTTAGACAGCCCATTGTTTCCTTCATGGATATTTTTTTCTACATGACAGCTATTTGGGGATGTTCACCAAAGGCTAGATTGCATATGTTGGAGGGACAACTTGGACACTTGATTGATGATATGGCATCCTTTTCTTGGAGGAGTTTATCATGCATGGATGATACAGGGGAAGTAAGGGGAAATAAATCAGTCTATCCTTGTACTTGCTCGAGGACAAGAAATCTTTGAGAGGGGAGGACTGTAATATTTCAAAATTTTGTGGAATATTAATTTTTGACATTTGCACTTAGGAGATGAATAAAATGGGTAGGAGACCCACTCATTTTATATATAGGGAATAAAAATCCTCTTATCATGAAGGGGGATCACTTTTGGAGCTTTATTTCACACCTCCATGTGTGAAAGGGAGCTTTTGCAAGAAGGCTAAGCCAAGTTTGACCAAGTCAAACTGCGCAGTGGCATGAGGTGGAGAGCACGTTGTGGGCCAGCGCAATGGGATAAGGAGGGAAGCTTCTAGAGGAAGGAAACCCTAATGAGTGGGGTCCATTGAGAGGGAGCTAAATTGTTTAAAAGGAGGGCAAGGTAGCCATTGCAAATCATCTTGATTATTATTCATCTTTGGTCTAGTGGACTTGCAGCAACATCTTGCTGGTTAGCAAGAATTGTCGAGGGAATTCTTGTTTAGGATTTCCTCTCCTTCTTGAGTAGCTCTTGTAGGATTGCACTCTTTTCCCCACATTCAGACATTGATTTCAAGAATTATCCTTCATCATCAACGCAGTTTCAGCTGGAGATTGTGCAGTGTTGCTGTGTGTTGCTGGGGAGGTTTCCTACAACACCATCTTTGGCTAGTTTTACAGAGGAGGGAGCTTCCATCCCTTTGGGAGATCAGCAAAGGAGGGTCATGAGATTATTCCACCATATTTGGCATCAGGCCAACCACTTTCCATCATATGCAACGTAGTCCCTCTCTTAGACATCGTTATTCTTGGAGAGCATTTGCTATGAGGGATTAGTAGATAGTTGGAGGGTGAAATCTTAGGTGAAGGGATCAGTCTTTCACTTCAGATTTCCATCGGAGGAGGGTTCTTCATTTGTTGCAGCCATTTCAGCCTTCTCCATATATTTCCAGTTCTTGAGTTGCTGCTGCCTGGCAACTCCGGCATTTCTGCAAAGTGCCATTTTGCTTGTATTCCAGCCAATCATTTTAGAGGATTAATGTATTGTATTTTCAGGGGTTGAGATCATGCTCCCCCCACTTTATTTGAGCTTCATATTGCTATATCCTTGTATCATTATATTTTATGCAGCAACACCTCTATAAACAATGCAATCACAGCCTAGGGCTTGTTCCATATAGCATTGTTCTTCATGTTTATCATGCATGTAATGAGAGGCTTGTATTATCTTGATTAAATGACTGATCGCTCAAGTCATTGCATTCCTTTTGCTGCTATAACTATATATATTGGCTGTATACTTCGTTTATAAGTAGACTCAGATAAATAATGCAGAGAATCCATTGCAGCCGCATTCTTGGGCAATTCCTGTAGGAGGAATATTACAAGATCTATAGACAGAGTCTATAGAGGGCCGGGTAGCCTCTGGATCTCATCCTTTCTATAAGGTGACATATCCAGTAAATGCCCCTATAGTCAATCTCTGGAATAGATTGTGATATTTTAGAAAAAGGAATATTACAGCAGGAGCCTATTTTCATAGGCCAACAACGTTGTCACTTTGGAGCTTGGACTTATTGATGGAGTGTCCCCAGGAACACTTCACATTTGATGCACTTGGTGGACAAGGAGGAGGTGAGAATTATGAAGTAGTGGATGGAGACATCTATTACCATGATATAATCTTCTTGACTTGGATATCCAAGCATAAGAAGGGGGATTTTCATGCAGCACTTGGTTCATTCCTCTTCATGGGAGTATACCAAACAAAAAGCCCTTCTGGCTGGGAAGGACAACCATCATACGCTCGAAGAGTGATTGTAGATGGTACCAACTCGGTAGATCCAAGCCATTTCCAAACGTGGGCCGACATGACACATGTAGATTCACCCTCATCGATGATACACTGGTTAACAGTGATGTTCTTAATGGGAACCGGTAATTGAAACCCCTATGGAGGACTTATTCATGGATCCATGTATCATGTTACTTTCAACACATGGTAAAAATATTTCTTTTAAATCTATTGATTATCTAACGCAATATTTGCATTCTCTTACCAATTCTATTCAGTGCATTGCTCCACAAGAGGGCAAGCTTTTCATTAAGCTCCATGGTCAACATTGGGCCAAATTGTATGATGGAGACAACCATATTTTATGTGGCCTTGGGCAAGTGTTATATTATTTCATGTATGTACAATTTATGTACATAGCCATTTAATATTTATTAGTAGATGTGATGACATACATAATTAACCATGTATCAAGAAACAAATTTCCATTTTCTTTTCTGAAGCAACAATTTGGAAAACTGCGCTATGACCACTTGGGAAACTATTGTTACTTTCCAGTACCACATGAAACATTTAGTATTTCCCTCATTGAGATTCTAATCATGATTTAATTTTTTGATGTGGTTCTTATTCTTATTGAGAGCATGATTGGGGGAGAGACACATCGGTTGGATGTGTCCTTGGGGAGAGAGATTTCCCACACTTTTTGCATTGCATGTTCGAAAGGGAGCATGAGAAATGATATGGCCACTACATTAAGACACTTATTTTTCCATGATGTAGGACATAGGATTGATTGGATGTCATATGGTGATGATTTTCTATCCATCACATATGGGATGGTTTGGGCTAGCTTGATTCACAACGTTGGAGAGGAGACCTTTGGAGATCTAGTCTTCTTATTGCCACTTGAGGGCAACTTTATTACAGCCCAAGATAAAAAAAAACTCTACACTTATCATACGTGGAGAGAAGGATAGCGTGAGGTAGGCTAATTTTTCTACCAAGTTCAGTTATTCAGCCCACCTACATTGCAGGATCCCAAGGTGGATGAGATCTTTCATGAGTTGCCATGTTGGAGGGTGACACATTTTGTATGGATGATAGCTTGGGGATGGAGGTTTCACATGGGATTGATAGTTCCCAATACATTTCAGACTCCATGCCTTGAGAGGACCTCTAGATAGCACCTTATAGCCTCCTTGAGTACTTTACTTATTCATGATGATAGCTATTTGGCTAGCTTGCATGCTTGGGAGGGGCAATATGGAGATTCATTGATGATACAACATCTCATTCCTTGGAGGAATTCATCATATGTGGATGCCACAATAGGAGGAGGGAAGAATTCTCAATTCTATCCTTGTAGTTGCTTGAGGACAAGCAACATTTGGGAGGGGAGGATTGTAATATTCCAAAATTTGCATGCAGCAAATTGGAATATTAAATTTTGTTGATTTCACTTAGGAGAAGAATAAATGGGTAAGGAGGCCCATACATTTCAGAAAAAAACAATAAAATCCATCATAGTGTGAAAAGGGATCATAATGCTAGCTGGATTTTACACTCTCAGGTGTGAAAAAGGACATTTGCATGTGGACAAGGTCAAGTTTGACCAAGTCAACAGCACTGGGATAGGAGGTGGAGATCATCTTGTGAAACAACACAGAGATAGTGGGAGGAAGATTCCTTGGTGGAGGAAACCATAATGAGTGTGACCCAAGATGAAAGGGCTTCCATTTGTATAAAAGGAGGGCAAGGCAGCCATATTAAGACATCTTATGAATTGACTATTGTATTTTGATCTGCATGACTATTCTGCTTTCTTCAACTGTTTAGTTGATATTGTTGTGGTACTTAGCACACGGATCTCCTATTTAGGAATACTTCTCCTTTCTTGAGACATCTCTTGAAGGAGCTTGTACTGAATTTATCCAAATCCAGGCTTGAGGCCAAGCATCCTCCTTCAGCTACAACGTTGTTTCTACAGCAGTATAATGTTATGTTGCAGGG
This sequence comes from Pinus albicaulis, assembly GCA_034641835.2. Taxonomy (NCBI): domain Eukaryota; kingdom Viridiplantae; phylum Streptophyta; class Pinopsida; order Pinales; family Pinaceae; genus Pinus; species Pinus albicaulis. The sequence goes on along the minus strand of CM076572.1, from coordinate 1,010,761,916 downwards.
TGTTGCAGTGGGGGTTCACAACACCACTTCTAGAGCTTGTTTTTCAGAGGAGGGAGCCTCCATTCCTTTGGAAGATTAGTAAGGAAGATCTTGGAGCAGAAGTTCATCTCTTCACACTTGGAAAAAGTACTCCCATCACCTACATCACAGTCCCTTGTAGGAACTGCGTAATTTCTTGCAGTGTTGTAGTGTGAGGGTCAAACCCCTCAATCTTGAGCTAGCTTCTTAGGAAAAGGGCCAACCCTTCTCCCGGAAAGCTTTTAAGAAGGATCCTCCTTCATTTCATGTATTATTTAGTTGTATGCATATAGAGATTTAGTTAGACTACGTTATTTCAGATCCAGATCTATAGATCTAACATTTTTCATTTGTGCTTTCATGAAGCCCTTGCCGGGTTATCACCATAATGTGTAAAAGGAGCTAGATCTCCATTTTTCTCCATGGATTGATATAATAAACTCTAGATATATTATTTCTATCATATTTTAGCTGAAACCCTCATAAAATCACACTGTTACTTGCTTCAGTAATTATGCATTTCATAAGTCATGGGGTTTGGGCATTTTTAAGCCATATTGGGACCGGGAGATTTGTTTAACACATAAAAAGGGATTTTTTTTTATTCCCTTTTGGATGTGAGTCCCATAATACATAAGCTAAGGGATCCCAGTTTTATTTCTTCCTGTTATAACGTAATTTTATGGAAATAATGTTTTCTTGGTCTGTATTGCTGCATTTCCCCACTTGGGATGACATAGTGGATCATAATTTTGTTGCTGTAACAATCATTTGTTGGTTATGTATTCTACACACATTTTATGAGCTTATTTTTCACTGCTATTTCCATATTTGTGTTGATGTATTTCCGCATCCCCATTTTGGGATATTACAGACTGCCACTGTGTAGAGCCTTCGCGTGTTGCCCCTGCTCACTACCGCGATGGAACAGCTCAAGGAAAGGATGAAGACCCCACTGGCACTATGACTCGGGAGGAGTAATAAGATTTTTTTGGGGGACTTTTGGAACATGGTTTTCTAGCCTCAATTTTGTCTAGTTTCGTAATATTTTGTAATATCTAGTCTAGCGCAGGGAGTTTGGGGTTGGTCAAAACCCCCAATGAATTGTAATGGGTAAAAAGGGTAGACCTAGGGTCCGCAAACCACGGTTTTCGGACCATAGGATAGAACATTATAGCATGATATAAATAGGTGGATATGTCGAATCTAGAGGTATGAGAAAAGAGATCGACAAGCTAGATACGAACTTGTGAATTTTTGGTCAATTTTCTGGGTAAGGGCTCCTATTGGCTGTGTGCGCGGAGATCCTGAGTCCCACTCCGTGTGGACCCCGCTGGCTGTGTGGGTGGGTTAGTGGATAGAGTTTGTAAGATGGATCTAAACGGTAATGAATAAGGCCCTTTTCTGAATACTAAACATTTTTTGTTTTGATTACTGGTTGCGCATTGTGTTACTTATATTTGTTCACTGTCTACTGATGATTGTTGAAGCACACATGGATGCGATAATATATATGATGGTAAATGCATAGATTTGAATGTTTTTGCTTCATTTTATCTACTATTGCATGATTTATAAGTTTTGTTAGGAGTATTCCATTGGCAGACAGTCAACGGGTCTCGATATAGGAGACTAGTCTAAACGCTCCAAATAGACCACCTTCAATTAAATTTCTCTCTCTCAGGGTGCTGAAACTTGGTTCAAGCACCCTCCCATACTACTTTGGGTGAGACCTTGGTCTGCGCAGTAGGTCATTGCCGAAAGGGCCAGTAGTATAGGGGTTTTTGGCAAACCTCGAAGCCGAACCTGGGTCAGGACCCCTCAAGCCACCAGGGGTCCAGGTCTCTCTCTCCCTCCGTTGATCCTCAATTCTACCATATTTTCACAAAACCATTATATTTGTCAGTGTACAAAAAGGAAATACTACATTCAACCATAAAAACCCAGCTCTTAGCTAAGAAACAACACTAAAATCCCCCTCTATGACAGGTCGCACTTTTTAGGGAATTCTTGGGACAGGTCGCATTTTTCTACCCAAAACCTGCTACCCAGGTCGCAGATATTTCCCCAAAAAGTGCGACCCAACTGTGAAGAAGAGAAGGGGTCTGTTCCTGAGCTCTGGGTTCCTAAACTAAACTTTCAATCCATTGAAATGAAAGAGTAGGGTTAGGCCTCTTACCTGCAACTGACGGATCTCGATTCCAACGGTTGGTTTGTCCACTACGATCGTCACAAGATTTAGGGCATTTTATCGTCTATACATTCACCACAGCTAAACCCTCAAATAAATCAAATTGGAGGGAAAATTCCTTATTAAAAGAGAAACCCCATATTTTTCTTTCCCCAGCTGTGACCAAACCCTAGCTCGGTTTGACAAACCATCAACACAATTGGAAAGCTCTCACTGAACTCTCAAATAGGTATCCTTTATTTTTTGTGATTTGATACTTCAGTCGGACACATTTTTTCCAAGAAGGGTCACTTCACCACTCCTCCAAATCGAATTTCTTCACTTGCAACACTTGTACTTGGGGCACCACTTTTCCTTCATACTTGTCCATTTTTTTGTCGATTTTTGTCATGACTAACCATGTTTTACTCATGTTTGTATGGTCCCCACAGGGCCTGTTCTATGTGGCATCATCATCAAATTTCCCTTGTTTAGAGCATCCAAGTTAAGTCATCATCGCATCCATGAAGTCTATCCTTAGTCCCTTTGTATCCCGCTATAGTCCTCCATCCTTCATTGCTTTGTTCCTCTCTCGTGTCACACATTTTGGCCTTTAGTCATACTGTCCCCTATCCCCTCTGGTATTGTGTCATTTGTTGCCACGTCATCCATGCCCTTTATGCTCAAAAAAGGGAAGTCATCAGCCCACTACTCAGTACCCCCATTCCATCATTATCCCTGGTGTCAGTCTATCAATCACTCTACTATTATCTCTGGTGCCTTAGTTGAGGATCCCTTATTGCCTCACCTATGGCGGACCTCCTTCTGTCGACATCAACTTATTCATTCCATAAGACAGGTCTAGAGGGCGATGTAACTTGGTTCCAGCTTCCACTCTTGTTTGGTGCCTCGGATCAGGTAAATGGACTCTTTATTGCCCTTTGAATTGATTTTTTCTCAGCTCCAGCTCCTTACGGCATGATCGAGATCTATATGCTTGATGGTTCAGTGATGCAGCATATTATACCAGTGATTCCTGGGTGTGTGTGAGATGTTTTAGACCTCATGAGGGGGTGGCCCTTCAGGTAGCCCCCCACATACCTGGATGACTTCTCTACTACAACCTTTGATGCAGCTCCATATTTTTGATGGTTCCGGCCTTAGCCGCTTGTAGCACCTCTTTAGTTTGAATGTATCATTTAGATTTTCAAAGCCCTTTCCTCTTTACAAGGCCTCTTTGGTTGTACTTATATCTCATATACTCATATATTATTGTATAAGTCTTGACTGTTGTCCCTGGCACACTATGTATGTGGGATCCAATATCATGTTTTTATCTGGCCCATGTTTATGCGAGCATGTACTATATATTTCAGTCCCTTGTTTACTGGATGCATTATTCTTTGTACTTTGTTATCTCGGTAGGCATAGGTATGCCTCCCCCGCCTCATGTTGTACAAGTACTCACTCATAAAAGAGACTTGTCACACCTATAAGTCTCGCCTCCTCAGGGTCTTGTCCTCTCGCACTTTAGTCTACCTTATATTTCTCTCTCTCTCTCTCTCTCTCTCTCTATGACTCCCCCTTCGATGTCTAGTGATTGAGTTCTTACAACGCACTTCGGTCATACGATTAGCTCCTAACGCTCGCACGCTGGGGGGAAATATGTTACACCAATTTTTGGTCATCTAACCTGTTACTATTAGATGTACCAAAGTACACCATGTAAGACCAATTTTACCCTAGTAAAATTTCTTTCACTATGAAAAATAACTTAGTAATCCAAAATTTATTAAGTCGTTTATGGTCTAAACAGGAAACCCCATGAGGAAATATTGAATAAATCCCTATTTTTTTTATTTTCCTCAAGGGATAATTAATTAAACAATAGTTTAATTAATATTCTTGGTCATATTTAACCCAAAATAGGAAAATTAATTAGATAAATCATATTTATCTTATTATTTTCTGGGAATAATTATTTAAACATTATTTAAATAATATTCCTTGTTAAATTTGACTAAATCATTTACCAATAATTGAATAAATCACCATTTATTTAATTATTTCTCAACCACATTCTTAAAATAATAAATAAATCATTTATTTATTTATTATTTACAAAGAAATGGATTTGACCAAATTTAAATTCTTTTTCCCTCCAACAAAAATAACAAAATACTCCATAAAAGTTGGATCTAGATTTGGTTAATAATATTTTAATTATGCACCAATATCTAGACTAACTCAATATTTTGTTATAAATAGAAGGGTTTTTCCATTCATTCACTACCTTTTGTTGCCTAAAGATCACTCTGGATCTATACTTTTGGTATGACTTTGATCCTCCATCATTGTCATATTTTTCTACTTTTTGCTCGTGAGCTCCCTTTGAGTTCCATTTTTGTCTGGGTTTTCTACACCATTAAGAGAGAGAGATCTTAGATCTGAAGCACTGAGGACATACAAGAACCCATCCCATTGAGGGGGATTGGAAACATATTTCTATGTTCCCTTCCCAGGTGTCATAATACAAAAAAATCTTTAAAATTTCTTATCTTGTTCAATGGATGCATGGAGCAACTCTTTCTTTTTATGTGTTGTTTAATGTCTTTAACTACATAGATCTGGATTTCTGTAGCATTTATCTTGGTCAACTAACTATAGATCTAAGGAAATTGGCAGACTTATTTGATGTTAGGGCTATTTTTTATGCACAACTAAAGTGAAATTTTTTCGTAAGCTTGCGATTAGAATTCACACTAACAACACAATCAATCTGTTTGGGCCACACAACATTACAATATTGTTGAGTACTTATCCCAAGCTCTAGATGCCATGTATGCCTTGGAGGTTTTGTAAATTTTCTCTCATAAACACAAATCCTTGGTGTCTGTGATCGGCAGAGTGGATCCCTCTGAACCAAACCTTATGACCTTTAATGTTGACAAGGTCGTCATTCGACTATCTCACCATATTTCCCTTCAAATTCCCGTGTGCATCTTTCACAAGAATATTCATCTCACTTTGGTGGATGAAGACTACTTCACTTGTGTCATGTTAGCATCTTTCCGGAAAGCTCTCGACTATCGAGCACTCGCTAACTCATACTACTCTACAAGAATTTTTTAGACATAATTTTGTACCTAAGGGGGATTTTCCCAATTTTTCCATTGAGCTAGTGGGTAAAAAGGTTTGTTGATTTTGAAGTCATTGTTTCCACTTTGAATTATAACCTGCTCCTTGGCCGTAGTTGGTTTTATGCCATGACCGCAATTGTAATATTCCCAAATTTTCACATGATATTTGGAATATTAGAGTTCGTAATAAACCTACTTAATTAAGTAAATAAAAGGGTGGAGGAACCCATAATCCTCAAGATGAATAAATATCCAATTTTTATGTGTGAATGTGGATTAATTAAGCCTAGATCTAGATAATGAGGTAGTGGAGACACTACTAATGTGAATGGAATTGGAGATCATGTCTCATTAATGAGATAGATCATGAAGGTTGATACATTTAACTAAGATCTTAGAAGAGATCAAACAGAATATCATGGGGCATTCATGATGAGATGATGGAGGAAGTTGTGCAATTAATGCACACATGATGGAGAGGATGTACATTGCACCTAGACATGATGGATGACTTGGAAAGACAATGCAGTCAAACATGGAGGATCTTGTCCACATGCATAGTGTAGTTTAGATGAGGGCCAAGGCATGGGAAGGATCATAAACTATATAAGGGATATGAAGGCAACAATGAAGAAAGGCTATTGAATATAGATTTTGAGGTATGTTTAGATCCGGAATTGTCATGTGACATTCCATTTCTTTCTTGGGATGTTTAGCAAAGATTGCAAGTGTTGTTTAGCACAGGGTCTTCTTGGCCGGGAATCCTAATTCTTTCTTTGATTAGATTTGGAAAGAGTATTGTACTTCATTCTACATCAAGCATTGGTGCCACATATCTTTTCCTACTTTCTCAAGAACATTCATATTCATAAATTTCATATTTTCAAAGATCAGTTGGACGGTGGAGGTTGTCTCCAGTATTTCAGCTAGAGAACCGGTGAAGGATTATTCCTATCACCTTGGGCTTGAAGATCAGTATTCCCAGCGATTCATTTCAGATCTAGAATCATGCCAAAATTTATTGACCTCCTAGTAGCAGTAATCCCTTTAGGAATTACACAGTCCATTATTGCAGATCCAAAGGAGGAAGGAATTTGCTAACATTTTAGCTAGTAATCCTATTAGGGATCATCCCCTCACCTTCCCATCAATATTTACATCAGCCTGGAGTCTATTGCAGCATATTTCAGCAGAAATAGAGCCTCTCTTTCCCTTACAGCACATTTTTTATGAGAAGTTGTGTTGCAACAACTGTAATTATCATTGGAGGATTGAGAAGCTAGATCTAAAAATTCTAGCTTGTAGATCTGGAGAAGGGATGAACCCTTCAATATTAGATCTGACCTTGTGACATATTTCAACCATCTATTTGTTAGATCTAGCTTCAGATCTATAATCCTAGTAGATAGATGATCAAACCCTAGGAGGGTGATTTTCCAAAGTTGTAGATCTGGAAAATCCTTTCTGGGTTAACTTGGCTTTCCATCACATTGGCCAGATCTTGAATCTTGGAAACATCAGAGCTCATAAGCTCCCTAGATATAAATTTTCCTTTGCGGAATTTACATGTTTATCAGCAGCAATAGGGACAACGCAATATTTCTTCTATAAGCTCACCAGTTACACAGTACTAGTTGCAACACCATTGTAGGGTGATTCTAGGCCTTCTCTTGGGCTAGATCTACTCATTTTTTGTACATTGTGTAACTGATTCATCTCCATATAATAAAATGGCTCAGCTTCTCTGTAAATTCTGATGTTCTCTTTAGATCTATTTTTTACTTAGTTTCAGTTCTTATATTGTGTTTAAGTATTACTACATTGTCCCTTCTAGGGATATTACAGTGGTATCAGAGCATGATCTTTGGCTCAGCTTGTGGACACTTCATCTTTTTCATCAAAATAATAAGCAGATAGATGAGATATATCATGAAGGAGGATTGTATTTTTTCCACTCCTCTCTTTAGATCCATGCAAGATCTCTCCAAGGAGGTCTATCAAATGAAGAAGGAAAGGCGAAGGAAGGATCCAAGAAGAATATTTGAAGAGGAAGGTCTGAGCACTTCCTATCAACAGACAAGAAAACCGAAGAATCATAGATCTCCTCACAGATATACTATGGGCCCACTTTCTTTGAAGAAGGTGAAAGGTATAGAAATGAAGAAATAAGAGAACCTGAGACTCATGAGACTCTCATTTTGTACCTTGAAGAGTAAAAGGCACAATATAGAGCATTCAAAGGGAGTCTAACTCTCCAAGAATTCTTTCAACTCAAGGAAGAAAGAAGATCCTATAGTAGCAATAGAAGAAAGAGGCATAATAAATTCTATTTGCCTACATTTGGTGGATCTTCCTCAAGCACTGTTAAGGCTTGGAGGAAAGAATTAGATACATTTTTCATGCTACATCTTGTGGTTGAAAAAGAGGTTGTCCAAATGCAACACTTCATCTTTTAGGTGAAGCCAATGATTGGTGGTTTAGTCACACAGAGCATGTAAAGGTGACTAAATATTCAGATTTCTTTCACAAGTTGAGGAAGAAGTTTGATGAGAAAAAGACAGAGATGGGCCACCAAGAGACATTTCCTAAGGAAACAAAGGAGGATGTCATTCTTGTCACTCTAGACAAGAAGTCACTACATTCACCACCAGCTGCAGAAGTACTTGCATCTAGAGAAGAGACACTTGCAACCTTGCAAGATAGTCTTGAGCTCGTAACACAAAGAGTCCCATGCATGATTCAGGAGATGCATGAGGAAGAGGAGTAAGATTCCAGCGCTGGTACATTGGTAGAAGAGCAGCCATCTCTCTTACCATCAGTTGGAGACACCATTGTCCCGGTTGGAGGAACTCTTGTGTTCTGTCAAGAGGTTCCCACATATCAGTTGATCTAAGGCATGCATACACATTCATCACCTATTGTTTCAGTAGATCTTATTGAAACTTATGGGGACATGCCATCAGGGCCAATGCATGACTAAGGGTTAGATCCAAATCTTGATTTGAAGCAGCAAACTATCACAGCGTAGAGGACTCTTGATTTGATCAAGGAGGAGATGAAAAGCTATCCCAGTTTGTCATGGATGGACTACAATCAACCTTTTGAGTTGAAGTGCATAGTTTCAAAAGAAGGTATGAGCATGATCCTATGTACAATGACTGGTTATGAGATCAATATTGTACCTTTCTTTGAGGCATCATATGTATTACCCTGCAGATCTACAACGCTGCCACTTAGTAGCAGTGATAATAAAGAGGCCCCATTATTCTTGGAGCATTCTAAAGGTAGTTCAATCATGAAGAAATGGAGGTTAAGATGATGAATGGTAGACATAATAATATGAGAAATCTTTTATCCTTTCTTGATGACACTTTCTCAATGAGCATCTCATAGCTCAAAGAGATACTTCTACCTACAGCAGATCCAGAACCTCATTGGTTTTGGAAGGCCATGGATGAGAAGAAGGTCTCATTAAGAGATCTCATTGGAGGTGCACTTCAACATTTCATGGAGTGAAAAGTTCTTCAATGGTTTGAGGAGTTGGTGTCATACAATGGGAGGACACCAAGTATTTGTAGAATGAGATCCATCATCCACATTTGGATGAATAGTTGATAGTATGGAGCAATGGGTTGCTGAACCACTTTCAGATCTATGATATAGGCCAGCAAGAAGCATGAATACACTGGTTGCTCTTGGGTGAGTATGTTTACCACTCAAGGAATCATAATTTTATGATTCATGCCTTACACATCACTGGAAGAATGCAGACGAAAAAGGTATGGTTACTTTGGTTGTTGATGAGAGAGTTTGGACATCACATGTTATATCTTATGTCCATATATTTACTCTTGTTTGGGATATGTCTCATGTATTTACATGTATTTCTATTTGGGATGTATCTCATGTTCATATATGTACTTGGATTTGGGAGAAAGCATGTGGCATAAGGGAGCTTGTTTGTATTATGTTGATGAGACATGTCACATGTCCATTACTATATTGTTTCTCCATGACTTGCATCATGATAATGAAAGGAGGCAACAATAATCTTTGTTGCTATGGTTAATATAGGGAGAGTATGGGCTGAATTATTCCCGTACATTGCATGACATTGTTGGAGGATGGAAATAGAAGGTCTTACAGCATTGGGTTCTATTGCGTGATTATGGTCATTGTACATGGTATAATGACGATGTGATGGGGTGGCAAGATTCCTTTTTAAGGTGGCTTCTCCTAAGAGAATATGGCCACTACATTTCGTACAATGATGATGTGGTATGATAGCAAGAGGCATTGCTGAGATGGCTACTTTTGAGAGAGTATGGCTCTCATATTCTCATTGATGTTGATTTGGCAAGGAAACAAGAAGCATTATTATGGTGGCTTCTTTCGAGAGAGTATGGCTCTCTTACTTGTTTTCATGATGATCTAGCATGGCAGCAGAAAGCTTTGTTGCGTTGGCTATTATTAGGAGAATATGGTTTGACATTGTTCATGTTTTCCCATATGTCTCTACTTCTTGTTTTTCACTATGTTGATGTGATGTTTGATTCCTACATGGCCAACAGGGCTAATGATGTAAGCCTTGATAGATGCAATCTACTCTATGTATCATGGTTTGGAGAGATAGTTCATAAGTTGGGACTTTCCACTTTGGGAATGAACCACTTTATATTATGTATCTCATGTATAGAAGGGAACTTTGGTCATCATATGGTTGCCAATTGGAGATTCATTGATGAGGAAGGGTATCTAACTTTTCAGTTGGAGGTCATTCTAGACATTCTAGAGAGGTAGCTTTGGAGCTGGACATGCATGACACATTGTGACAGATGGGAAAGCCTTCCACATGAGGATGCCATTTGGAGGGAGGATTTTTTTTGTAGCATCCACTTGTTGCAATTGCTTGAGGACAAGCAACATTTTTCCGGGGAGGACTGTAATATTCCCAAATTTTCACATGATATTTGGAATATTAGAGTTCTTAATAAACCTACTTAATTAAGTAAATAAAAGGGTGGAGGGACCCATAATCCTCAAGATGAATAAATATCCACTTTTTATGTGTGAATGTGGATTAATTAAGCCTATATCTACATAATGAGGTAGTGGAGCCACTACTAATGTGAATGGAATTGGAGATCATGTCTCATTAATGAGATAGATCATGGAGGTTGATACAGTCAACTAAGATCTTGGAAGAGATCAAACAGAAGATCATGGGGCATTCATGATGAGATGATGGAGGAAGTTGTGCAATTAATGCACACATGATGGAGAGGATGTACATTGCACCTAGACATGATGGACGACTTGGAAAGACAGTAAAATCAAACATGGAGGATCTTGTCCACATGCATAGTGTAGTTTAGATGAGGGCCAAGGCATGGGAAGGCTCATAGACTATATAAGGGAGATGAAGGCAACAATGAAGAAAGGCTATTGAATATAGATTTTGAGGTTTGTTTAGATCCAGAATTGTCTTGTGACATTCCATTTCTTTCTTGGGATGTTTAGCAAAGATTACAGGTGTTGTTTAGCACAGGGTCTTCCTGGTCGGGAATCCCACTTCTTTCTTTGAGTAGCTCTAGAAAGAGTATTGTACTTCATTCTACATCAAGCATTGGTTCCACATATCTTTTACTACTTTCTCAAGAACATTCATATTCAAAAATTGCATATTTTCAAAGATCAGTTGGACGGTGGAGGTTGTCTCCATTATTTTAGCTAGAGAACCGGTGAAGGATTATTCCTATCACCTTGGGCTTGAATATCCCGGGGCTTCATTTTAGATCTAGCATCAAGCCAAAATTTATTGACCTCCTAGTAGCAGTAATCCCTTCAGGAATTACGCTGTCCATTATTGCATATCCAAAGGAGGAAGGAAGTTTCTAGCATTTCAACAAGTAATCCTGTGAGGGATCATCCCCTCACCTTGCCATCGGTATTTCCATTAGCCTAGAGTGTATTGCAGCATATTTCAGTAGGAATAGAGCCTCTCTTTCCCTTACAACGCATTTTTTATGAGTATTTGTGTTGTAGTAGCTGTAATCATCATTAGAGGATTGAGAAGCTAGATCTGGAGCTTCTAGCTTGTAGATTTGGAGAAGGGATCAACCCTTCAAGATTAGAGCTGATCTTGTGACATATTTCAGCCATATATTTGTTAGATATAGCTTCAGATATGTAATCCCAGTAGATAGAGGATCAATTCCTAGAAGGGTGATTTTCCAAAGTTGTAGATCTGGAAAATCCTTTCTGGGTTATCTTGGGTTTCCATCACATTGGCCAAATCTTGAATCTTGGCATCATCAGAGCTCATAAGCTCCATAGATCTGAATTTTCCTTGGAAAAATTTACATGTATATCAGCAGCAACAGGGAAAACGTAGTATTGCTTCTGTAAGCTCACCAGTTATGTAGTGCTAGTTGTAGCACCATTGTAGGGTGATTATAGGCCTTCTCTTGGGCTAGATCTACTCATTTCCTATACATTGTGTAACTGATTCATCTCCATATAATAAAATGGCTCAGCTTCTCTGTAAATTATGATGTTGTCTTTAGATCTATTGTTTACTTAGTTGCAGTTCTTATATTGTGTTTAAGTATTATTTCATTCTCCCTTCTAGGGATATTACAACAATTGTCTCATCTATATTTTGTGTCATTTTATTTCCTCATGAAATAATTTTTTTTACCATTAACCAACTTGAATATTGTGTGCCATCATCCCAAATTTACACTATGGAGAATTCATTCCAATTTGTGGGAGATAACCCGGGTCAGTTTCAAAGTGTTGGGATGGGATTGTTTAAAATATCATGTCTTATTCGGGTATTCTTGTAATTACCCTCAACAATCACTCCTACATCTATTGTTGCTTTCAACCATAAGATATATTCCTGCACCTGTGGACCCAGAATTCCATATGATCCTTGGGTGGTTCCTCCTGAATCTGACATTTATCGCGATGGCGAACAAATGCCATTAATTCTAGTAGAACTTGCTAATCAAACCATTCATCTAGCATTTGCATTTGATGAGTCAGGTGTTTCCATTTTTGTGCCACTTTACAATTACTCGATTCCTTCTTGGGTTGTTGAGATAGTCCTATTGTGGCCCTATAATCTATAATATTGGAAATAATAAATGATAGAGGACAACATCAAACAACTTTGGAATCCAAGACCTAGCCTTCCTAGACTCAGAGAGGGCTCTCTCTATTTATGATTTAATTTTTCTTTAATATTAGGAATGTTGATGTTAGGCTAGTTACAGTGATAGTGAAAATTGGTTGTTTTGATTGATTTTGTTGGTTGGATGACTAGGTCTGTAGAAACTAATACATTGGGCTATGGTGTCAAAAGGGCTGGTCTGCGGCATCAACCTTTCAAGAGAATCACAAGGAAATCTAGTTGTGTTAATTGGATCTTGAGATCAGTGTGAATTATGAGGCAGGGGAAATAGTAGTGTTCAGTAATGATCAAAGAGAAGTTAAGAATTCTCTAACCAGAATTCAGAATAAAACATTAAGATGGTAAACACAGACATAATTAAGGTGCTCCAATAGCAAATCTTATCTAAAATTTCTGCTTTACAATCAGATAAATAGATGCACAACAAGGAAAACAATGGAAACATTTAACAGAGGGAAGTAACACATTACCATTTAACACAACACAAGTATCTTATAAAACGATCTTTTATTATTGATGCCCAACTCCAAAAATTACAGTGCTCCAAAAAAATTGTTCTTACAGTGCAGGGTCCAAGAAGGTCTAACCCATGATACTACTAATGCATGCAGTATTTAACTAAAAACTACAGTGGTTTCCCTATCTACCTTGGAAAATTTTCATTAATTATAACTAAGAAAAAACTAGAAAAGTGTGGCCATGCAAGGTCAGGACAAATATTTCTGACAAAACACCACATGTGGAATTAACTTCGGTAGCTCTTCATGAATCCAAAAGTAAGCTAAAATTGGTTGAGGTGGTCACGAAGGGGAAATGATGGGTGGCTCTGATACCTAGCTCTAATTTTGGACCACCTTTGCTGGATCATTAAATATGATGTGGTGCTGGCACTTTCTGTCGATCAGTGGCTGTGCTAATGTGTTCACCGTGCGTTGTCAATCTTGGTACATGCACAATTTGGCCCACTCCTTCTTACCTAGAATTTTCATTCCAATGACCTGTCGATATACTTCATCCACCTCTGTGTATTTGATCAAAGTGGGCCTGGTGAGGAAAACATGCTTCAGCTCATGTTGAATAAAGATGTCATTGGTCAAGAGATCCAAGACAAATTTCCTGGTCATGTTTCCTTTGATGTTGGAGAATTTGGTATTGTATTTAGTTGTCTCCTTGAGCTTGGTCATATAATATCCCTTTTGGACCAGTTTATTATTAATCACATACAGTGAGGGAAACCCCTTTGCCCACAATGGCTCAATTCTGTTTAAGGATTTGCTGATGGCTATGTCCAATTCGTGACACTTATCCTCCAGTTGTGTCGCCAAATTCCTCTTAGTGAGGACCCTTTTCACCTATAATATGGTCATCATTATTTCCTGCACGTCCAGCTCTTCAAGCTCATAAACAGTTTTTATGTTTTGGAATTTTATGATTTTAGGGGCTGTGATTGGCATATTTCCCAATTTCTGATTTGTTTTTTCAATAGCCACCGTGCACTTTTTGATCAGATCTTTCTGTTCTAAAATGATGTGGATGGAGTGCCATATTTCATCCACAGAATATATGATACTGCCAAAAATTATTAGCTTCATTTGGCCCATAATGTTGCTGGCCGAAAACTCCTTCTCTGCCTTTTCCAACCTCTCAATCTGATTTTTAGCTATCTCATGGGCAATTTCAAATCTTTCCTTTTGATCCCTTAGGATTCCTATCTGTGCCTCCAATTTCTTGATTTCTTGTGACTGCAGGGTCATACTTTCCATGTCCTTGGACAGTTGATCTATCCCACTGGATGCTCAAGTAGTTGCTGGAACAACTGATGGAATTGATGAAATGGGCGCAAATTCCAATGGGATGAGTGCCACTCGAGCTGCTTATTCTTTTTCCTTCAATAGCTTCTCCATCTCGGTCACCATTTGCTTGATTTGGGCAGATTTTTCCATAACTAACTTCATTAACTCTGCCTTTTGTGACTCCTCTTCCTCAACGCCTTTAGCCAAGGGGTCTTCTATTGTTGAAATTTTGAGTTTTTTCTTGAGAGCTTCTATGTTAGCGTTATTTTTCTTCAAAAGCTCCTCCACAGCTTAAACATTCGTTGGGTCATTCCCGAGATTCACTATTAAATATTCTAAAGATTTGATTCTTGAGTCTTTGGCCATAGCGGGGATTTTTTCCATCTTGAGTTGTGATTGGGTATTGGATAAAGATACCTGAAGTTTTGACAAGCTCATGGCAGCACTTGTCAAAGTGGAGGCCACCATCTCTCTGGTATGCTTGTACAGTTCCATTTGGCCAATAGGATGGATTTCCTTGGTATTTAACTCGAATGATGCCTTCTTATAATCTCCTGCTCCTTAAGGTTGTGGGACTAGGGCTTCTAGAAATTCCATTTGCATCCTCCTTTTTTTAGTGTCAAAGGCAGACATCAACCTGCTTTGTGAACTTGAGGTCTTTTTCTAGAACTGGTTGTAGGTGTTAGTCTTTAGCACCTCATTCCTCAAATTTATCTCTCTGAATGTGTAATATTCCTAAATTAGCTACAACTAATAGGAATATTAATTTTTCCTTGTTTATTTTTTCATTTCATGATTGATGAATAAATTGTAAAGGAGGACATGTAAAACTCCTGAAAACTAAGAATAAATCACTGCCTATGTGAACAGAGACATATCTGGGCTATGTAAATTAAATATTGCAGGTGTGAATGGGTCTAAATCACAAAAATGAGTCACCTTTGACCAATTCAACAACACAGTCTAGATGCATTGAACCTCCTTGAGGGACAACACAGTTCTAGAAGGAGATTCTAAATGTGAAAAGGGCTAAATCAATGAAGTGGTTTAGGGTTTTTCCAAGACTCCAATCTTATAAAAGGAGGAGGAGATCAACAAGAGAGGGTTGTTGAAGATTATCATTTCTGAAGGTATTTTATGCTTAGACATCCCTTGTTGGGTCTTCCTGTTCAGGAATCCCACTTCCTTCCTTGAGCAGCTCTTGGAGGAGACTTGTGCTATCTTTTCCACATCATGCTTTTAGGCAAAGCTCACCTTACACCTAAAGCACTGCTCCTATTTAGGTTTGAGCTGTCCTTGTGAGTTGTTGCAGTGGAAGACACTAGATCTGTTCAGATCTAGCTTACACTAGTGGCTCTTCTTAGTGAGTGTGTCTTTTAACCTCCTAGAAGATTTCATTAGCTGATTGTGCTTCAGATATACATCTTGGCATCAGGCCAAACCACTCTTAGAGGCTACAGTGCTATTTATCTCCCTAGACAGTGTTATTTGTAGATCTACAGTTGCAGGGTATTTTTTCTACATTTTGGAGGAGAGATCTCCAGTGATGGGATTCTTCCTTTCACTATGGTGATCCATGGATTGGGCATCCAATCCATGTTAGTTTCAGATATGATATTATATACCATTGTATTATTCATAAATTTCCGAATCATTCTGCTAATCTGCTAGCTTAGATCTCAAATCTACTCTATGTGCTTCATTTTTTCCACAAAACCCCAAGGGGAATGTATAGATCAACATTTCTTGTACACAGATCTGTATTAGATCTAATTTTTTATGTAAATATATTATCTATATCTGAAGAATTAATAAACAACTGCATCAGCCCTAAAAATAATGTTTTCATGGTTATTCAGTCTTTTCTTATGGTTGTAGCACCTCATCTCTGAGGATTTTTTCTGTATAAACTCATTCTTTCTCTTGTATACTGTATGGGTTGTAAAGAACATCTGATTTGCTATTATATATATGATTTCTGAACCTTCACATCAACCTCCTAATTTTCTTTAGTGGATCTGCGTTATTTCTGAAGTAGTCCTTTGCATAGAGCTGCAACCCCTCTCTTTGGGTGGTTTTCAGTTGGACTAGTTTGTGGGAGATATGTTTAACCCACCTAGTCTAATTTTTTTTCTCTCTCCTTTTGGATTTATATCTTAGATGAGCTGATATAAGGGATCTAGGAGCTGAAAACTCATTTCTATTCACATTATTATCAGAAGTGCATTATTTCGGTAGGCTTTCTGAGCTATTCCAGATTTGGAATATTACAGTGGTATCATAGCAAGATCTTTGGCTCAGTCTGTGGCTTCAAGCCAAAGTGTTGTACTGCAAGGAGAAAGGTCAGAATGATGAAGAATATGAGTTTAATCTCATCACTTTTTAGATCCAGTAAGAACCTCTCCAAGGAGGTTGTATAAGAAGAAGAGAGAAGAAGCAGTGAAACTCCCAGGAAGTTTCAAGAACAAGAAGATCTTCCGATCAGATCTACAAGATCTATACATGAGGAACATTTTGAATCCTCATCTCATGGATATGTTCACTCAGCCATATCACCAAAGCTTCATCATTATGTTTATGATTTCTTCATGAAGAGGAAGAAAGGAGGTGTACCCGAGAAGGAGACTCTTAAAGAGTATTTGTAGGAGTATGAAGATCAATCCAAGGAGTTCAAAGATAAATTGAAATTACAAGGGTTCTGTAAGGTCAAGGAGAGAAAAGGCACAATGAAGGAGCAGCATGGTAAGGGTAGATTCTATCTATCTATCTTTGATGGATCACCTAAATGTCCAGTTAGGGTTTGGGTGGAGGAGCTAGACAAATTTGTGCAACAACATCAAGTCTCAGAGATTGAAGCCATCAAAGAAGCAGCGCTGCATTTTGAAGGTAAATCATATTCTTGGTGGTTGTTTGAGTCTTTTTCCTTGAAGAATAAAAATACACCTACTTATGAAAGGTTTATTGCAAGATTGATAGAGAGGTTTGATGAAGCTCCATGTGTAACATCTTCTGTTGACACTATCAAACCACATCAGAAACATCTTTTGCATGAGTTGGAAGAATCTATAAATCCAACTCCATTTTTGAAAACCATGGAAGAAGGTGTAGGTTTGTTTGATGCATTTCCAAGGGCAAGATCTCCATTGGATGAAGGGTCCTCTTCTCAAGAGGAAAGCATGAAGGTTTCTCCTTCAATAGATGACCAAGATCTAAGGTCTCTTATTGATGATGAGACAATTTGAGTTATTGAAGAGGAGGAGAAGGAAGGAGATGATAACGCAATCATGACAACAACACCTCAAGCACCTCATGAAGATGAAGTTGGAGCACTTTCTCCAAGAGAAGAAACTCTTGCACTCTTGCAAGGAGTTCCACAAGATCTCACACATAGAGCTCTTGGCATAACACATGAGCAACATGTACCACCATTGTCAAATGATGAGATCTTGGAGATAGGAGAAGGAAAATAGGAGGAAGGGCATCACAAGATGAAGAGCATGAACCCTTCTTTGTTTCAAATCTTGGAAGCACAAAAAATGCAAGAGGACCTATGCATTAAAGGTGGGGGGAAATCTGTCTACCTACATCCACATTCTACTCTATGCCTTGACACCTCTTTCCAAGGGGGTACTTTACCAGGAGCACCTCTTGATAGGAGGAAATATAAAGTGTTCTCTCAACTATGGGTAGCATATACATACTTGGCTAAGGAGGGAGCCTTGGGAGAAGCTAGCACAACGCAGATAATCTCTCATGAATTCAGAAGAGAGATGAGAAATTTCCTAAAAGGGGCATTGCTAACTCCCACTCAGATATCTGCGCTGAGAGAGGAGAAATCAGAGATCTATGATGGCATGAGAATGAGGACACATGGAAAATCCATATCTTTGGGGAATCCCATGATCTCTTCATTCACAAAGAATATTTCTAAACATGGCAAGGGGATGCTAACCCTCTTGTATACTTGGGCCAAAATGAGGAAGTTTCAGAAGACAAGGACTTTCCGAGGGGAAGTTGATTTCCATATGCTTGAATATTGTCTTGAGCAAGATCAACTGTAATTGGGGCAGCAAAAGGGAGATTATGATGCTCCAACATGTGACTTTTATATCAAGGATGTCAAATAAGGGAGCCATGATATGACAGGGGCAGCATTTCAGACCTCTATAGCGCTGTCATTCTTAGAGAGCTTGGATCCTTATTGGGATTCCCAACTCATGATGGAATACTCCAAGGACCTTTTCACATGGGGGGTTCTTGATGGGGAAGTAAATGTTGAAAGGTTCAAGGTGGTTGATGGAGTTATCTATTTCTATAATGTTATTCTTTTGGTTAGTGACTCCAAGCTCAAGGAGAAACTACTATATGTCACCTATGAGATCCTTCTTTCCAAACCCACCAGTTTCATTAGAGCATATCATACTCTCTTGGGTGGTTTCATATGGGAAGGTTTCAAGGAATAGGTGCACACTCATATGAATATGTGCATGGAATATTTGGTAAATAAGGAGGAACATAGCTTTTGGGAGGAGCCACCATTCACACCTCCTTACTCATTGAGTGTGAGAGGGAACTCATCCATGAGTTACCCCACTGATGTAAAACAAGTATATATAGAGGCTTGTCTTTCTGAGCGTTATCATGTATCTCCTATATTCTTATATTTTTCTAACACTCATTTGCAGGATATTGTGCCAAGATGGGGCACTATTTATGATGGGATTCATGGGCCACTCAGGGCCATGAACTATGTTGATGCAAGCCATTCCTTGGAGGATCTTGGTAAGCTATTATATTCTTCATGGTGTGATTCCTTTACACCAACTAATATGTACATTCTCCAAGTATTCCAAGGGCATGGGGCAGCAAACAAGTGTTGAGGAAGGCACTTGTCATATCCTAGTCTATGGAAGTTAAGGATAAAACTGCATTGGTTGCACATGAGGGAACATATTACTTCTCATTTATCATACATGGCAGCTAGCATGATTCTAATCATGATCCCACAAACTGAAGATGTCTTTATCTTTGTTGGGGACATGGTTGGAGGAGAGGCACACTTGTTGGATGTGTCCGTGGGGAAATAAGTTCCCCATTCTCTTTACATTGCATGCTTCAATGGGAGCATGAGATTTTGTAGGGCCACTATGATAGATCACTTGTCTCTTTGTAGAGTAAGCCATATGTTTGTTGGGGAAATGCCTCTCATATGTGTTGGGAGGGATTTTTTCTGTGGATTACCAAGCTGGGAGGTGATCCACTTCATTTGGATGATAACATGGAGATGGGAGACTTTCATGAATCATGAAAATCCCCATGATTGTCATCACTTCTATCTTGAGGAGGCCATGGATCAGCAAGAAGGTTTCCATACCAACCTTCCATTCTTTCATGATGAGAACCATTGGATTTATTCACCAAGGGCCAACTTGCACATGGAGGAAGGACCATTGGAGGATAGAACTATTGCAAAATATTAATAGTAATGGTGGAGACTATTGGATGAAGAGGCCACAAGAGAGGAAGGGGAGATTTTGTAGCACCCTTGCAGTTTCTTGAGGACAAGCAACATTTGGGAGGGGGAGACTCTAATATTCCTAAATTAGCTACAGCTAATAGGAATATAAATTTTTCCTTGTTTATTTTTGCATTTCATGATTGATGAATAAATTGTAAAGGAGGACATGTAAAACTCCTGAAAACTAAGAATAAATCAATGCCTATGTGAACAGAGACATATCTGGGCTATGTAAATTAAATCCTGTAGGTGTGAATGGGTCTAAATCACAAGAATGGGTCACCTTTGACCAAGTCAACATCGCAGTCTAGATGCATTGAACCTCCTTAAGGGACAACACAGTTCTAGAAGGAGATTCTAAATGTGAGAAGGGCTGAATCAATGACGTGGTTTAGGGTTTTTCCAAGACTCCAATCTTATAAAAGGAGGAGGAGATCAACAAGAGAGGGTTGTTGAAGATTATCATTTCTGAAGGTATTGTCTGCTCATACATCCCTTGTTGGGTCTTCCTGTTCAGGAATCCCACCTCCTTCCTTGAGAAGCTCTTGGAGGAGACTTGTGCTATCTTTTCCACATCAGGCTTTTAGGCCAAGCTCACCTTACACCTATAGCACTTCTCTTGTTGAGGGTTGAGCTATTCTTGTGAGCTACAGTAGTGGAAGACACTAGATCTGTTCAAATCTAGCTTACACTAGTGGCTCTTCTCAGTGAGTGTGTCTTTTAACCTCCTGGAAGAGTTCATTAGCTGACTGAGATTCGGATATACATCTTGGCATTAGGCCAAACCATCCTCAGAGGCTACAATGTTTTTTCTCTACCTAGACAGCATTATTTGCATATCTACAGCTGCAGGGTGTTTTGTCTACATTTTGGAGGAGAGATCTCCGGTGTTGGGATTCTTCCTTTCACTGTGGTGATCCATGGATTGGCCATCCAATCCATGTTAGTTTCAGATCTGATATGCTGTAACATTTTTATTCAGAAATTTCTGAATCATTCTGCATATCTGCAAGCTTAGATCTCATATCTACTCTCTATGCTTCATGTTTTGTACAAAACCCCAAGGGGAATGTATAGATCAACATTTATTGTACACAGATCTGTATTAGATCTAAATTTCTATGTACACATATGCTATATATCTTAAGAACTAATAAACTACTACTTCAGCCCTAAAAATAATGTTGTCATGATTATACAGTCTTTTCTTATGGTTGTAGCACCTCATCTCTGAGGATTTTTGTTGTATAAACTCATTATTTCTCTTTTATACTGTATGGGCTGTAAATAACATCTGATTTGCTGTTATATATCTGATTTCTAAACCTTCACATCAACCTCCTAATGTGATTTAGTGGATCTGTTTTATTTCTGAAGAAGTCCTTTGCATAGAGTTGCAGCCCCTCTCTTTGGGTGGTTTTCAGCTAGATTAGTTTGTGGGAGATCTGTTTAACCCACCTAGTCTGATTTGTTTTTACTCTCCTTTTGGATTTAGATCTTAGATGAGCTGATCTAAGGGATCCGAGAGCTGCAAACTCATTTCTATGCATAATATTCTCAGAAGTGTGTTATTTCAGCAGGCTTGCTGAGCTGTTCCAGATTTGGAATATTACAAAATGTGTCAAAAACTACCTTTTCTTCTCTTTCTATGACAAGCCTGGAAGTAGATGTCTGTATACCTTGTCGTTGCATCGACATTGTGGCTGAGGAAGTAGGGGAGGCCATTTTTTGACCTCCTACTGGAGATGATCTAGGGGAGTCCATGATGTGAATTATTGTCTGCTACTCTGATTCATCTCCTTGGTCGATATCCATGTGAATTCTAGCCCTCTTCCTATATTTTAGTTTAAATTCCTTACTATACGTATCATTCACCGAAGGTGACTAATCCTCTCTTGGCCTCTTTCTCCCTATATCTTTCTATTTCTCTTTCCCCCTGTGTTTTTTTTCTTCTACACCCTTCCTTTCTTATGTTTTTGGGGTCTGGATGCCTGAGGTGGATATCACTTGTTCTTCATCTTCTTGCAGGGTGTTGGTCACCCATTCTTCTTGATTTTCCTATTGCTCAGTTGCAGGCCTGTGTGTGTGGACATAAGGTGTGGACCTATTTTCCACCCTTTTCTTGGAGATGATCCCTTCAGGGTCATAATACCAAGTGAAGCTGTGGTTGAAACCCATCTCCTTTAGATTATTATCGGCCTCCTCCCTACTGCTCTACTGTTACAGATGAAAGGCCCAATTTTTGCCTTGATTTTGAACTTGGACTTCTTCTTTACAGACACAAAGTGAAGCTCATCTGCATGTATCATTTTCCTTATATACTCCAGTGCAAAGACACTCATGGAGAGGAACTTTGGCAATTTGTAAGGGGATCTTAATTTATCCTTGGATCTGCTACACTGTTGAGTGTGGTGATGGTTGGATGCAAAAATAAATCCACAAAGTATTTGTATGTATAATTCTTCTGATCCTTTAATAAAAAAGTGGTCCAGAAGATGACAGATTGAGGCTCAACATCTTCATTGACCTTAGTTATCTTAAAGTGAAACCTGCTGGACTAGAAATAAACAAACATATACACCAATACAGAGGTGTATTTGAACACCTCCTCTATATTGAATTTTAAGAATTGGTCATGTATAGCATCAGCCATGAATTGGGCATCGTTGAAAATGACTGAGGGCTTGGAATTTGATGAAAGGATGGATAAAAATCCTATTACAGCCTTATCAACCCATTGGTCTATGTGACACCCTAGCAAGTATGACAAGACAATGATTATATGTTGGCTTATGTCAGGAAAAATAGAAGAAGGATATGGAAGGTTCTTTGTAGGCATTGGGGCATTAGTGGCCATGAAAAGTTGCAAAGTTTTGGCTCTGCTGGAAAATTCAAGCTTCTAATAAAATTCCCTAAGGGCTTCATAAGAGAAAGGAACTTTTTGTTTAGGAGTGGGGGCCTGCATCATTTGTTGGATGGATTGGGCATTGATGGCGAACATG
This sequence comes from Pinus albicaulis, assembly GCA_034641835.2. Taxonomy (NCBI): domain Eukaryota; kingdom Viridiplantae; phylum Streptophyta; class Pinopsida; order Pinales; family Pinaceae; genus Pinus; species Pinus albicaulis. The sequence goes on along the minus strand of CM076572.1, from coordinate 1,010,739,077 downwards.
ATTTCTCCTGTTGGGGTGACTATGGTTATATGATTAGTGTCATAACAAGACTGACATTTTCTGATGAACTCTGGGCAACTATGGGTTTTGGTAAAAATTTAAAAGGGTAACAGGCCTATATCATCAACTTATTCAAGGAACTTATCCTTGAGCCAACAATAGACATTAAATAAATCAAAGTTTGACTCTGTCTTGTGGATTTTATAGTCTCGTTCTGCTAGAGCCAAGTGATCCAGGTCCACTTGTGGGTAGACCATAGGATTAAAAGGTTGTTGATCTAGATTTATAGGCATTTATGTCTTTTGTGTTTGACTTTAACTGGTCTCTTTTACTATAGAAGAAGGAATGGGATTGAAATAAGAGGGAATTAGAGAGGGGGAATTTTCACAGATCAGGTCTGGGGAAGGAACAAAACAGAAAAAGGGAATATCAATCAAAATTAAATAGTTTTAAGAAAACTACAATCCTTGTTGCTGAGAGCTAATATTTCCTTTGACAAATAGTGGTTGATCTTGATTTTTCTGCAAATCTCTACAAATCCAATGCCTGCAATAATTTAACCAAATAAGCAAAGTAAACTTTTCTTCAGTCATGAATTCCACTGTTAAATTGTGATCGGAGGACCGTTGAGTTGGCGCGTGTCTATTGGATAGCGACCTAACCATTTATTGTGCAACAAGCTGTTGGTGAGAATGAATGTGATTGGATGGAGGGGACAGGTAGGCGGGGATGTGGCACCAAGCCAAGGGCAACGACTAGTCCAACGGTTAAATGTGCGATGGTTTTGTAAACAGAAGAAATTGTTTTTGGAGGAGGGTAATTACAGTGAGCGGTATCAGAGAGGGGGTGCAAATAACTGTGGGAGTGCCACGTTGTGGTTTCGGCGGTATCGTATGCCGCCCATTTCGCCCCCCCCCCCCAGTTGTTAGTGTTCGAAGGATGATGGGGGGCCAAAAGGAGGTGAGGGTCGTCAGATGTGGAGTGACGTGCAAGGATGACAGAAAGGTGAGGGCTAATTAGCGCTGATGGGATGTGGTGATGTGACAGTGGGGTCGGGGAAAAATGAATTTCGGGGTAGTGTAGGAGTTAGGATAAAAGTGAATGTGAGTCTTTGGGGGGTTTGGGCTAAGGGGGATAGTACTATCTTTAGGACTTAGGATAAAAACTAAGGCATAGAGTATGCCTTAATAATTTTTTAATACAATTTTAACCCCAAATCTTTGGAACATAACCCTACTCCAACACTTAGAACATAAACACTCTTTTCTTTAGATTTTCTTCTTCAACCATAGAAAACATAAAATTTTTATGGTTGCACCTTATGAGATAAAGTTCATATTTTTCTTGCATTTTTTATCCTCAAGATATCTACCTACCCAAACTACAAATCTAGCATTTTTTCTTCTTTTGTAGGGTGCATTTGGACTTGTAGACCCTGAAACATTTTTCTTTTGAAATTCTAACCTAACCCTTATCCCTTATTTCTCCAATTGGTTCAGATTAATTTTTTGAACCAATTTCATTTCTACCTAGTCTACTGATATGCCAAGTTTAAACAGTTTGGAAAATCCTTATCTTCTACCCTATCAACAAAAATTCAAAATTGTACAATCATGCTGAAACTGTATGATTGAACAAACCTTTCTAAAGAGTAGTGGCATTTTGATTTGCAACACTTTCAGAGCTATTCATTTTTGTGGGGTTTTATTTTCCTCTTTTACACCCTCTTTTCTTATTATTTTCATTTCTTTTCTCTATTCTTCAGAAATTCTTTGAATATTGAAATTTATATATAATATGAAAATTTGAAAGTAAGAAATTATTCAGTCACCTTGTGATACTGTAAATTACATGACTCTAACAAGTCCTATGATGTGTGATATTCTATACTTCTCACTCCCAACCTATGAATTTATTCCAGAATTTATTTTAGTCTCAGATAATCCCTAGGGATATCTTCACCATCGATCTTCTTTTCTTTTGTAATGTTCCAAAAATGGATTTCTCAGGAAGACATGCCTAAAAAAAAAAAATTTCTGGAATGTGTGCTTAAAATATCATAAAAAATGTTAAAAAAACACTTAGAAACCAATTCCAAGTGCTTCAGAAACCTTTACTCAGCTTTTATGGGCAAAAAGGTGGGGAAAAGTGAATATTTTGGCCCTAAAATGAGTATAATCAGAAATATGCGTACAAATAAGGGTCATGGCTCTGGGATATGTTATATTAGGTCAAGATATATCTACATGCCGAATTTCAGCAAAAAAAAATGTGTTTTTCTAAGTTAAACATTTCCTCCTTCCCGACTAGTCAAGAAAAACCCTGATTTCCCATGACTTGGAAGATGAAGAAATTTACTAAAGAAAGGGCAGCATATTTTCTGAAGGTGTAAGATGTAAAAAAACATGGGACATAAGAAAATTAGTTTAATAACATGGAATAGGCATTAATAAAGGTTAAACAACAGTTTTACATGGAAAATCCCTCAATATTGAGGTGCTACAAGACAAGAAAATGACCCAGAAACTGTTCAACGTTAATTAAAAGAGGTTGAAGCTTATTTTTATTATATTACATATCTGAAACTGATAAATACATGAAAACAGAGATCTATAATGAATCAAAATTCCCAAAGGGCTCTTTATTACATTCCCCTTGGGGATTTTAGCAATACATGAAAATGCCGGAGTAGATATGAGTTTTACTGTAGCAGATCTACAAAAAGATTCAGAATTTCTGAAGAAAAACTTCATTGAATGTATCATATCATAAATAGACTTGTATTGGTTGGCCAATCCAAGGATCACCCTTGATGCAAGGAGGCTTCCTTCACATCAGAGATCTAGCTCCAAAATGATGCCAAAAACCCTGCAATGCTACTCCTTCAGCAATAACGTAGATCTAGGGAAATAACTGCGCAATATACCATGAAGAACAAATTTCCCTGATGCCAAGATCTGAAATGAAGCTCAAATCATTCAATACATCTCTCCAATGGATTAGAAACCCTCCTCCACTGAAAATAAGTATTGAAATGCTTTAGATCTGAAAAGATCTAAATTCCACTTGCTACAACTTACAAAGGCAATCAAACCCTCAACAGGATCTACATTGCAGTTCGAAGTAGAAGCTTGGCCAAATGCCGGATAGTGGATCAATGCAGCACATCCTCCTCCAAAGAGCTACTCCATGGAAGGAGAGAGGATTCCTAAATAGGAAACCCTCTTCCCTTAGGCTAAAAATCCTAGAGAGCTAGAGTTTCTCAAGAAACCTCTATTTCGAAAATACTTCAACAACCCTTCCTTGAGCCCTCTCCTTCCTTTTTATAAAATGAGGAAGTGCAAAACCCTAAACCACTTCACTTGAATTAGCCCCTTTCACATTTAGAAGCTCCTTCTAGAACTGTGCAGGTCACTTAGGAGGTTCAATGCACCTGGACTGTATTGTGATTTGGTCCTGTTGACCCAGTCAAATAGCTTAGCCCTATTCATACACAAGTGGTTTTTATGCAACCAGCTCATATTTAATCTTGTTCACATTGAGCATGTATTTATTTTTAGATCTAAGGAGTGTTGCATGTCCTCCATTAGTCTATTATTCATAAACATAAAAAATAAAACAAAATTCTAATGTTCCAATTAGCTTAGCTAATTTAGGAACATTACAGTCCTCCCCTCCCAAATGTTTCTTGTCCAAAAGAAACTACAAGGATAGAACTAAAAAGTGTCTCCTCCTCCTACTGTAGCATCCCCATATGATGACATTCTCCAAATAATGAGATGTTGTGTCAATAATGAATCTCCATATTGCCCCTCCCAATCATGCAAGTTAGCTGAATAGCTATCATGAAACAGTCAAATACTCAAGAAGGCAATAAGGTGCTTCCTAGAGGCTCCCTTGAGGCATGGAATCTGAAGTGTATTGGGAAATAACATCCCACATGTGAGTTCTCCATCCTCAAGCAATCATCCACTAAAAATGAGTCACCTCATGACATGGCAACTCTATGAAAATGTTCCTCCACCTTGAGCTCCTGCAAAATAGGTGGGCTGAAATTATACACATGGGATACAAGATAGCCTACCCCACGTTGTTCTCCTCTCCACTTAAGATAAGTGTAGAGTGAAAAATGATCTTGGGCTGCAAGGACATTTCCCTCAACTGGCATCATGAGGTTTAGATCTACAAAGTTCCTCCCTCCAACGCTGTAAAACCAATCAGCCCAAAATTTCTCATATGTGATGGATAGAAGAGTATCACCATGAATTACTCCATCACACACATGGCTCACCTCCAAAAGAAACAAGTGTTTGGGTATGGTGGCCACAATTTTTCCCATGTTCCCATTAGAACATGTGGGAATCTCCTTCCCAAAAGGACACACTCATCTCATGTGTCTCTTTCTCAATCATGCTCTCAAAAGACATAATGGCAATATCAGCAAAGAAAACATGATCATCATCATAATGAAGGAAATACTGAAGGTTCTATGTAATGCAAGAGAGTACCAACAGTCTTCCAAGTCCTCACAGCGCAGTTTTTCAAACTGCTGCTTCATAAATTTGTATGGCAAAATGCTTCCTATGACATGGTTAATCATATAAATAAAGAGAACTCATATGTAAGGAAAACATCTTTTCCCAAGGCCACATAATAGATGGATGTCTCCATCATGCAGATTGGCCCAATGAAGTTCATGGTGCTCCATGAATAGCTTGCCTCTTGTGGAGCAATGCACTACCAAGAGATGGTAAGAGAATGCAAGCAAAATCCCTCACCATATGTAGAAAGTAAGAAGATACATGGATCCATGAATGAATCCCCAATAATAGTTTGGCACACTCCCATGAAGGGGAATGAACCAAGGGTTGCATGAAAGTCCTTCTCCTCCTGCTTGGAAACCGAAGACAAGAAGAATAAATCATTTTCCTCACCTCCTCCTTGCTCACCAAGTGCATTGAACGAGAAGTGATCCTGGGAATACTCCATCAATAAATCCCACCTCCAAAGTGACAACGTTGTTGGCCTATGCAAATAGGCTCCCATCAATACATAGCTCCAACATTTGACATGCGGAATGTCAAAGGCATCTCCCAAAATGTTGTTGCATATGAGAAGTCCTTCCCATGAAGAAATTCCTTCTTGAACATCTACAGTCAAGGAGTAACCCCTTTGCACTATGTTAGTGCCATCTTCTACTCCTGCAAGATCATGAAAAATATGAGAGAAAATCTGCCTGTGCTCTCTGTTAGTCATCAGTATTTTTCACCTGTTGTTGATGACTAGATTCCTAGCTGAGTTTTCTAGAAGCTGATCTCCATATGTCAATTTTTCATCTAGAAAACCCCCCAAATTTTTGCTTTCCTAGCCCTTCCTGTCAGCCTATGATCATAGCAATATTCAGTTTTCAAATTCATATCCAGTTTCAATCATATAATCTTGTCCATGAGCTGTCATAAGATAAATTTATCTGCTGTCATTTACCCTCATCCCCAGGTCATTCATTAACCAATTGTTGATAAGAATGTCAGCCACCCTACCTCTGATCATATGCCATTTTGAGAGCTAATCCTACTCAAAGAAAATACTAAAAATCTGTCAAAGATTTCCCCTAAGTTAGGTAGTGGCGCTTTAAGGAATCCCTTCCTTGATGAAAAGCATCCCGAGCCAAAATATTTTGCTAAATACCAACCAACCCTGAATTAGCACTTATTCTACAAAAGAAAACCTTGATATACCCCTAAGTCGCGCCACTAAGAGGTCTTGTTGTCTCAATCCGGAAGAAAGTCTACAAGGATCTAGAAATAGAGGAAGATAAACATGTGCACAGTCTAAAGAATATGCTTAAGATTGGGAAAAATCTCCATAAGACACTAAAGGAGCTTTCAAAGGTTCAAATTCATATTGTTTACATCTCTGCAGGGTGCAAATTGAATGACAAACAATATCCAGACCAGAAAAAAGAGACAAGTCCAAATAAGTCTCTCATGTTGAAGAAATTTGCCATCATATAGCAAATGGAGAGAGGCAATGATAACAAAGCATTAGTGCATCTTTCAAAGGTCAAAAGTTTCCCTAAAAGCTGATACCATCCTTCAAATCCACACAAATACAGAGGACTAATATAAGGTTGATCTGCAGTGTTCCAGTTTTTCCTTCAGAGGTAATGATGCATAAGTTTTCCCAAGGACATCATCATAGTACATAAGAAGATAGCTGCTTCTTATGCTGCCTTGAGCCTGGGATAAAAACACCAGTCAAAGAACAAATCCAATGAACCTCTGCAAACACAGTCCAAAAAAGGTTAGTAAATGATGACTAGCAAGAAAATACTCCACAAACTACATGTCATGTGGTTTCTGGTTTAAAATTTCACAAATATATTTTGAAAAAAGGATACATATCCTAGAAACATGCCTCATATAGAAGATTGTCAAGATTTCACTTTATTACCTATTCTGATATACCAAGCAGAGACATGTGTGGCAAAGAAAGATGACAGAGTTTAGCAAATGGATGAAATGTCATGACTGTGATGACCTCCTTCAAAGAGCAAGTGGATGAAATGTCATAACTTTGTTAACCTCCTCCAAGCAAGAGAAAATGGTTGGGTGACATGCTGAAAACCTCCTCCAAGCAAGAGCAGATGGTTGGGTGACATGTTGAAAACCTCCTCCAGTATAAGAGCAGATGGTTGGGAAACATGATAATGACCTCCTCCAATAAAGAGCAGAGGGTTAGGAACAGAGATGTAACCTCATTTAAAGAAGCATCATGTTAAGGTGTTTTAGATAAACTTCATAAAAATGTAGGCCACCTCCTTCCAAGGGATTAAAAAAAAAATGCATCAGCAGGTTTGGATTATATTTAAGAAATTTTTCAATTGGAAAGTCAAATTTGAAAATCAGTGGGAACAATTGAAAGTTTATAAGTTGAATTCTAGTATTACATCATAAGCAAAGCAGTAATATTATAGTGTTGAAGAAGCCTCTTGTTTCTGTCTATGAAGACCTCCATCAGCAGATAAAAAGAGAAGGCCTCATGATAGGTCTAAAGGGTCATTAAAAAGAGCTGCAATAGTAATTTTTGTGATGATTTCCCTTATTGACTAAATCAAGAAAAAGCATAGCTACTCCTTGAAATGATCTATTCAAATTTCAGAAGGTGTAGTTATGACATGCATGAAAAACATGGTTCAAGGTGGTTTCCCCATAATGAACAAACAAGAGCAGTGGGTTTTCGATGGCTGGATTTCATCTTGGCAGTGTTATGAGCTCAATTTTTTTCACCCATTATAATGGCACAGACAGGAGTCTTTGGTCCTTTCATTATCTTCGGAATCTGTGGTTTCATTTGGTTTTAGTATGGCTAACAGCAATATCTAGAAGTCCTCAAAGTCATCCTCAAATACCTGGGTCAGAGCTTCTGTAAATTCTAGATGGAGATGAGAATTCCATAAAATTTGGCACACATAAGCCCTTTGCAGAGTTTTGATAAATATTGATTGGAGAGAATTTTACAGCCCTTGTTGTTAAGTCTATTTCACTGAAAAATACAACTGAAGATGAATCTGATCTAGATGATTGTTCTAGAGCAAGAGTTAATAAAAAATATGCAAGCACTGATCTGGAACAAGAATTTTCAGAACCAGATCCAGATGATAGAGAAATGCATGATTTCTAGCCTGAACAATATGTGCTAGAGAAAGGCTCGAAGGAGGATGTAGAAGATCTGGAATCAAAGCGTGAAGCAGTTGTGAAAGTGTCAATTCAAAAGAGCGCACAACTATAGTGAGGTGGCTGAAACCTATGTTGCAGCCAGAAGACCCGAGGGAGTTTTACAAAGAAGAAGTGGTAAGTTAATGAGAGGTGTTAAGTTGAAGACCTTTTTATGTTACAGACAGAAGGACAATACACTGGTGTTAAAAGGCCCATGACCTTATGTATATGAAAGCCTCCCTCCAAAGATAGATCAGGGATGTAACCTCATTCAAAGAGCAGAGAGCTAACAGGTGTCTTAAGTGACTTCAAAAAATTGTTTACACTACTTTTTCCAAAATAATAAACAATTAATGCATGGAAAAGATATAAGATTGTGTTTGAAAGGGTTTTTATTGGTAAGAATAGTTGGGAAAAAATGGTTAATACAAATGAAAACTCATTGTGTTGAAAACCTCTTCCACATAGAATCCATACAGTGGCATAAGGGTGTTGAAGGTCTCTATTTCTTATTTTTACAAAGGATCTCCTCCAAAAGATACAAGGTCACATTTTCGGAGAGAGCATTGCTATCTATCCAAGTGCCTTTCCCAACAAATAGACAAAGAACATTTTCATGATCAAAACCATGTTTCTTGTCTAAAAATTCAAAGGATACACAGTGCTTAGAGAGACAGAAGTCACAAGAAAATTCACCTAGGGAAAGAGCAGTTGATTTTTCAACTTGAGGATGGCCTCCCTCACAAAAGGCAAAGGGTCAGTTCTCTTAAGGCTTTCACCATGCAAATTAGCTCATACAAATGGTTAAAGAGATGCTCAAACAAGTTTCATGATTTTCTGACCGAACATAGATGAAATTGACAAAATTGAGAGAGGTTTTTGTCCATAATAGGTTCAATAAGAAAAACCTCCTTCATTTTCTAAACAGGTATCATGGTTTGTGAGAAATGTAAAAACTTCAGATGTCAGAGGAGAATTTCTGCACCATAATTCACCATTTTGACTAGTGTTGGGACAGTAAATTTTTGAACAACCAAATGGATACCAAATTAAAAACCTCAAGCATATTTTGAAATTATACTTCCATAGCTTTCCAACGAGCCATCTCGGGCCAAATTCTGACAACAGGAAGGCATCCAAAAGTAGCCTGCAAACAACACTATGTATTTCTGCACCAACATTCACCATTTTTTACCAGTGTTGGGACAGTCAATTTTTGAACAATCAAATGGACACCAAATGAAACAACTCAAGCATATTTGGAAATTATACTTGCATAGATTTCCAACGAGGCATCTCGGGCCCAATTCCGACACCGGGAAGGCATCTAAAAGTGGCCTGCAAACAACACTATGCATTTCTGCACCAAGATTCACTAGTTTTGACCAGTGTTGGGAAAATCAAATTTTGAACAACTAAATGAAAAAAATCAAGCATATTTTGAAAGTAGACTTCCATATCTTTCCAACGAACCATCTCGGGCCCAATTCCGACACCAGGAAGGCCTCCAAAACGGGCTGCAAAAGTGCACGGCGCGTTTGAAAAATTGTGCGGCGCGCCTGTAGGTATTAACAGTGTATTTTTCTAAAGAGCACGGTGTGCCTAGGTTTTTGCGTGGTGTGCCTGTGCAGCCAAGAGTTCTCTTATAGATTTATATGAATTAGTCATGATAACACAGTCTTACATAAGAAAAATGGTTTTGTTTTGAAGACCTTTGCTTAGTAACAAGAGGAGATACTACTTTAGAGGAACGAGCTAAACCTTCATCCAACAAATTATCTTCTTGTCTAAGAAAGGAGAGAAATAGTGATTAGAGTATAAGGCTTTTGTCAAATTTTAAGGAGGTCTTTAGTGTTATGAAAAAATAAAGGATTTTCAACTTCTAAAATCAGAAAAAGGAAAGTTTGTGAAGGGCATCATGATCACTTTGAAGGAGCATTTGAAAAAAAATTGTTTTAAACCAGTCCCTTTGTTGCTTAAACCAAAAAGAAAGCAGTGATTAAAACATGGACAGTCATCATTTCAAATTGAAGGTGTGCAATACATAAAATAGTGGTGTTGAAAGCAATTTGTTTAATAGATTAGAGAAGAAGCAGTGGTTAGAAGATGAATATTTTTGTCAGTTGAAAAGAGTCTTTTAAACACATTGATTTCAAAATCGCCATGATCATCTAAATCAAAGGAAAAACATGGATTGAAAGGTAAAATCATCATAGTTATTGATGATCTGTTTTCAAAAGGATTTTTTATTGAAACAATGAAAAGGAAAAGGGCTAATGTGCAAGTTTGAAAATCCTTTTGTGCTATGAGACAGCTAAGGTTACACATAGTTGATAGAGGAAAAAACAGAGTTTTGTAAAATATTTTCAAATCAGTTTAAAGAGTCATCTTGGTAGTGGTTTCAAAGAACACCTTGTTTACTTAACCAAAGAAGAAAAAATGATAGAAGGGTAATGTCCTTGTTGAAAGTTTGAAAGGTTGTTTAGAGAGAGTGAAAGGAAGAAACATATCTTGTTTTTTAAACATACCATGTTTGTCATGGTCAAAGAAAACAATGACTTCAAATGAGTCCCTTTCTGTTTCAAATAAACACAGAGAGGCAGTGAATAAGAAATGAGGGTTTTGTCAGTTTAAAAAGAGGTCATTTTGTGCTATGAAATAGTGAAGGATTTGCACAAACCTCTAGAAGAAAAACATAGTTTGTGAGGGTCTCATAATCAGCTTGAAGAAGTATGTTAAGACAATGTTTTCCAAGAGCACCCCTTGTTTACTAAATCAAAGAAAAACAGTGGCTAGGGGATGAAGATTTTGTCAAATTAAAAGGGGTTTTCTTGCTGTGGATAAAAAGGATAAAAATAGTGATTGATGGGAAGAGGTTTTTTGGTGCCAAAAACACAAACCACAAACATGTCTTGTTAAAAGCCTCTTGGCTCAAACACAATACTGAAAAGATGACTTTAGTGATGATGAGGAACAAGGCAAAGAGTCTAAAAATAGCAGTGATAATGAAGAGAAAAGTGATGGGCAGTAAGGCAGTGATAAAAAGGAACATTATGGAAGCCAACACAGCAATAAGCATGAGGATGATGAAGCACAGAACAGTGAAGGGAAAGAGCATGACAGTCATGAAGAAAGTAGTGACAGAGACAAACAAGGCAGCCCTCAAGCAAGCAATGATGAGGGCAAAAAAATACAAAACATGGATCATGAAGGGCACTCTCCAAAGCATGTGCTAGCTGCCTCTCCTAGGCAAGGGGCCATGACTTCTTCACCAAAGCTAAAATGCCAAACAACAAGGAAGACAACCAAGAAAAGCTCAAAACTGCCCAAAGAGGGCGCTCGGTGAGAAAAAAAGAGAAATACACCTCTAGACTTGGAATTTTGGCCCGAGTTTCTAGGCCTGTTTCTAAACACCCTTAAGGGGTTTGATCACCAAAATTGAGCGAATTTCGACACGATCTTGTTTTTTGACATTTTTGGGCCTAATTACATAAAATCATGGGCGCCGACATTTTGGTTTGGAGCATCCTCAACTTTTGAGAGTGGTACCATTGGATGCATTAAATTTAGGGGCATCTACTCAGAAATTTTCAGAGCATTTGAAGTTGTTTTGGTCCCCCAAAGATGCAAAAAACACTCACTTTTTCGACAAGGCCCACATATCAGCAAGGCCTATTTTTTGGGTTTTTTCACTCAGTTCAGTATTTGACAGACCTCTAGGCATCATATTGGGAAAATTCAAGTTTTTCCAAAAATTATACATCTAGATATTTCCAACAAGCCATCACGGGCCTCATTTCGACATCGGGAATGCCCTCAAAAGTCATCTGAAAGACAGGCAATTTTCTGCTGGTGCGCCCTTAGTGCTTTTTGGCCAAAAAAGGCAGTTTTCGGAAGTGGCCTCTCCAAATGTGCGTTAAGCTATTTTGGGACATTATCAGTCATAAAAACTCAATATAATTCCTTTTTTTAGCATTTTTTAGATATTTTCATAGATATTTTGTGCCTTGGGCTTTGCAAAGCCTCAAGGACAAAATTAGATATTTTTGATGGGCCAATGAGCTTGCTAGTTGCGCTAGGAGGTTTTCCTCCATCTTGGCCTATATATTACAAGAGACTTCACTATAAATAAGGTTGAAATTGATGATATAGAGAAATATATGGTTATACAAGCTTTGAAGAAACACTTGTCTCATGCATTAGATAGTTTCTTGAATGTTTTCGGATGATGAAAGAGGACTGTTGTTGGATTCCTTGACTTGGTAAAATGGTATAGTGTCCCTCTCTGTTATGCTTCTTAGTTTTCATTCATATTCCATGTTATTTCTTGCTATAAGACAGTAGAGAATATATTTGAGACATGCCCTTGGAGGCACCTCAAATTTCCTGTTTCTTTATAGCTTCTATGTTTTCTTCCTTCTTAGTCATATCAAAGAATCCTTGATTGCTCTTTGATAACTAAAGAAATTGTTTGCTTGTTTCATTTATGGTCTTATGCATGCTAAGTATGATTCACGGTATGCCCTGCTTACTCATGGCTAATCATAGCTCCACCTCTGAAACCTTTCTTTGATTGTTTGATTATTTTAGTTGAACCAAGGAGGTCTTGTACTGATCTTACCCTTTGCCTTCTTACTTCAAAGTGCTTGATAGCTTGGAATACTATGCTTAGGAATTTCATCATAGTGATTTGAGTTATTTCTTTGTCTTAATTATCTTTCCCCAAAGTCTGATAGCAATTTCCTAAAGTTAGAGAGTCATATATCTCTATGTATTACTTGAATGTTTATTTCTATGCATTTATCAGTTTATAGTTACATTTATCATGATTAATGGTTAGCCCTACCATGTTTATGTCAGCTATTGAACTATTTATGTTTGAAATCCTTTGTTCTTCACAAATTTAGTGTCCATCCCACTCCATTTTACCCAAAGATCCATTTTACCTTGATCAAATCGGCCCTTCAACATACCTTGTATCACCATCTGGAGCTTTCTTGACCTTTTCGATCCCATAGCCCAGTTGATCTGACATCTTTTTACCTATATTAGTCTTTGATCAATTCATCCCTCACAAACCTAAAAAAAAACCAAAAACCTACTTCATAACTAGCCTAAAATCAGAAACACAAGAAGCACAACACACAGACATCCCTTACACAAATAGAGAGAGCCTTCTCTGAGTCCAGGAAGGCTAGGTCCTTGGACTCCAAATATTGGTTTGATGTTACCCTGTCACTTGGCTTGCCAATCATCCAAATCATCGGACCCTAACATAATGGCGATCACGGTGGGACTTTTGAGTCAAAACATCCTCAGTATCCCTTAGGATCTCTCAAAATCTCAGTCAAAACTAGAAAACTTAGGTATTTTCTAAAGAGTAGAAACTAGCTCCTTCACCATCTTAGCAAAATGATGATTCAATTATAGGAAACTCTTCCAAACCTCAGGGCTACATATAGGAAACTCATAAAACCCCAAAAATATCTCTAGATTGGTGTTTACCAATATTGGTGGTGGACCATACACATATACTCTCAAAACAACTAAAAATCCACCTGGCGACTCCAGTAGCCTCCAGTAGGTCTTACTACTTTGCTAAATTTTAGAATACTATCTGATTGACTTATCCCACCGCTCACTAACATAGTGGCAATCACGGTGGGACCTTCCGAGTTAGTGACAATCTAAGTACTCCTTAGTAATTCTCGAAGTCTCAATCAAACTTAGAAAACTTAAGTGTTGTTTGAAGAGTAGAAGCTAGCTCTTTCACCATCTTAGAAAAATGATGATTCAGTTATTAGAAACTCTTCCAAACCATAGGCTGCACATAAAAACTTAGAAAACCCCAAAACATCCCTAGATTGGCTTTTTATCAGTTATTGGTGGTGGACCATAAACACATATCTCTAAAAAAAACAAAAACGTCCACCTGGTGACTCCACAACTCTCAATAGACCTAAATACTCCACTGGAGGAAGAACCTAAAACATGACCAGTCATCCTAGAAAGAAAAAGCACTCAGGCCTTAGTTGGATTCAAGAAATTATTGTCTTTATCTATAACTATGTTCTATCCTACTTTGAGCCTGATCAAGAATACACAGATGAGATCTACATTGATCATTGGAAAGATCTCAAACCTCGAAAAGCTAAGCCTCAAATTTCAGACCATGAGCAGGCTTATACACCTGTGCTTACCCCAGATTCACCTATGGAAAACCTAGAAAAACATGAGCCTCATGCTACCTTTCCCACTCTGACTGAAACCTCAAACAGTCATAAATCTCTTTTTACACTACCTATATCCACAAAGGTCCCAGAAAGATACAAGCCTCTGGTTTTACCCCCCATCTTCCGAGCCCTCCTTGCAAATATTCAAAATAAATTACCCAGATTTGATGGAGAAAGCTCCAAAGTCACCGCTGAAGAGCACGTCCAAAATCTTGAGAATTTACTTGACTTTTATGAAATAGAAGAAGATGATGTGCGTATTATAATGTTTGCCTTATCATTACAAGGAAAAATTAAGAGTTTGTTTAAAGACCTTCCAGCTGCAAGCATTACCAATTTTCATTAGTTCACTCAAATCTTCCTAGATAGGTGGGTGGTCATGGGTAATAAAGTTCTCATCATAAAGAAATACAATCAGTTAAAAAGAAAACCAGGGGAGACAATACAAAACTTTTCAGCCAGGTTCAATAAAGTATACCATGCAATGCCTGCTAACATAAAGCCACCCCTCGGATGTGCTCTCTTTCACTACCCAGATTCTTTTGTCCCAGAGATGGTTTTCCGGATAAGAGATAAAGATCCTTTGACCCTAGAATAAATGAAAAGGATAGCAGTTTATGCAGAATTCAACATAATAAATAGGGAGGCACAGCTAAGAATAATAGAGAAAGACAAAGAAAATCAAGAGACACTAATATCTTCAGAGGAAAAATTGGAAAAATTGGTATATGATTTCAGCAAACTAGAGCATCTACTTGACAAGAAAAGAGAAAAACACAAAGTTAAGGTTAAAACTGCTTATTCAAACCAACCTACACTTCTTCCTCAGGATGAACACAGTCAACTATTACAATACAAGAGTTATAAACAAAATGTGCCTAATCAGAAAGTTGCAAATAAAAACATAGAGGAATTCTCTAAAGAAAATATCAGCCATTTTGAAATCAAAAATTCTGAAATGGAAGAAGAATAAAAACCTTTAGGTTCTCTACCCTTATGCTTTAAATCATTCCAGACTTTGAAATAAAATTTGCATCCTAAAGATCTCTTAGCAATTATTCAGGAAACCCCTGCTCAAGTTAACTCTCACCTAAATCAAGGAAAGTTGATTGAAGAGGAATTCAAATCTGAGATAGAAGATAAATCAAAACCTGTAGGATCTCTACCTTTATGCTGGGAGTCATTTGAGTTCATAAAAGAAAATTGGCCTCCTAATAATCCATCAGAGGAAACTCATGAATCCCATGTTTATTATCCCAAACATCAAGAAGAGTTGAGTGAGGATGAATTCATATCCGAGATAGAAGATAAATCAAAACCTGTAGGATCTCTACCTTTATGCTGGGAGTCATTTGAGTTCATAAAAGAAAATTGGCCTCCTAATAATCCATCAGAGGAAACTCATGAATCCCATGTTTATTATCCCAAACATCAAGAAGAGTTGAGTGAGGATGAATTCAGATCTAAAATAGAAGATAAATCAAAACCTGTAGGATCTCTACCTGTATGCTGGGAGTCATTTGAGTTCATACAAGAAAATTGGCCTCCTGAAAATCTATCAGAAAAAACTCATGAATTACATGCTAACTATCCTCGACATCACAAAGAATTGGTTGAAGATGAAAACAAGCAAGAAATGAAAGAGAACCCACATGATCTCTCTAAACGCACAAGTGATGATTCATCATCTCTCATAAGTGAAGCCCAAAAAGACATTCATCCTCCAAGTCAGCTTTCCCAAGAGAAAGAGGATTATTGTAGTTATATCCAAAGAGAAATGAAAATGCCTCCCTTTTTAACTGAAGAGGAAATAGATCAACTTATAAACATGCAGACAACCTCTGAAACTTCATATAACCAATTTTTTTTTGATCTTCTCCTGTTAATCTTGCATACCATGAGTCAAAAAATAGATTTGTAAATCCATTTGAAGAAAAGAAATCTGATAGATCCAATATGCATGGCTGGTGACATTACTTATATTAATGATTCTCCAAGGTTTGATCAATATGTTGATGATTATGATATCCAAATAGAAACTAACCTTGCAGAGCTATCAACAATTGATTTGTGGGATGAAGTTCTTTATCATCAGGTTGAAAAAAGTAAGCAGCCAATACAGGTCACCTATGACACTGATGAGGAGAGCCTTGAGAGTTTAGAATTAAGTGAAGATTCTCTGACTCTTTGCTCTACTTCACTTCAGTCCATTCGAAATAAAATTCACATAATTGGAAATCAACAGTCTTTCAGCTTTGATGATGAGGTTGAAGAGGATGATGAAATTCTCGAGCATGTTGTAAATGAGAAGCCTTTTCCTGAAATGGTTGAGGAAATCATTTTGGACATTGAATCTTCCTTAACTCCAGATTTGCAGCCACCAAGTTCCATTGAGTTACAAATTTCAGATGAAGAAATAGAGGTTGATAAACACATGAGAGTTGTCACACTATCCTTTCAAGATGATTTACTGTCAAAGTGTATCCCTGCTCATCAACATGATGACCTCCACACAGTTTTCAGTACACTTAATTAGAACACATCAGCTTGGAAAGAAAACTACATTGCAATATATGATGGGTCTGACAATTCAAGTGATCATGAGAAAGGGGAAGAATTTCTTTACCAGGAGAGTCCCAAATATAGCCAAGTGGAAGAAGAATAGTCCTAAATGAAGCCTATATATCAAATCCTCTAGATCAGGTATTATTCCAAGATCCATTTGTTGTTTTCCTTGAGAAATCTGAAGGAGTAGTGGGTTCTATCATGAACAGTTTTCTACAAAGTATGAGAAAAAACTTAAGCACTACTGTCCGAAAACAAGCCAACTAGAAGTGGCCTTTTCATTACTTCAGCATCATGAAAGAGCTAAACCAAAGTCACCCATGCAATCACCTACTTGACTGGTTACATTGGAAAAGAGAGTTCACCAAATAAATGTCTATCATATATAGATTAGATTAGGATAGCTAGACAGCTGTGAAAAATAAGCTCAGCCTTGTGAGCATCTTTTTAGTTCTAGATTTTTTGAAGAAAAAATGAAAAAGCAGAAAATACAAAAACAGTAAAAAGTAGGAAAAGAGGGTAGTTTCTAAAGCAATGGTACAGCCCCATACCCAAAAATAGTCATGCTGAAAGCGAGAAAATCTAAATGCTGCTACTAATGCTCAAAAGATGTCTTGTTCAGTTATCTAGCCTAATTATAACTGAACATATTCTAAATTTATTGCTGATAAGTTAGTGAAAGAAATGATAGTAAAAAATGTGTAAGCTTAACTTGTCAAAGAAAATAGATTAGGAAAAGATACTGGTTCCACATGCTCAAAACAGAACCAAAGAGGAAAACAGGGATGAAAAACAAACTGTGTACCTTAGCCCTGATTTTTCTAAATTTCATTTCCATGCAAAATAATATTTGTGTGCATCTTGTCTTTCATGCCACAAGTACATGACAAATCAGACTGTCTAATCCTGATTTGGTCATTTTTCAATTTCGTGTTTTAGATTAGAGAATGAAATCCTGTCAAACAGCTTAATCTTGACAGTTGATCTAGCATAGGTAGAGAAAAAAGGAAGTTCATCAGTTTAATCTGAACTCCTGGAAGATATAAGTGTAGCATTAGATAGCTTCTATTCTGAAAAATATCATCTCAAAAGGTTGCTAGTCAAAATGCACCTAAAGAAGAAAAATGTTAGGAAATATAGCTAGGTAGGTAGAGATGTTTTTGAGGCTAATCATGCTATCAATTTTTAGAAATGGCATCAAGAAAGAATGCAATTTGCGCAAATGGATAAGACACTAGTCTTCATAAGCCATAGATCTGTAATTCTGGACACCTCCTGAAAAGGAGCTACCCTCCCCAAATGGAGTCACTGTTAGTCATCAGTATTTTTCACTTGTTGTTGATGACTAGATTCCTAGCTGAGTTTTCTAGAAGCTGATCTCCATATGTCAATTTGTCATCTAGAAAATCCCCAAACAAATTTTTTCTTTCCTAGCCCTTCCTGTCAGCCTATGATCAGATCAATCTTCAGTTTTCAAAGTCATATCCAGTTTCATTCATATAATTTTGTCCATGAGCTGTCATAAGCTAAAGTTATCTGCTATCATTTACCCTCATCCCCAGGTCATTCATTAACCAACTGTTGATAAGAATGCCAACCACCCTACCTCTGATCATATGCCATTTTGAGAGCTAATCCTACTAAAAAAAAATACTCAAAATCTGTCAAAGATTTCCCCTAAGTTAGGTACTGGTGCTTTAAGGAATCCATTCCTTGATGAAAAGCATCCTGAGCCAAAATATTTTGCTAAATATCAACCAACCTTGAATTAGCGCTTAATCTACAAAATCAAACCTTGATATACCCCTAAGTCGTGCCACTAAGAGGTCTTTTTGTCTCAGTCTGGAAGAAAGTCTACAAGGCTCTAGAAACAGAGGAAGAAAAACATGTGCACAGTCTAAAGAATTTGCTTAATATTGGGCAAAATCTCCATAAGACACTAAAGGAGCTTTCAAAGGTTCAAAGTCATATTGTTTGCATCTTTGCAGGGTGCACATTGAATGACAAACAGTATCCAGACCAGAACAAAGAGCCAAGTCCAAATAAGTCTCTCATGTTGAAGAAATTTGCCATCATATAGCAAATGAAGAGCTGAAATGATAACAAAGAAGGAGTGCATGTTTCGAAGGTCAAAATTTTCCCTAAAAGCTGATACCATCCTTCAAAGCCACACAAATATAGAGGACTGATATAAGGTTGGTTTGCAATGTTCCAGTTTTTCCTTCAGAGGTAATGATGCATAAGTTTTCCAAAGGACATCATCACAGTACATAAGAAGACAACTTATTCTTATGCTGCCTTGAGCCTGGGATAAAAACACTAGTCAAAGAACAAATCCAATGTACCTCTGCAAACACAGTCCAAAAAAGGTTAGTAAATGATGACTAGCAAGTAAATACTCCAAAAACTACATGTCATGTGGTTTTTGGTTTAAAATTTCACAAAGATATTTTGACAAAAGGATACATATCCCAGAAACATGCCTCATATAGCAGATTGTCAAGATTTCACTTTATTACCTATTCTGATATACCAAGCAGAGACATATGTGGCAAAGAAATATGACACAGTTTAGAAAATGGATGAAATGTCATGATTGCGATGACCTCCTTCAAAGAGCAAGTGGATGAAATGTCATAACTGTGTTAACCTCCTCCAAGCAGGAGCAGATGGTTGGGTGACATGCTGAAAACCTCCTCCAAGAAAGAGCAGATGGTTGGGTGACATGTTGAAAACCTCGTCCAGTATAAGAGCAGATGGTTGGGAAACATGATAATGACCTCCTCCAATAAAGAGCAAAGGGTTAGGAACAGAGATGTAACCTCATTTAAAGAAGCAGCATGTTAAGGTGTTTTAGATAAACTTCAGAAAAATGTAGGCCACCTCCTTCCAAGGCATAAAACAAAAAATGCATCAGCAGGTTTGGAATATATTTAAGAATTTTTTCAATTGGAAAGTCAAAGTTGAAAATCAGTGGGAACAATTGAAAGTTTATAAGTTGAATTCTGGTATTACATCATAAGAAAAGCAGTCATATTATAGTGTTGAAGAAGCCTCTTGTTTCTATCTATGAAGACCTCCATTAGCAGATAATAAGAGAAGGCCTCATGATAGGTCTAAAGGGTTATTAAAAAGAGCTGCAACAGTAGTTTTTGTGATGATTTCCCGTATTGACTAAATCAGGAAAAATCACAGCAACTCCTTGAAATGATCTATTCAAATTGCAGAAGGTGTAGTTATGACATGCATGAAAAACATGGTTCAAGGTGGTTTCCCCGTAATGAACAAACAAGAGCAGTGGGTTTTCGATGGCTAGATTTCATCTTGGTAGTGTTATGAGCTCAATTTTTTTCACCCATTATAATGGCACAGACAGGAGTCTTTGGTCCTTTCATTATCTTCGAAATCTGTGGTTTCCTTTGGTTTTTAGTATGGCTAATAGAAATATCTAGAAGTCCTCAAAGTCATCCTCAAATACCTAGGTCAGAGCTTCTGTACATTCTAGATGGAGATGAGAATTCCGTAAAAGTTGGCACACATAAGCCCTTTGCAGAGTTTTGATAAATATTGACTAGAGAGAATTTTACAACCCTTGTTGTTAAGTCTATTTCACTGACAAATACAAACTGAAGATGAATCTAATCCAGATGATTTTTCTGGAGCAAGAGTTAATAAAAAATATGCAAGCATTGATCTGGAACAAGAATTTTCATAACCAGATCCAAATGATAGAGAAATGCATGATTTCTGGCCTGAAAAATATGTGCTGGAGAAAGGCTCAAAGGAGGATGGAGAAGATTTGGAATCAAAGCGTGTATCAATTGTGAAAGTGTCAATTCAAAAGAGCGCACAGCTATAGTGAGGTGGTCGAAACCTATGTTGCAACCAGAAGACCCTAGAGAGTTTGACAAAGAAGAAGTGGTAAGTTAATGAGAGGTGTTAAGTTGAAGACCTTTTTATGTTACAGACAGAAGGACAATACACTGGTGTTAAAAGGCCCATGACCTTGTGTATATGAAAGCCTC
Source organism: Pinus albicaulis (assembly GCA_034641835.2). Classification (NCBI taxonomy): domain Eukaryota; kingdom Viridiplantae; phylum Streptophyta; class Pinopsida; order Pinales; family Pinaceae; genus Pinus; species Pinus albicaulis. The sequence goes on along the minus strand of CM076572.1, from coordinate 1,010,718,536 downwards.
CCTCCAAAGATAGATCAGGGATGTAACCTCATTCAAAGAGAAGAGTGCTAACAGGTGTCATAAGTAACTTCAAAAAATTGTTTACGCTACTTTTTCCAAAAGAATGAACAACTGATGCATGGCAAAGATATAAGATTGTGTTTGAAAGGGTTTTTATTGGTAAGAACAATTGAGAAACAATGGTTAATACAAATGAAAATTCATTGTGTTGAAAACATCTTCCATATAGAAACCATACAGTGGCATAAGGGTGATGAAGGTCTCTATTTCTTATGTTTACAAAGGATTTCCTCCAAAAGATACAAAGTCACATTTTCGGAGAGAGCATTGCTATCTATCCAAGTGCCTTTCCCAACAGATAGAAAAAGAACACTTTCATGATCAAAACCATGTTTCTTGTCTAAAAATTCAATGGATACATAGTGCTTAGAGACACAGATGTCACAAGAAAAGTCACCTAGGGAAAGATCAGTTGATTTTTCAACTTGAGGATGGCCTCCCTCACAAAAGGCAGAGGGTCAGTTCTCTTAAGGCTTTCACCGTGCAAATTAGCTCATACAAATGGTTAAAGAGATGCTCAAACAAGTTTCATGATTTTCTAACCAAACAGAGATGCAATTGACAAAAGTGAGAGAGATTTTTTCCATAATAGGTTCAAGAAGAAAAACCTCCTTCATTTTCTACACAGGTATCATGGTTTGTGAGAAATGTAAAACTTCAGATGTTAGAGGAGAATTTCTGCACCATAATTCACCATTTTGACCAGTGTTGTTATAGTAAATTTTTGAACAAAAAAATGGATAAAAAATGAAAAAAATCAAGAATATTTTGAAATTATACTTCCATAGCTTTCCAACGAGCCATCTCAGGCCAAATTCCGACAACAGGAATGCATCCAAAAGTAGCCTGCAAACAACATTATGTATTTCTGCACCAGCATTCACCTTTTTTGACCAGTGTTGGGACAGTCAATTTTTGAACAACAAAATGGACACCAAATGAAAATAATAAAGAATATTTGGAAATTATACTTCCATATCTTTCCAACGAGCCATCTCGGGCCCAATTCTGACGCAGGAAGGCATCTAAAAGTGGCCTGCAAACAGCACTATGCATTTCTGCACCGGGATTCACCAGTTTTGACCAGTGTTGGGAAAATCAATTTCTGAACAATCAATTGGACACCAAATGAAACAAATAAAGCATATTTGGAAATTATACTTCCATAGCTTTCCAACGAGCCATCTCAGGCCCAATTACAACACTGGGAAGGCCTCCAAAACAGGCTACAAATGTGCACGGCGCGTTTGAAAAATTGCGCGGCGCGCCTGTAGGTATTAACAGTGTATTTTTCTAAAGATCACGACGCGCCTGGGTTTTTGCTCGGCGCACCTATGCAGCCAAGAGTTCTCTTATATATTTATATGAATTAGTCATGATAACACAGTCTTACATAAGAAAAATGGTTTTGTTTTGAAGACCTTTTCTTAGTAACAAGAGGAGATACTACTTTAGAGGAATGAGCTAAACCTTCATCCAACAAATTGTCTGCTTGTCTAAGAAAGGAGAGAAACAGTAATTAGAGTATAAGGATTTTGTCAAATTTGAAGGAGGTCTTTAGTGTTATGAAAAAATAAAGGATTTGCAGCTTCCAAAATCAGAAAAAGAAAATTTTGTGAAGGGCATCATGATCAGTTTGAAGGAGCATTTGAAAAAAAAGTGTTTTAAACTAGTCCCTTTGTTGCTTAAACCACAAAGAAAGCAGTGATTAAAACATGGACAGTCATCATTTCAAATTGAAGGTGTGCAATACATAAAACAGTGGTGTTGAAAGCAATTTGTTTAATAGATTAGAGAAGAAGCAGTGGTTAGAAGATGAATATTTTTGTCAGTTGAAAAGAGTCTTTTAAACATTGATTTCAAAAAGTGCCATGATCATCTAGATCAAAGGAAAAATAGGGATTGAAAGGTAAAATCATCATAGTTATTGATGATCTGTTTGCAAAAGGATTGTTTATTGAAACAGTGAAAAGGAAAATGGCTAATGTGTAAGTTTGAAAATCCTTTTGTACTATGAGACAGCTAAGGTTACACATAGTTGATAGAGGCAAAAACAGAGTTTTGTAAAAGATTTTCAAATAATTTTAAAGAGTCATCTTGGCAGTGGTTTCAAAGAACACCTTGTTTTCTTAACCAAAGAAGAAACAATGATAGAAGGGTAATGTCCTTGTTGATAGTTTGAAAGGTTGTTTAGAGACAGTGAAAGGAAGAAACATATCTTGTTTTTTAAACATACCATGTTTGTCATGATCAAAGAAAACAATGACTTCAAATGAGTCCCTTTCTGTTTCAAATAAACACAGAGAGGCAATGAATAAGAAATGAGTGTTTTGTCAGTTTAAAAAGAGGACTTTTTGTGCTATGAAATATTCAAGGATTTGCACAAACCTCTAGAAGAAAAACAGAGTTTGTGAGGGTCTCATAATAAGCTTGAAGAAGTATGTTAAGACAGTGTTTTCCAAGAGCACCCCTTGTTTACTAAATCAAAGAAAAACAGTGGCTAGGAGATGAATATTTTGTCAAATTAAAAGGGGTTTTATTGCTATGGATAACAAGGATAAAAATAGTGATTGAGGGGAAGAGGTTTTTTGGTGCCAAAAACACAAACCACAAACATGTCTTGTTAAAAGCCTCTTGGCTCAAACACAATACTGAAAAGATGACTTTAGTGATGATGAGGAACAAGGAAAAGAGTCTAAACATAGCAGTGATAATGAAGAGAAAATTGATGGCAGTAAGGCAGTGATAAAAAGGAACATTATGGAAACCAACACAACAATAAGCATGAGGGTGATGAAGCACAAAATAGTGAAGGGAAAGAGCATGACAGTCATGAAGAAAGCAGTGACAGAGACAAACAAGGCAGCCCTCAAGCAAGCAATGATGAGGGAAAACAAATACAAAACATGGATCATGAACGGCACTCTCCAAAGCATGTGCTCGCTACCTCTCCTAGGCAAGGGGCCATGACTTCTTCACCAAAGCTAAAATGCCAAACAACAAGGAAGAAAACCAAGAAAAGCTCAAAACTGCCCAAAGAGGGCACCTGGTGAGAAAAAACGAGAAAGACACCTCTAGACTTGGAATTTTGGCCCGAGTTTCTAGGCATGTTTCTAAACACCCTTAAGGGGTTTGCTCACCAAAATTGAGCGAATTTCGACACGATCTTGTTTTTTGATATTTTTGGGCCTAATTGCATAAAATCATGGGCACCACCATTTTGGTTTGGAGCATCCTCAACTCTTGAGAGTGGTACCATTGGATGCATTAAATTTAGGGGCATCTACTCAGAAATTTTCAGAGCATTTGAAGTTGTTTTGGTCCCCCAAAGATGCAAAAAACACTCACTTTTTCGACACTCTGGCCACATATAAGCAAGGCCTATTTTTTGGGTTTTTTCACTCAGTTCAGTATTTGACAAACTTTCAGGCATCATATTGGGAAAATTAAAGTTGGTCTAGAAGGTAGACATATAGATCTTTCCAGCGAGCCATCACAGGAAAGGCCCTCAAAAGTCATCCGAAAGACAGGCAATTTTCTGCTGGTGTGCCCTTAGTGCTTTTTGGCCAAAAAAGGCATTTTTCTGAAGTGGCCTCTCCAAATGTGCGTTAAGCTATTTTGGGACATTATCAGTCATAAAAAGTCAATATAATTCTTTTTTTTTGCATTTTTTAGATATTTTCATAGATATTTTGTGGCTTGGGCTTTGCAAAGCCTCAAGGACAAAATCAGATATTTTTGATGGGCCAATGAGCTTGCTAGTTGCACTAGGAGGTTTTCCTCCATCTTGGCCTATATATTCCAAGAGACTTCATTGTAAATAAGGCTGAAATTGATGATATAGAGCAATATATGGTTATACAAGCTTGGAAGAAACACTTGTCTCATGCATTGGATAGTTTCTTGAATGTTTTTGGATGATGAAAGAGGACTATTGTTGGATTCCTTGACTTGGTAAAATGGTATAGTGTCCCTCTCTATTATGCTTCTTAGTTTTCATTCATATTCCATGTTCTTGCTTGCTATAAGACAGTAGAGAATAGATTTGAGACATGCCCTTGGAGGCACCTCAAATTTCCTGTTTCTTTATAGCTTCTATGCTTTCTTCCTTCTTAGTCATATCAAAGAATCCTTGATTGCTCTTTGATAACTGAAGAAATTGTTTTATTGTTTCATTTATGGTCTTATGCATGCTAAGTATGATTCACGGTATGCCCTACTTACTCATGGCTAGTCATAGCTCCACCTCTGAAACCTTTCTTTGATTGTTTGATTGTTTTAGTTGAACCAAGGAGGTCTTGTACTGATCTTACCCTTTGCCTTCTTACTTCAAAGTGCCCGATAGCTTGGAATACTATGCTTAGGAATTTCCTCATGGTGATTTGAGTTATTTGTTTGTCTTAATTGTCTTTCCCCAAAGTCTGATAGAAATTTCCTAAAGTTAGAGAGTCATATATCTCTATGTATTTCTTGAATGTTTATTTCTATGCATTGATCAGTTTATAGTTACATTTCTCATGATTAATAGTTAGCCCTACCATGTCAACTATTGAACTATTTATGTTTGAAATCCTTTGTTCTTCACAAATTTGGTGTCCATCCCACTCCATTTTACCCAAAGATCCATTTTACCTTGATCAAATCGGCCCTTCAACATACCTTGTATCACCATCTGGAGCTTTCTTGACCTTTTCGACCCCATAGCCCAGTTGATCCGACATATTTTTACCTATCTTAGTCTTTGATCAGTTCATCCCTCACAAACCTAAAAACAAAACCAAAAACCTACTTCATAACTAGCCTAAAATCAGAAACACAAGAAGCACAACACACAGACATCCCTTACACAAATAGAGAGAGCCCTCTCTGAGTCCAGGAAGGCTAGGTCCTTGGACTCTAAAGATTGGTTTGATGTTACCCTGTCACTTGGCTTGCCAATCAGCCAAATCACGAGACCCTAACACTCTCTCAAGAACATCCCAAGCAACAAAGTCTCTTGCTGCCTGGTGTCATAGATCTGAAAGTAGCTCTCCAGCTTCTTGCTCTTCATCCACATCCACTCAACCAATTGTGGATGTCTCCTTCCATCATCCATCTTGGTACTCCTCCCATCATCCCAAATCAGATTTCTGCATTTCATGGGATCTTGAAATGAAATCTTCCCAGGGATAAATTTGACCCTATGAGGATCTAAATAGGTGGTAGGAAAAAACCTCCCATCATGATGTGCATGGATCAAGAAATGTCCAACACAGTCATGAGAAATGTTATCCATCCGAAGATGTCTCCCATCTACTATATGCTCCTGTGAGAAGGGAAGATCCTCCTCAAACTGTTGAAGAACTTTGCACTCCATGATGTGTTGAAGTGCACCTCCAATGAATTCTTCTCATGAGGTCTCCACCTCATGCATGAACTTCCAAAACCAAAGGGCCTTGGATTTGCTGCAAGTAGAAGTTTCTGTTTGAGCAAGGGTGTGCTCATTGAGAAAGAGTCATCTGGAAGGGAGAAGGGGTTTCTCACTCCAAGATGTCTACCATCCATCATTCCATCCTTTATTAATTCATGAATGAAGCTTCCATGTGAATGCTCTAATTATGAATTGTTCCTCTCTTCTTCCTCACTGCTTTGGCACAGCGCAGTGCAACTTTTTACTCTAAATCAGTAGCATGCAAAGATGTAGATCTCTTCATACAATGTGCTGAAATGGCAATAGATGAATCTTTAATCATACCTCGGTGAGATGTAGAAGCAAGAGCTCCTTCTACAACTATGTAGTCTTCCTTCATTACTAAACATGAAGGCTACTCTTACAAGGTTGTGCCAATTCTGGTACAAGTCTCCACCTTCTCAATTTCCTTCAGATCTTCCTCAATACCCTTGAGGGCCTAGAAAAGGAGCAAGGAGATATCCTCTTCTGTCATTCTTCCAAGTGGTGGAGCCATGCTCTGGTTTTTCTTTGCATATCTCTCCTTCTTTGTGAGGATAGGAAGTGCATGGATCTTCCTCTCCTTCTTGAAACCTTTTTTAGGTCTCACTGCAAATTTCCGCTTCTTGAAACCCTCGAAGAGTTTCATTTTCTTCCTCCTTCTTTCTTCTGTATAAACTCTTTGAAGAGGCTCTTCCTGGATCTGAAATATGATGAGGTAAAAATCATCTTATTAAGCTTTCTGATATATATCTCTTATCTTCTCTGATACTGCTGTAAATTTCCCTCTTCAAGAGTATCAAGATTCTATTCCAGAGATTGACTACAGGGGCATTCACTGGATATGTCACCTTTGAGAAAAGGATGAGATATAGAGGCTACCTGGCCATCTGTAGAATCTATCTATAGAGCGTGAAATATTATTTCTTCAGGTATTCATCAATTTTTTTTGAAGCCACAGGCTGAGCCAAAGATCATGCTCTAATACCACTATAATGTTCCCAAAATGGATTTCTCAGCAAGACATGCCTGAAAATTTCATTTTTCAGGAATTTGTTCTTAATATATCATAAAAAGTGTTTAAAAACACTCAAAAACCAATTACAAGTGCTTTAGCAACCTTTACTCGGCTTTTATGGGAAAAAAGGTGGGGAAAGTGAGGATTTTGGCCCTAAAATGAGTATAATCAGAAATATGCGTAAAAATAAGGGTCATGGCTCTGGGATATGTTATATTAGGTCAAGAGGGATATACATGCCGAATTTAAGCAAAAAAAAAAATTGTTTTTCTAAGTTAAATAGTTCCTCCTTCCCGACTAGTGAAGAAAAACCCTGATTTCCCATGACTTGGAAGATGTAGAAATTTACTGAAGCAAGGGAAGCATATTTTCTGAAGGTGTAAGATGTAAAATAGCATGGAAAATCATAAAATTAGTTTAATAACATGGCATATGAATTAAGCAAGGTTAAAGAACAATTTTACATGGAAAATCCCTCAAGATTGAGGTGCTACAAGACAAGAGAATGACCCATAAACTCTTCAGCATTAATTACAGGAGGTCGAAGCTTCTTTTTATTATATTACAGATCTGAAATTGATAAATATATGAAAACAGAGATCTATAATGAATCAAAATTCCCAAAGGGCTCTTTATTACATTCCCCTTGGGGATTTCAGCAATACATGAAAATGCCAGAGCAGATCTGAGTTTTACCGCAGAAGATTTGCAGAATTATTTAGAATTTCTGAAGAAAAAATTCAGTGAATATATCAGATCAGAAATATACTTGGATTGGTTGGCCAATCCAAGGATCACCCTTGATGCAAGGAGGCTTCCTTCACATCAGAGATCTAGCTCCAAAATGATGTTGAAAACCCTGAAACGCTGCTCCTTCAGCAATAACGTAGATTTGGGGAAAGAACTGCACAGTATACCATGAAGAACACAGTGGCCTGACGCAAATATCTGAAATGAAGCTCAAATCATTCAATACATCTCTCCAATGGATTAGAAACCCTCCTCCACTGAAAAGAAGTACTGAAATGCTTTAGATCTGAAAAGATCTAAATCCCACTTGCTGCAACTTACAAAGGCAATCAAACCCTCAATGAGGATCTGCATTACGGTTAGGTAGAAGCTTGGCCAAATTCAGGATAGTGGATCAATGCGACACATAGCACATCCTCCTCGAAGAGCTACTCCATGGAAGGAGAGGATTCTACATAAGATACCCTTGAAACAAATCTAGAGCTAGAGTTTCTCAGAAACCTCTATTTGAAAATACTTCAACAACCCTTCTTGAGCCCTCTCCTTCCTTTTTATAAAATGAGGAAGTGCAAAACCCTAAACCACTTCACTTGAATTAGCCCCTTTCACATTTAGAAGCTCCTTCTAGAACTGTGCAGGTCACTTAGGAGGTTCAATGCACCTGGACTGTATTGTGATTTGGTCCTGTTGACCCAGTCAAATAGCTTAGCCCTATTCATACACAAGTGGTTTTTATGCAACCAGCTCATATTTAATCTTGTTCACATTGAGCATGTATTTATTTTTAGATCTAAGGAGTGTTGCATGTCCTCCATTAGTCTATTATTCATAAACATGAAAAATAAAACAAAATTCTAATGTTCCAATTAGCTTAGCTAATTTAGGAACATTACATCTTCCCTAAGTAGATAGTATGGATGTGTGTAGTCAAGCCATGGTTTCCTCAATAAAGTTCAATGTTTCCATGACTTACAATTGGATTTTTACTATTTATTTTGATGGAAGATTGGCAAATATTTCAACTACCATTCCCATTAATATTCCCACAAAGTCAGGTGTCATGGAAAATATTTTGATTGGGGCAAATTACACACCTTATGACATGGAAATTTACACTATCCTTTTCAAATAATTTCGTGATGATTTTACTTGGTCCTTTGGTGAAATTCCTGGCATCAATCCCTAGATTGTCTAACATGAGATTAATGCATACCTTGGAGCCAACCGTGTTTGATGGAAACTCTATCTGGTAAATCCTCATAAGAAAATTGTTGTTAAAGCTAAAGTCTAGAAACTTCTAGGTGATGGTTTCATTTATCTTGATGGAGTGGGTTTCTAATCCTACTCTAGTTGATAAAAATTAAGGGACTATTATATTTTGCATTGACTACCATGACTTGAATATAGTCTCCCCAAAATATAACTATCCTACACCTTTTATTGACCAGATTCTTAACGTTTGTGTTGGAAATTCTATATTTTTGTTTATGGAAGATTTTTCTCGTTATAACCAGATTAAGATAAAACCAGAAGACCAACATAAGACTACTTTTATCTTCCCATGTGCAAAACTTTCCTATTGTAAACTTTCCTTTGGTTCAAAAGATGTTGGTGTTACTTTCCTACAGACCATATATTATGTGTTTCATGATATCAACACATCGTTAAAGATTATCATGATTACCTTACCACCCTTTCTTTAATTCATGAAGATCATCCTACTCACCTTTGAGAATTTTTTCTCCAATTTCGTTATTATAAAATCCAACTTAATACACACAAGTGTGTTATTTTGTGTATGTTATGGGTGATTTATAGGATTCATTATTTCTCAAGAATTAATTTTTGTTGATCCCTCGAAGGTTGAATATATCATAAACCTACCTCCTCCTCGTACTATTCACTGACATTATAAACTACAGGAAAGATCCAATTTATTATAGTGGTTCATTGAAAATTATGCTTCCATCACCCATGGCTTCATGCATCTGTTGAAATAAGAAGTACCTTTTATTTGGGATGACCAAGACAAACATTCTTTTGATTCCCTTAAGCAAGCTTTGTTGTCTACCAACTTTACTTGTCCCTCCCAATTTCAAATGAGATTTCTTGTTATATCTCGCAACCTTAGAGTCTTCCTTAGGTATGGTTCTTGTCTAAGAGGATGATATGCACAGTGAACACCCCATTTACTATATCAAAAAAGGCTTTCTAGGTCTTGAGATTCATTATTAACATGTTGAAAATTTTTCCCTGGTAGTTGCTATTTGTTACACTAAAATTGTCACCATGACGTTTTACTGTCTGTATGGATTCATCATTACTCATACAATACTCCCTTAGAAGTCTACAAACATCAAGTTCCTAAAACCAAGCCTTGAAATTGATAGAAAAGCTTATAAAAGTCATAAAAACACTTGTATAGCACTTTCTCTTAGTATTACCTACAGTGCCGCATCTGTTTGTTCTAGAACATGCGGAACCGACCACACTTTTTCTTCATTAAAGGTGCGGATTCCTATAAAAGGTAAAATGAAGATGGAAGTAAAATTTGGAAGCCCAGCTAGTTAAATTTGGAAGCTTCTGGAAGCAATTATTCGGTGGAAAGTTCGTTCCTTTCATGTACATTCATCCCTCCATTAAAGGATCCTACCCCTTGGTATTTGGAACTTAATCCCTTGAAAGAGGATTCTATCCCCTCTTATTTGGAGCTGCGACCTCTTATGTTTTGCTATAAATTGAGGCCATAGTTCAGCCTCAAGGGGAGTTAGGATTTGAGATTTTTTGAGGATAATTGTTGGAAAAACTCAGACTCTCTTAACTAATTATCATATGGGAATGATTACACACTCATGTGTATGTTAGTCAAGAGAGTGCAAAGTCTTGTCAAAGTATAGGAAATGCTTGTTCCGGACCCCAGAAGGACCTGTACGACATCAAGGTGAACACGGTTGTAAGGCTCCTTCTTTCATCGAATATAATACAAATGGATCCTATTTTCTCAATGAGTTGTTTATTTAAATGGCTTATTTCTTGAATTCCTTGATCATCAAGATAGATTATGGTTTATGAATTAATCTATATTATGCAGGTGCTTCTGATTCTTTCATATTTTTTATTGCAGATCCTGAATGGAGACGTATTCAAAGCAATAGGAAAGAAGACTACGATCAACGTTGGATTACAGTTAAGTCCTAAATCCTTCATTATAGATAATTCTAGATCAAATATAATCTAGAGAAAGTAGTTTACATTTGTCTGTTTGTTGCTAGTTATCATAGGATACTAGGGAGATCTGTCTTGTTCGCAAGAACGATTTATCCACCCAAAAAAATGGCGACTCCACTGGGGAATGGATATTGAACTTTTTTTCTTTTATTTTTTGACTTGTGAAATTATTTATCTGATTTTTATTGATTGATACTGGCTTGGGTAATTTATTCCTATAGAATTCCTGAAAAGTTCTTTAGAATTTTTTATTTTTCTTTAATTTTTTTGGTCTCCGCACTTTTTCCTTAGGCACAATGCGGTCATCTCCGTTGTTTTTCTATATACATAGTGCAGCACCGCACCTGTTTACACTAAAACCTGCGAACCCTGAGAAATTTTTTGAAAAACTTAAAATTCTCTTTTCTAGGATTGGCTTACAAGATTCTCAGTATATACCTAGACTTGTATTTCTATCAGAAAGCTTTGTGTGAGAGTTTCTTTCAGCTTTTTAAAGTTTTGAATGATTTAATATAAGATCTGCATGTTATAAGTGATTTTTTCTTTGTCTTTGTGTCACTCAAAGATCAGAAACCTTTGTATGCCTTAGATCACTGGTATTTCATTTTTTTCTTGTTGAGTCTTTGACTTCATAACAGAAATTGCTTTATGAGAATTAGATCCCATTTTCTCATTTGCAAATATTTAACAACTTTTTCATTAAGTTTTGAATTTCACTTAAAAAACAATAATTGGATGTTTTTGAGTTTTTTCTCATTTCAGCAAAGAATTTCTTAGTTAGATTACAAACTAAGCAAAACTTCCTCAAAATATTTAAAATTTTGATTTTAGATTTAATTCTTAGAATTTTTTAGATCTCGAAATTAGTGTTTTTAGTTTTGAGTGTTATTTCTAGAAATTGTAGTTTTCTTTTATAGAATTTTTGTTTGTAGTTTTGATCTTGAAGAATAAAGGGATTTATTTTTTAGCACTTGATCATTCTGAGTTATCATAAGATAAGATTTATTTTCGTATGTTCTTATTTTGAAGGAAAGAATTGTTTTAGAAAGATTGCATATCTCAACTCTTTCTTTTAGATAGAATTCATCGAAAAGAAATGAATTGTTTCTCATAATAGATGCATTTTTAGTGTGTTTTGAGTCGGGTCACTACATATCATCAAAGTTTCACTTTCGCACCTATTGTCCTAAGAAACGGCCTATTAAAAGTAAACGATTAAATTAAAATCAATCTAGTAATTTTTATATTTCTAGGACTCTTTTCACCGACATAGGTTAGGCTGGTGTCTTGGAGTAATTAACTCTCTGAGACAATTAAAACAAACAAGTAGTCAATCTTGCGATAGGAAAAATCCAATAGTAGCTTGTATGCTCTGGGAAGATCCTCCTAAAGGAGTCAGGCACGAGATCATATCCATACCAGTGAGGTGATCAATTCCATCTCATTGGGAACGATAGAATATGTGCGTGTATTAACAACGATAATCCTCGGATTGACCATTGTTGAGGAGCCTGGGGTCACTTGTCGGTATACCTTGGAGATGTCAAGGAGCCTTCAAGGGGATTGAGCTTTGTTACTTTTCCCTTGCGCGTATATCGGATCGTAGACTATTCCCCCAGGTACATTTGTTCCTGTTGGTGACCTTAGTGGCCATAAAATTTAAGATTTTTTCCTAAGGTGACGGTGGAGGAAAGATCTCATTGTACCTGGAGCAAACGTCGACTAGACTCACTTGAACTCTCTGGAGGGTTATCTTCACTCAAGATGGTTTAAGTGGAGAAACTTTCACCGGTCTGTTTCATTAAGCAGTTTGTCAGGGTAACTGTTCCAACCGCCATTTCTACATTAAATACTACGATGCTGGATTTCATCACCAACTAGTGTTTTTAGTGTGGGAATCTACTGTTTGTGTGTGGTTTGATCTCCTAGATTTTATAAGCGTTTGATCATTTGATTGTCTCCTTAGTGACTTTATGACTTTTTATTGAAATTTTCTTTGATTGTGTGTGATTAATAATTTTTAATCTTGGCTGAATTACCAAGACAATTGCGTAGACTTCAGGGAAAACCCCCTAAGTAGACACCAAGCCAACTTGAAGGACTGAAAGCTCTGTTACCACATAGTATCAGCAGAATTAGATCAACAAAACCAGGAGAATCATCCATAATTACTCATCCTGATTATCATGAAGTAAATCAATCACAAACAACAAAATATATTCAAGAGCCAATTTCAATTTCCGAAATCACTGACATTACTTCTGCAACCAGTGAATTATCTGAAGAACCTAAAATTTATGAGCCAGAAACTGAACCTGCTATGTTAGAATCATCTTCAGGATTTGTTACTCTGACTTCTAGTGATCCTGATTCACCTAGAGTAAGACATCGCATTACCGAAAATATTCCTTCTGATCTCATATGTATTGAAGAACTTGTTGGTCTAGACGAAGACATAGTTCTTCCCGAAACCCAATAAACCTTAAATCTTAGAGAGCGTGAATCAATATTATATAGTCCTTTTAGAACTGACACTTGGTATTTATCATTGACAGATTTTTTACAAAATGCAGGTCTTACTTTTTCACCACCCCGAATTCCCTTTTACCCTACACCGCGAGGTTATCAACCTTCATTAGCTATGTCAGGTGAGTCATTTATGTTTTCTGAATCTCCAGAAACATTTTTATATGGTGTTTTGTCTATTCCTCTGGGATACCAGTTGCTCTCTGGCACATTCTTAGGAGCATCTCCTCAACCAATTGAACAAATTTTATCATCTGGTACAAATGGAACAAACACTGGCACGTTGAACACAGAACAAATTTTTATGATGTTTGGTAGTATTCCAAATACTCAACCTCAAGGAAGTCAGTTACCTCCTGGGGGGAAACCTCAAGGAATTCAATTACCGCCTGGGGGGTAACCTCAAGGTAGTCAATTACTGCCCGAAGGGCAACCTCAGGGTAATTTTTTACCACCTGGAGGTCAAACTGTAGGAAACTATTCCCTGCCTAGGGAGAAACCTCAAGGATAGTACATACCTCAAAGTCAATATCAACCCCAAGGAAAATACATACCTCAATATCAATATCAACCCTAAGGACAGTACATACCTTAGGGTCAATATCAACCCCAGATTCTGTACATGCCTTAGAGTCAATATCAACCTCAGGGTTAGTACCCAACTCAAGCTTTTCAACCTCCTTCAGGTCAACCATTATTACAAGGAGCTGGAAATTTGCCAGTTAATTATCAAACTTGCGTTCAACCTGGTTATGTTCCTTCATATGCACAACCTTCTATGGGTCAATATCCCAGAATTAATATGGTGTGGGATCCATCTCAAATTCAACAGACTTTACAACCTAGTGTGCAGTTACCTAATCAACTTGAATAACCCATAGGTTCTGGTCCAACCCCGCAACTTGTCCAGCCTACCATTCAAGTCTCTGCACCTGGTTCTGTTCAACATCCTGGGCCTAGTACACCTAGAACTCCGCCTCAAACTTCTACTACTGCTACAAATTATGTTCAAACTACCACACCTATTTCTGGAGTATCTGCAACTCCTATTTCTACTACCCCTGTATCAGTGAAAATTCCTCAAGTATCTGTGCCACAGTCAGGACCTACAATTCAGACTACGACCCAGATGCCTATAGGAAAATCTGGTACAAGTACGATTCTCACTAGTCAACCACAATTTACTTATCAACCGTACTAGGGGTAGTATCAATTTGGACATGCTACAAAAAACCCAACATATCAGTATTAGCCATATCCTGGGTATACTTATCAAGTACCTCAACAACCCCAGTATGGTCTGGTTACTTCTGGTTATTCAGGAGGTTTCATAATTCCCAATGTGCATCCAATTCCCGGATATCCTGGATATCCTCCTCCTGGAACTAGTTTGATCACACAAGGTTATCAAGACCCTAGCCATCGGTTACCGTTCATAGAAAATTTAGATTTACCTGATCTATCGTGCTTTATGAATGATCCTATTTTTTATCTTCCGTATTGGTCGCCGATGCCTAATAATTTTCCCAGTGATATTCCAAATTTTGAAGGTAAGTCAGGAGAAGATCCATCTAATCATGTTATGACTTATCACCTCTGGTGTGCATCCAATTCACTAATCGATTATTCGATTTGATTGCGTATTTTTTAGAGAACTCTCATTGGTCTAGCTACCAAATGGTACATTGAGTTACGATGAGGCTCATTTAATAATTTTAATGCATTAGCTACTACTTTCTTAACCCATTTTCAGTTACCTGTCAGATACGAAAATGGTATGGAATTTTTGACCTCATTAAAACAATCTACGTCTACATATATATCTGATCACATTCTTGAATGGCGACGTAGGAGACGTTTAGTGAAAGTCTTTATTCCAGATCAAATTTTGGCTGAATGGTTTATCAAATCATTATTGCCCAAAAATACTGAAGATGTGGCCAAAGGAGGCGTTGTTACAGAAGAGAAATTCATTGCTCAAGCTTAGTACCTTAACCTTGTATATACACAGTCAGGTACTCTATATCAAAAAATCCCCGATTTACCAAGACCTGGTCAATTAACATCAAATCCTTCAGGCTCTCATGCCGCTGATGGTGTAATTGGTTCTGTTAGCACTAGCAAGAGTAAGAAGAAATCTTCCAATACGACTTCTCCTATTATAACTTTACCCAATTCACCAATACGAGATTCTTCCATTAAAACTTCCGTCAATATTCATGTTGTAGAATCATCTACAGCCAAACCTAAAAATGGTGGTAAGAATAAAGGTAAGAATAAAAACAAAAAATCATCTTCAAAAGATAAAAATGATAAAACTGAACCAACTAACGATAAATGAAAACCTCATTATCCTTGTCTGATCTGTGATGACGATCATTTTACTAAAGAGTGTCCGCATAGAGATGAGGTATCGAAATTCATTAAGGGTTCTCCCACACCTGTTGTCTTGAAGGATCCCTTTCCTGCTCAAGATAGTAACATGATTGGATCTTCCTCGAATATGCTAGAAGATAACTTGATGGTTGCGACACGATCGCAAGATTATAGTAGTAAAAATCCTGTTGGTGGTAAAGAAGTAGAAAATTTTAATTCCACATCAACTACATCTCCCTCAGTTTCTGATCTGCTACAGATCGAGAAATTGAATCCTGACTTAGTAATCAAACCGCCTGCTAAAGGTGTAATTCGTAAATCAGCTTTCAATCCACATGCGAGAGCTGCTCATAACTACAATATTGTTGAATACTTGGCAATTTTCCCTATAGCAATGTCGGATTTTGAAGTGTCGCAATCATGTCCAACCCAAAGAAAATTACTATTGTCAGCCATAGGAGCCATAGACCTTCAGGATTCGAACCTAATGACCTTAGATTTAGAGAATTTTACACCCCGCCTACCCCATCAAACGGTTTTTCAGATTCCATTAATAGTAAAAAACAAGCGTTGCTTTCGTACTGTTGTTGATGAAGGGGCTTCTACGTGTATCATGTCGTTAAATGTTGGAAATAACTTGGTTCTCCGAAAATTAACCAATCACCAACTATCCACAAAGCTTTTTATGGAAGAGGTTTCCATCCGTATGGTATTTTACAAGATCTACCAATATAGGTCGAAGGAAATACCATTAATCTAGATGTGGAAGTGGTTGATGCCCCTATGGATTACAACCTTCTCCTAGGCTGCAGTTGGTCTTACGTCATGACTGCCGTTGTATCATTGGTCTTTCATCTCATCATATTTCCTCATAAAGGAAATATTGTTAAAATAGATCAGCTCTCATATTATTCATCCGAACTAGCCACCACTGATAGCATCCAACATGTCGGAAAATCGACTATCCCTTATAAAGATGTTGGAGTAGGTTTGCTTAAAGATTCTGCTTTACTGGGAATTTTTTCCCTGCCTGCTCCCAACGTACCGCCTCCTATTGCTAATATCAATATGATTACATCAAGTACTATTTCCTTTGATGATCCTTGGATAGTACCTTCAGACTCATAACTGGATTCTTTCGATGGCATGATGCCTTTGAGTCCTTTTGAATTAGCATATCAGGAAGTAAAGTCATTTTCTGATATTACTTCAACTAAACCTGATCTAGTGAATGTGATCAATGAGGAATCACTTTCGATATCAAGCTCAGCTTCGCCATCAATTCCAGATCCTGTTCAACAAGTATTCAATATTGATGAGCATATTCGTGAATTTTTTTCTATAGAATAATTACCATGGGAAGCTCTACATCATTGATCTTCGTTTTTACCTGATCTCGATCATTTTGAAACTGATTTTTCCTCCATTTTTACCGCTGATTATGTCAACGAACCCTGGAATCCTCTCACGATTTCCGATTTTGAATTGACCTTAGTAAACATTTCTACGACAGTTCCTATTGAAATCTCAGTGAAACCAAGAATTTTTGAAAACATTCATATAGGTGCTTCTTGTATGCTAGCTGAAATTCAAGCATATAAAGCCCTATTTCAAGAATTTTGTGACATTTTTTCCTGGTCATATGAATAAATTCTAGGAATCAATCCATCAATTGTTGTTCATGAAATTAAAACATACCCAGATGCTAAACATGTCTGACAAAGATTACGTCAGATACATCCACGAAAATCTTCCACTATTAAAGCATAAGTTGAGAAATTGCTTCGTGCAGTTTTTATTTATCCAATTTCTTTAACGGATTGGGTATCTAATATTGTTCCTGTTAATAAAAAACAAGGGAAAATACGAGTATGTATCGATTATAGGGATATAAATTGAGCTTGTCCAAAAGACAATTATCCAACCCCTTATATCGATCAAATTATTGACGATTGTGCCGGCAGTGAAATGTTTCTGTTTATGGATGGATTTTCAAGCTACAATCAAATCAACATACTCCCTGCTGATCAACCCAAAACAAATTTCATTTGTCCTTGGGGGAATTTTTCTTACTGTAAATTACCTTTTGGACTTAAGAACAGTGGTGCAACTTTTCAGAGGGCAATGTCTTATGAATTTCATGACATTAAGCACATTGTGCAACCCTATCTCGATGATTTACTTGCTCATTCATCACACAGAGCAGATCATCTTACTCATCTACGAGCTATATTTATGAGATGTAGGCATTATAGGATTCGTATGAATCCTCACAAATGTGTCTTTTGTGTTGAATCTGGACGATTTTTGGGATTTTCTGTCTCAAAGGAAGGCATTCATGTCGACCCATCGAAGGTTGAGGCTATCATCAATTTACCTCCTCTTTCTACTCTTCGCCAGCTCCAAATTTTGCAAGGGAAAGAGAAATTTTTACGTTGATTCATTCCTAACTATGCTGAGTTAACCAAAGGTTTTACCAGGTTGTTAAAGAAAAATATTCCTTTCTTTTGGGACGAGATCGTTGATCAATATTTTGATGCTCTTAAACATGCATTGACCCATGCACTGTTATTGCATCCTCCCAATTACAACCAGGATTACTTTTTATACTTAGCAGCCTCCAATTCTACGATTGGCATGATCTTAGTTCAGGAAGATGAATTCCAAAAAAAACATGTGATTTATCATCTCAGTTGCAATCTGCATCCGACCAAAATAAAGTACTCACATGTGGAGAAATTGGCCTTGGCAGCCATTCAAGCTGTCCAACGATTTCGTCATTACATACTGTTACGTAAAACAACAGTGATCTCTGATTGTAACCCTATGATGTATATTTTGACTAAACAACTTCTAGGGGGGAAATACTCCAAATGGATTGTTATCCTATAGGAGTTTGATTTGGAATTTGAAAAATCCAAATCAAAGAAATCATTGGTCTTTGTTGAACTTATGTGTGACTTCCCAAGTACTGACACAGAAACTGTGGCAGAACATCCGACTGCAGATGAATCTTTGTTTCTTATCAGTACCATCGATCCTCGGTATGGAGATATCATCATTTATCTCCAAACCCAAACTTTTCGGCCCGAACTTTCATGGTCACAACAACGAAAAATATGTTTCCAGTCTCAACAATATCATATTGTTGGTGACACACTATATCATCATGGTGCAGACTCTATTTTTCGACGTTGTCTAACTCTTGACGAAGCTAAAAGGTTTTAAATGACTGTCACTCTGGAACAATTGGCGGTCATATGTTTGGGTATGCCACAGCCCAAAAGATATTGCACGCTGGCTGTTTTTGGCTGTTCTTATTTAAAGATTGTATTTCTACTACCCGAGAATGCCACAACTGTCAAATATTTGATCGCAATATGCGTGCACCACCCACTACTCTTCACACTATAATTGATGTCGATCCTTTTGCAAAATGCGGCATTGACTTCATTACATGTAACCCTCACTCGGCCAGGGGGCATGGGTATATTATTCTTGCAGTAGATTATTTTACCAAATGGGCCGAGGCGATGCCTACATTTGCGGCAAATGGAAAAACTGCAGCTACTTCTGTGTTCAATCATGTGATTGCTTGTTTCAGTGTACCCCAAGCAATAATTACTGACCATGGGAGTAATTTTCGAAACATCATGATGACCGAACTAACTGATCAACTTGGCCTGTGCCATAACAACTCTACACCATATTATCCGCAGGATAATGATCTGGTTGAAGCTATCAATAAAGTTTTAGTCACCATGATCAAACGAATCATCAGAATTCATAAATCTAATTGGCATACCATGCTTTTTTCAGCACTTTGGGCATATCGAACCTCAGCAAAAACATCAACAGGTTTTACCCCTTTTCAACTGGTCTACGGTTTAGAAGTGGTATTATCGATTGAATGCGAGATACCATCACTCCAACTAGCCATAGAGTTACTACCAGCCACTTTTGAAGAGGAGAAATTCTTTTTGTACTTAGCACAATTAGATGAGAATTGGCACACTGCTGCATTAGCTACCGAAACTCATGCGAAATGAATGAAAGCTCATTATGATAGAAGTGTTACACCTCGTATTTTCTCAGAAGGAGACCTATTCTTGGTTTATGATCAAGCTAACGATAAGCTAGGGGCTGGAAAATTTGAACCCATGTGGCATGGTCCTTATATTGTCAAGCGAAAGCTTGCAAAAGGGGCCTATGAACTGATTGAATTTGACAAGGTCTCTTTAGGCAAACCAAAAAATGGGCTTTATCTAAAGAGATATTATGCTTGATTCTTGTGTGGAGATCTTCCATGTATATTAATTATTTTCATAAACTAGTGTGTTGTATATTAGAGAGCGTTCCTAGTTTAAGTGTGCTTTTACCACTATCCCTGCTTATCTGGATCACTCTTCATTTTGCAAATGTCGATGTCCCTTCAAACATACATTGGTTTTACTGATGGTGATTTTCGTAGTACACAGAGAATTTCTTCCGCAACTTGGGTTACTTATTCACCCACTGATGAATTAGTATCTATGCATGGGGTAAGCCTCGGTCAAACGACGAACAATATTGCAGAATATAGCACAGTTATTATGTTATTATTTGAATCCATTTCATTTGGAATTCGAAGTTTGATCATTAGGTTAGATTCTGAACACGTTGTATTACAATTAAATAGAGTATATGCAATTAAAAACCCAGTGTTATTAAGATTATTTTTAAAAGTTCGTCTCTTGGAACGAGAATTTGATTATATTGAGTATCAACATATTCCGAGAAATTTAAACATATTAGCTGATGCAGTAGCTTCTAGTGTTATAAATAGACATTTGCAATAATTAAAGCAGTAGATCAAAATAACATTCGATAACATGTTAAGGAAGATAACTGGAAATAGTAGTAATATCATAGCATAAGAGTAGTGTTTTCAAAAAATATTACATCATCCTTGATCATAGGTTCAAAATGCCTTATGATCCGAAAAAAGTGACACAAAAAAATGATATAAGTCTACAATATCAATCATCCACTATCTGTGGTGATGATCATGATAAAACACTACATCCCATGCCACCTTCCTCAGAAATCTCCTAAACAATCCCGAAACCCCGATAACATATCTCTGTAAGCGGAGTGGAATGTAATCTATGGTAGTCTCTAGAATATCTAAAGTCAACTACTCCAAATGGTTTTCCAGATCAGTAAGGACCTCTGTTTTCTGATCTTGTGGTGGTGGTGGTGCTGCAGCTGGCTTCCTGTCAAAAGGATGGAGAGTGGCTGGTCAACGTGGACCCACATCTGTATTTGAAATTTTTGTCATTAGTTTTGGACGATTCAAAGAAAAAAATAAAAATTAGAATTTAGAACATGTCAAAATGATTTTTTACTTGACTCATCCCACTGTGTCCCTGGAGGAAGAGACATCTCTCAATCGTAGCGGAAATCTATCCCAGCATAAGGGAAATCTTCTATCACGAAGATTTGATTCTCCAACCAATGGAAATAGGCTGGAGTAAAATGAACAACCTCGTCGCCTTCACTATGATGGGCCATCAATGCAACCCATCGAACCATTCGAGGCTCTTTGACTCTACCATGATCAACTAAAATAATTTGTGGGGCCAGTAAAGGAATCCTCTCTAGAGAAAATGTAACCACGATCGCTACATATCCGAAGTTTTTTCAACTTCGCATTTTTTTCTCTAGTCAGTTGGCCTTTGATATTGGCCAACACTGCATCACACCAATTCAAAATGGTGCCTCTAGAGCAATCAACGGCAGTTTGCATTTAAGATCTTGTAGTGACATGTGGAGCTGCACTCCCACACAACCTGGTTACCGTAAACGCAACCACTTTAATCTCAAGATGAATAATGGCTTTTATGTTAATGCGTTTATCCTTGGGGTTTGCTTCTTCATTTCAAAATTATTCTTGAAGGCTAGTGACAGACTGGCCACCTACCCTAGCCCCAAACAAAGAGAGTGGCTCGCCCATTTTTGATAAACTAGTGAGGAAGTATATATCTTCTAGCTCAATTTCAAGCCAGTGACGTCCAATGATAAAGCATTGTTCCTGTACGTCCCATTTATTTACTAGCCAGGTAAGTAAATCCACTTGAGCCCTCATACCCTGAATGGCCCAAAATTTGTGCAAACCACATTCTCTTAAAACACGTAATGTAGGCGGATGTAATATGGCCACATCATCAACTTCCTCATGCTCACGTTCTCTCCACTCAAGCATTGTAAATATCCTGCAATAGACAAATTGAAACATCAGACACAAGTTAAATGGGAAAATTTGGTTTAAATTGGGAGATTTGTTCATTTTATTTTTTCTTACGACGCCTACGCACTTTTCACATAAAAACAGTGCGTGGATCCGCACGTGTCTTATGTGTAAGGTGCGGGACCACGACAATTTTCCCTTTGTAAAATTTTCGGGGTCCGCAGGTTTCATGTATTTTACCTGCGGACCCCAGTGGGTGGATGTTTTAACATATTTTCCTCATTAAAAATCAATTTAAGCCCTAAATTGAGAAAGTAAACAAACAAAAATGAAGGTAAGGATGATGTGGATTACCTGGAACTGACGGTTTTCGATTCTGATGGGCGAATCTTCCACAATCTCCTCCGGAACGTTTTTTACCAAAAGCTCTCAATTTTCACTCTGAAATCAATTTGTAAAAATGATTTAGAAAAAAATCCTTTTTATAATATTTTTTTGAATAAATAAAATATAAATTTTTTTATTTTTCATTTTGAAAAGGGATTTTCCAAATTATTTTTATTAATCATAAAGAGGTATGTTTAATTTTTGAGTTTTTGTGTAGAATACAGGATTTTTTGGGTGAAATGGTCCTTTTGACAAAGGAGTATACTTTTTTTTCAAACTCGGTAAAAATGATGAAAACGAAAATGAGTACATTTTTATCACTTTTTCGAACTCATTAAAACTTACAGAAAAAACGAAACTACTGAGTACACTTTTATAACTTTTTTGGACTCTTTAAAATTACGAAAAAGAGAAACCCTGGAGTTCTCTTTTAATCCCTTTTCAAACTCTCTAAAGATGAAAAGATTGTTGAGTACTTGACTATTCGAACTTGTTAAATGAAATGAATAGTCATCCCTTCAGTATAAGTTTACCCCTTTTCTGGACTGAAATGGACTATTTATGAAAAAGCTATACGTTGACTAATCATGGTCAATAGAGTTCTCTCCTGTATTATTTTATCCTTTTTCGGGCTTGAGAGACTAAATTTACGAAAAAGTACACTTACGGATTTTCCTTAAGTTTTTCTTCTGACTCCCTAAAATTGAAAAACATCAAGTTTCTCCTATACTAGACTCGTTAAAATTTAACATAAAGGACCTGTCGATTACAAACAGGAACGAACAACTCCTTCTTAGGGTTCAATTTTAAACTAAGTTGGACTCATCCGAAGGATGAGCTTATATAACAAGCAAATGTTATCCTCCTCAAGCTTGTCAAAAATAAAGAGGTACTTTCCAGAAATGGTGGGGGGGAAAGAGAGAAAACAAATCCGTTTGTCACACTTTGTTTAAAAAGCAATTTACCACTCTTGAAAACGATACTTTTTGTCACACTTCTACCTGGGTTGGGAAAATCCTTTACCTATCAATTAATCAAACCATATTGAAAGTCTTCAGCCGATTTCTGGGTATTAGCTTAGGCCAATTGTCACCAAAACATCTGCATTGTTTTTATGTGTTCAAGAGGATAGTTCAAATAAACCATCATTTGCAAACATATGTCTCAATTCGCGTTGACCATCTCTGAGTTAGTCCTTGCAAAATATTTCTACAAAACTTGATCTAATGGTTTCGTGTCATGGGATTTCCTACGACGGATCACTTTCTATCGACGACAGCTCATCATCTAGGAAGTTGATCTAGAATCCTTTAGTACCTTGGAATTTGCATGCCTTAATGGCAGGTTTCTCACCTTCGACGACAGGTTGCATCATTGACCTTCAATCGAATGATTCCGTGAAATGTTAAACTTCAGATCATTTATTCACATTTCATGGATTGTACTGAGTATTTTGAGAGCCATTTTCATTAATGGTGGTTTCTCTCACACTTGTTAACAATTCACATCATTGACTGGTAATCAAGTGTTTTCTACCATGTTCGACTTTGACACAATCAATCACATGGATAGAATCATACTAATTCGGGTAGCAGAAATCAAGACCCTGGAGATAGTTTCCACCATCCAAGCTGTGAGGAGTTTTATTATTCATTATGTAGTAGACTATTCATAACAGATGGCTGCGTCCATACTGTGTCTACATTATTGATGTGATAGTAAAATCATTTCTACATCAGAACAACTTTTAGTTAGTGTTAGATCTGAGTATGGGAATGCCTACCTCAACGATGATATATATATATATATATGTTTTTCATTGAACATTTTTACATGATTCCGACTGGGGTGTCCACAAGCTAATCCTCGAAATGATAAAGCACATCACTCTTTGAATGGTCTTAGACTTCGCACTTTAGGGGGAAATATGCTACACTAAAATTGTCACCATGACATTTTACTGTCTGTATGGGTTCATCATTACTCATACCATACTCCCTTAGAAGTCTTAAAACATCATGTTCCTAAAACCAAGCCTTGAAATTGAGATAAAAGCTTATAAAAGTCATAAAAAAACTTGTACCGCACTTTCTCTTAGTATTACCTGCGGTGCCACATCTGTTTTTTCTAGAACATGCGGAACTGACCGCACTTTTCTTCATTAAAGGTGCATATTCCTGTAAAAGGTAAAATGAAAGCAGAAGTAAAATTTTGAAGCCCAACTAGTTAAGTCTGGAAGCTTCTGGAAGAAATTATTCGATGGAAAGTTCACTCCTTTCATGTACATTCATCCCTCCATTAAAGGAGCCTACCCCTTGGTATGTGGAACTTAATACCTTGAAAGAGGATTATATCCCCTCTTATTTGGAGCTGCAACCTATTCTCTTTTGCTATAAATTGAGGCCATAGTTCAGCCTCAAGGGGAGTTAGGCTTTGAGATTTTTTGAGGAGAATTGCGACAAAAATTCAGATTCTCTTAACTGATTATCATATGGGAATGATTATACACTCATGTGTATGTTAGTCGAGATAGTGCAAAGGCTTGTCAAAGTAAAGGAAACACTTGTTCCGCACCCCAGAAGGACCTGTACGACATCAAGGCGAACACGGTTGCAAGGATCCTTCTTTCATCAAAGATAATACAAATGGATCCTGTTTTCTCAATGAGTTGTTTATTTAAATGGCTTATTTCTTGAATTCCTTGATCATCAAGATAGATTTATGGTTTATGAATTAATCTATATTATGCAGGTGCTTCTGATTCTTTCATGTTTTTGATTGCAGATCCCGAAAGGAGACGTATTCAAAGCAACAAGAAAGAAGACTACGATCAGCGCTGGACTACAGGTAAGTCCTAAATCCTTCATTATATATAATTCTAGATCAAATATAATCTAGAGAAAGTAGTTTACATCTATCTATTTGTTGCTAGTTATCGTAGGATACTAGGGTGATCTGTCTTGTCCGCAAGAACGATTTATCCGCCCAACACTATTTTTGTTCAACGATTCAGCCATTACATACTATTTTGAAATACTATCATTATTTGTCACTCCAACACCATGAAACATATTCTTAGTTGTAATATCATTGGGGGAAAGTACTCGAAATGAATTTTTATCCTTTAGGAGTTCTATTTGGAGTTTTCTATTGCTAAATGCAAGAAATATTTAGCTTTCACCAAACTAATTTATGAATTTCCTCAACCTACTAAGGAATTAGTGGCCTCAAATTCCCTGCCTAATGAATCCTTGTTCCTCATTTTTACTTCTGACCCTTAGTATGGAAACATCCTCTTGTATCTCCAAAATCCAGGTTTTTTGTCTGAAATTTCTCGTGATGATCGTTGGCACATATTACATCAGTCTCAACATTATATTATTATTGATGATACCTTAACGCCACGGTGTTGACACTCTATTACATCAATTCCTTACTTGTGAATAATTTCAACACACCCTTAATGATTTCCACACTATGGTATGTGGTGGTTGTTTGGTCAATTTAATGTCTTAAATTGCTTACATAAATTATCAACCAAGGTTTGTAAACTGATGAAGTGTGGTTCATTATATTTGCTTAGCTAACCTTCTTCTTACTTCATTGTATGTATTTTTATGTTTTTTTGGGGGTTTTGTTATTTATGTCTAAATTTTAATCTAGAAATATGAAAGGAATCAAATGAGTCTAGTGAAATTTAAATGTGTAAAACTAATTTTAAAAGAAGGAAGAAAAGGAAGTGTTCTTAAGTTAAACTAATTTGCATAGAAATGAATGAAAACCTATTGACAGGTTAGATCTGATCTGAAAACAGAGTGTCTATTCTAATGACTTCTAATTTAACATTAGTCCTATTCCATGGATATGATTCTTATAACTGAAATCTGAAATTGTAATGCTACTCTAGATGAAAACAGATTCAAAAGAAAACAACTAATGTATGTTCAATCACTCCAACATTCAATATGGATGTATGATGGAATCACCCTCTTGAAATGATGTACAAGCAACCGATTATACTTTAGTTTTGAAAATTTAAGTCTAGGAAAGAAATTAAAGCATGCAAAGGGAAAAACTCAATAATTGCATAGGTTAGGCATTTGAGCACCCAATTGTGAAGTATGGAAAGTCACCTTCTTGGCTTGATCTTTAGGAACACCCAATTATATAATTGACTGAGGATATTTAATCTAGAAAAAAATGTAAAATAATAAAAATCAAAGCTCAATTATTCCATGGTTAGACATTCGAGCACCCAATTGTGAAGTATGACAAGTCACCTTCTTGGCCCGATCTTTAGGAACATCCAATTATAAAATAATCTGAGAATTTGATCTAGGAAAGTAAATGAAAGAACATGAAAGGAGCCTAAACAACTATGATATATATTGCCTCAAACTTAATCCAATTGGAAAATAGATAAATCTACCTTCTTGAGATGTTTTAGGAAAGAAAATATTACACAGTTATTCTATCATTGATGCTAAGAAAAAATTCATAACTTAATTCTATGAGACTGAAAGAAAACTGCAACACAACATTAATCTACTCTGGAAATTGACAAAACATAGTAAATAATTAAACTAGAACAATTAACGTAAAACCTCCTCCTGTGCAGGGGCCCTCTGCAACATATTCGGTCAAGATCCTAGCTGATTATATGCGCATTAAGTAGGTACTGGAACCATAAACACAATCCTTGTATTATGAAAAGAACAAAGTTTAAAACAATACACAGTGTTTCAAAAATTACAACTCCCTCTTGGTTTCTGCATAACAGGTATTTAAATAAGACAAAAAATAACTATGATGTGCTAATTTCACCTACAGGTGGATATCTTAACCGAAACATAGAATTATATTTTAACTGGTTAACTCTTTATTTTCTATGTCAGAGAAAATCAAGAGTTCTTCTACTCTCGGCTTACGTCCTTTGACTGGACTTTGACCACGATCTCAGGCATCCTTTTCTGTCGATTTTGATCAAGTAGATAGGAAAAAATCCATGTGTGAATTATTCTGGAGATGCCCATGTGGCTCATCTCTAATTTCTCCTTGGAACCTGTCAAACCATGAAAGTAGCTGTGGAACCAATGATTAGATGTAGAAATAGGTTGTGTTCTGTAGCCAAATTACAAAAATTCATTCGAATAGCAAGAACATCAGAATATAACATAGAAATAATTTAAATGCATTCCTTGAGATAAAATATAACATTTATCATTGATTGTAGTGTATGAACTTATGAGAAAGTAAGGAAAAAGTGTGAGAAATGATGTCAGAGAGAGGATAATTCTGAGGTTCAACATACCCCCACTAAGAAGTCATTGCATGTCCTCATGCAATTTACCAAAAATGTGAACTTTCCTCTCCTGCTAAATTTGTTCAGACACTTCTACTAACACATCCAGTTTACTCCTTTTGCTTTTCTTTGAACTGATTTCCCTCCTGGGCTTTCTCATAAGGAGCTTGTATTTAAGATTAATGACTGCCTTGTTTATTGATTTGTTCTTTCTTTCTAACTTCCTGTTCTTTTTCTACCACAGTCATAAGTGCAGAATGGTATTGTCACTAATTACTTTCTCCAATTTGTTCTACTTCTTCAAGGCTTCATTCTCCTATTTAATATGCCTATTCAATATCTCTAGTTCATATATTTCTTGTTTGAGAGTATCAACTAGAGGTTCTTGTGAATTGATAAGAGGTTCTGGATTCATTGTGGCATTTCTCTTCTCCAGTGACTCTATGTAATCATTTATTTATTGTTGTACTGGGTCTATGCTTGGAGATCTTCTACTGGGACTACCTTCAAAATTATGAAGAGGAGAATTTTCAAGGCTATGTGGAGGAGAAATATTGATGGGATATGGTATTGGAGGTTCTTCATCTAAGCTTACAAACTCTGCCTCTTTTGGTAGTGTTTTCTTCACCGAACCTCGGGGTCTGGAGCTCCTTCTTAGTTGTGGAGGATTTAAGTTTTCTCTAATTGTAACATTTCTCCTCTTTTCTATTTTACCTCCTGTCTTGACTTTACCTTGATTTTTGTTCTTTGTCAGCTCTACAGAGATGAGATTTTCATAGTTCTTATGAAATGGAGATGCAGGTCTGCCTACAATGTTTGTGTCAATATTCTTCCTTTTTCTTTTTCTAATATTGTCTTCTTTAGGATGCTCTAGTAATTATTGGAAATGGTTTCTGATAAGAAAATTCTCCCAGGAATCTCCTATACTTTTTAAATGAAACTCAAGAAGTATTTTTATAAACCAATGATGGTGCATAGTGTTGTCTATAAACTGTATTCTCTTCTACACGTTTGTAGACTATTAGGTCCCTGTAATTTTTCAAATTGGCAGGACCAAATAGACAAGGGTAACATCAAACCAACTTTCGCGTCCTAGGACCTAGCCTTCCTGGACTCAGAGAGGGCTCTCTCTATATTTTTATAAAAGATATGACTTGTTTGTTTTAGGATGTTGATTTTAGGCTAGTTATAATGATAGGGTTTGTTTGGTTGGGTAGGTTGTCAAGAAGGACATATAGAGTAAGAGAAATTAAAACCATTGCGCTATAGGGTCTATGAAAATCATGAAAGGTACAATAATGAGGCAAGGGTGTTTCATAGGGCAAGTTGACAAAGCCAAATGGATCTTAATAGCTTCTGTGGGAGTGAAATGGACATTAAATTGTGAGTGTAGTAGGTTTAAATGGAAATTAAGAATCCTTTAACATATAATATAACAAGAAGAGTATTTAAGAGCACTATTATTAAGAAAGAATCAAAGAACAAGGTGCACCATAAAATTCTTTGACTTAGCTTTAGCAAGTAAACTTTAAAACAACAATCCAGGAAACCCTAGAGAGCAGGGAACTCCTAAATTCTCTAGTTATTTACCTTTAGAGAAAGAACAAATTCAAGATAACACATAAGTAATGATTAAAGAGAAGGGAACTCCTAAGTTTCTTCAATCAGACTATAAAGGCCTTCAAAGTAACTACTTAAGATGGACTAAAGGACAGGGCAAACCATAAACTTCTTTAGCCAAACCCTAATTAGTAAACTTCAAAGAAAAGGCCTAAAAACCATTTTTTAAAGATACCCCAAAGGACAGGGCATACCATAAAATTCTTTGGCTTGGCTATATTATATCATTTTCAAGACAACAAGAATAAGTGGAATCAAAGAGAAATTAAGAATTCTTCAATCAGACCTAGCAGAGGAAAACATCTAAACAACAGAAAGTAGACAGAATTAAGGTGCCTCTCAACAACATATCTTAATCTAAAATTTCTACTCTATCATAAGGGAAAGATGAAAAATATGGAAAACATAAGAAGACAATAACTAAATTGGAATAACATCACGATTTGACAAAGTATATGAATCCTGCAAATGTGATCGCTCCATTATCATTCAGTCCAAGACAATCACAAAGCTCCAAAGCGAAAAAACTCTTCACCACTCAAAGTCAATGTGATTTTCATCTCAACAATCAACCAAAAACCACAATGAAGCTTACATGCAGTATTTAACTGCAAAATTATGAATTAAACCCTAGCTAGGGTTTTTAGAAGTCATTAATTACATAGTAAATGCATTTGACCATTGAGACCATGCAAGGCCCAAGGCAACAATACCTAAACTCATTTATGGAAAAAATAACTTCTGACATAACTATTTGAGCTAATTTGGAGAAAAATTTGAATTTAAGGCCTCAAAATACCTTTTGTAATAACTCCTATCAAGGGCACAGCTCCAAGGTACAGGGGCGTAGCGCCAAGATTGGAAAAATCACCTGTTTTTCCACTGAGTTTTGGAGGCCTTCCCCATGTCCAAATGAGCTCCATGATAGCTCCTTAGAAAGTCTGTCCTAACTATTTTCCATATATTCCTTTATCTTATATATTGGTGTCTATTTTCCTAGTCAAAAATCCATTCTCCCAAGACTACTAAGGGTGCAGCGCCAGTGCTGAAAATAGGGCAGAAAGGTGTTTGTTCAGTGGTTTTAGGCCCTTCTGAGGGACCAATTTTGCTCCAAATGACCTAAACGTTTCTGAGGATGATTTCCTTGGCATGAATAACATGAATATGCAATCCATTTTTCATTTTAGTGCCCCAAAAAAGAGCACAACACCAGTGGCACTACGTGTTTGGCCCCTTTTTCTACTAGCCAACTGTCAAAAATCAAAATTGTGCACCAAGTGCCAAAATTTGGAATTAAACTTGCTGATTTAGAGGTTAGAGGCATAGTGGAACCCCTTAGAAATAATGTTTAACTTCCCCTTCTCCTTTTTCTTTTTTAGGGTTTCTTTCAATTTGTTCTTCAACTGCCTGATCTTGACAACTTTCTCTTGGATGATCAGCCTTGAGTTGCCATGGTTATATAGGTCAGTTTCCCTTTATCTATATAGGGCTAGAGCTCTTTTCAGCCTTCTAATCCTTGGTCTCTATCTTGGAGGCTAATCCTCCTCACCATCAATCTCAATCAACTGAAACTCCTGCTCAGTTTCATGTTTGTCCTCCTGCTCATCAATGATAGGCTTTGTAGCCTTTTCCTTTCTCTTATGTTCATTTCTCCTTGGCATTTGTCCCTCACCAAAAATGTATTCACCTTCTGACATTTTAAACTCTTTTTTGGAAACCCTAGGGTGTAGGTGAAATGAATGAGGGGAAGGAATGAGATGACAGCTTTGGAAATGAAGGGAATGAGTCAATGGGTATAGGTGTAGGAGATGAGTGAGGGGAAAAATAACTCAATGAAAACCCTCAAGCAATGTAATTAACCATTCATGATTTATTTTCTTCAAGGAGGATGAAATAGGAATGAAACAATGATTTCAAGAAAAAACTTAGGGTTTCATTAGGGTTTCATTTGCATTGATTAAATGATGATCAAAATATATTGAAAACAAGGCTCATGTCATGTCCTTACCCCTCAAGAGTGCTTGGAGTACCTTGGAATATATTTGAAAGAAATTTGAAGTGATTTGGATGGTTGGAAAGCTCAGAAAACCTCTTTGTCCAAGCACGCAACGCCAAGGGCTGAGGGCACAGCGCCAAGCTTTGAGCGTGCAACGCCTTTTTGCAGACCGCGTTTGGAGGTATTCCAGGTGTCTAGAGTTGGCCCAGGATAGCTCGTTGGAAAGCTCGTGAAGTCTAATTTCCAAATATAAATTTTTTTCTGATTGGAGTTTATTTCATCTATCAAAAGTTGATTCTCCTAAGACTGGTCAAAAAGTGCTAAATGATGGTGCAGAAATGCAGAGTTCTAGTGAAGGAAACTTTTGGAGGCCTTTCTCAACTCCAAATTGAGCTCATGATAGCTCATTGGAAAGCTCGTCCAGTCTAGTTGTCATTTGACTAATCAAAATAGTCAGTTGGACACTTTAGCTATAAGAAAACGTTATTTTTCCTAGGTCACTCTGGAAGTGCAGCAAACCTCTCGTAGCACCTATAAATTTTACATTTCTCCCCAATGATGATACTAGTGTAAAATATGATGGAGGTTTTTCTTCCTTGACCTATGATTGACAAAAAAATCTCTCACGTTTTTCAAATTCATCTTTATTTGTTCAGAAACACAATTTGAAGCGAAACTGGCCTTGTGTGCTTCCTCCATGTCATTTTCTTCAAGTGATCACTACTTTGGCTCTCAAATGGGCTAACCAGTTCATAACCCTAGTCATCTACAAGACCAAGCTGTTCCCCTTTCCTTTTCTATACATTGTTTTCATTTGGGAGTAGACAATCTACATCATCATTACCTTTTGCTGACAAATCTTTTAACACTCCTGCAGAAGTGCTACAATTTTTCCATTTTTCTCACTCGTTGGTTCTGAAATGAGAAGATAATCTTCCTTGGAGATTTTAGGTCCTTCTTGAATAACCATGCCTTGAAATTATATTACATCTGAGCCAAATTCTAGAAAAGGAAAAGTAGTGCCTAAAACATACAAGGATGACCTTGAAAAATTGTAAAACCCCTAATGACCTAGTGGGAGTGTCCTTTGACCTGATTTTGACTGAAAATTGACCTAGAGATTCTCAAGTGAAAACAGAGTATTTTTATAGGTTATTATGCCTAAAGGGTCATGGGGATGATTTAGGTACAAGAAACCCTAGAGGGAGGGTGGATTTTATTGACAGGTGAAAATAGGGCCATGAAGGTCTTAAGCAGGAAAAAGGATGGAAATGAAAGAAATGAACCCATAAGGATTTTTTTGAGAGTAACAAGGTAACTTTAAGAAGACCAACTGAAGAATAGTGAAAATAGGTTTATAAGGATAATGAAGGTAGTGAGATTTCTGAAACTCAATATATTCAAGGAATATTGTTTTCAGAAAGCTATAACCATTCTATAGTCATCTAAAGATAGTGAAAAATATTGATGACTAACAGTGGCTCCACTTGGGGAGGGAAGCTCCTTCAGGAGGTGTCAAAAACCTCAAATGTTTGATTTTGCAAATGATATGCCTCACATGCTTGTTGATTTCCTTCATTTTGCAATGCTGATCTTGTTGTTGTTCTTTAAAGCTATGATCTTACACTCTGAAAAACATGATTGCTTCAATATCAACTCTACCTATCCATCATACTTTTCCTAACATTTTTTTTCATTTGGATGGATTTGGATTGGAAAACCCTGAACATCATTTCTTTTGAAAGAAAAAAGTATCTACTTCTACCCTTATATCATCCAAAGGCTCAGATTAGATTAATGAGCTCTTTTATTCTCTACCTAATCTACTAATCCGTCAAGATTAAACAGTTTGACAGATTTTCATTCTCTAATCTATCAACAAGAAATTGAAAGCATGACCTAATAAATATTAAGCAGTTTGATTTATCATGAACTATGGCATTTCGGACAAGTTGCACACAATTTCATTCTTGCAAAAGGTAAAACTAAAAACTGAGGGCTCTAATCTGGCATTTGTCATTCATCCCTCTCTTTCTTTTTGGTTCATATTTGAACTTTGGAACCAATATATTTTCATATCTTCCTATTGAAAAGACAATTTTAGACAGTTTGGAAAATATTCATTTTCTAACTTATCAGCAAAAATTCAAAATTTGTTCAATCACGATTAGGCTGTATGATTGAACAAGACCTTTTTGTCAAAAAGCAGTGGCATTTGGAATTGCACACTTTTAGAAACATTATTTTTTCGTATGGGGCTTTACCTTTTATTTTATCTTCCCTCTTTTCTCTTTTTGTTCTTTTTCTCTCTTTTGTCAAGACAATCTAAAACTAAAAAGATGCTCATAGTGCTGAGCTTATTTTAAATACCTATCTATCCTAGTCTAACTTGGAGGTATATTTTGACTAGGTGAACTCCCTTCTCCAATGCAACCAATCAAGTAAGTGACTAGATGATTGATTTTCATTTAGCCCTTTAGATATGCTGAGAAAACAAAAAGGCCACTCCCATCTCACTTTCTTTTGAACAGCAGTGCTCAAGATCTTCTTTACACTTTGCAACAAACCATTCCTGGCATCCTTCTTTAGATGCCTCTAAGAAAACAACAAAGGGATCTTGAAATATTACATGGCTCCGAGGATTTGAATAATCAGTTGTATTCAACACCATTCCTTGCTCCAACTTTTTAAGCTTGGGATTATTTTGAGAAGGAATATCTTCCCCCTCTTCATGATCATTTATCTTGGAAGCCTCATAAAATTCTGTTATGTTGTCTTTAAGCAAGACTGATATGTCTTGATTGAATGGAATGAATTTTGTCTGAAAGACATCATTAGGGGCATTTCCCGGAAATAGGTCCTATTGAGAAGGTATTATAGCCTTAATATCAATATTTTCCTCTGTTTCTTCATGAGGCAAGGCTGCAACACGTAAATTAGCAGGAGAATAAATAGACATGTTTTCTTTACATAAAAGTTTATAGGTTCGCTACATGTTTAGAATATGATTGATTTCTTCTTCTGATAAAGGAGGAGGTAGTCCTTGTTTTCTTTGTATTGGACAACAATTTTTTTCTTTTTCTTGTGAAGACTGATAATGAGGTTGAATGTCTTCTTTGTTGTTAATAAAAATAACTAAAGACTGCTTATTCTGATTGTATTAAAGTTGTCCTTGATGAGCTGAAATGAAGCACAACAAAGAGGTAAAGATCCTTTCATTTTTTCCAAACTTTCTGCACTTTCTTCTTCACTCTCATAGCTAATCTGTATTTGTTTATCACTATATTTGAGCTCCTCAAAATGACTGTCTTTGTCCCACAAACTAGTTACTGATTTTTTTGTAGTGTTAGCTTGAGTCTAGAGAACATAATCATCATCATATTGATCATACTTGGGTAGATTATTCATAGACGGAATGTTATCCAATATGTACACTAGATCAGAATATTGCTACACCATATGTTGACCTATAAGTTTATTTTCTGACCTATGGTAGTTGGGATTAGAAGGAGAGTGACTATGGCCAATAGATTCTTCTTTTCCTGGGATTGAAACATAGTGCTTTTCTTTTTCTTGTGGATGATCACGAGGCTAGATGTATTCTTGAGCCTCATACAAAAGAGCAGATGAATTGTCATTTGTTTCGGCTTCTATGATCTTCTCTGCTGCTTGATATTCCAAAGGACTCCAAGGCTAATTATCTAGATCTGAGATAGATTTATTATCATCTATGATTTTATCATCTAATAGGTGAGGGAGTTCTTTTCTCCTGTGATTGTCAATTAGGATGTGTCTCGACTTCTCTTTAGCAATATGAAATGAATCAAAGCACAAGGGTAGAGACTCCAAAGGTGTTGGCTCATTCTCTATTTCCGGTTCTATGATTTCAAGAAGACTTAAGGGGAGAACTTCTGGATTTGAAAAAGGGTTTGTATCATCCATTTCTTCCCTAACTGATTCTTTAGAGCATTCCTCCTTGTTTCTATTTGCAACTTGCTTGTAATTCTCTCTTAATAGTGAAGCACAAAATGTAGGAAGGAATCTAGTACTTACTTGACAACTTTCTGCATCTTCTTCTTTACAATCTTGCTCAACATGCATATTTTGATTTTTATTTTTTCATTGCAACGACTAAGTTTGTTCTTCCCAAGAAAATAGTACCGGTTGTTTTGAATAATCAGCTCCAACCTCAACCTTGTACTCTTCCTATTCCCTGCCAATCATATGCATCATTTTTTTTATTGTGTCTATCAACATATCTAGCTTTATCTCTGAGGATATCAGTTTCTCTTGATCTACTTTGTCCTTATTTATTGCTCTTATCTTTGCCTCCTTTTTCAGCATGTTGACTTCCACATCAACTGCCATCCTTTTCATTTCCTCCATTGTTGAAGGCTCCCTTTCTCTTATTTGGAATACCATCTCTGGGTCAAAGGCATCTGGGTAGTGCAAGAGAGCCCACCCTGGGGGTGGCTTTATCTTAGCAGGTATTGCATGGTATACTTTATTGAACCTAGCTGAAAAGTGTTGTACTATCTCCCCTAGCTGTCTTTTCAAATGGTTTTATTCCTCTATGTTGAGAAAAAAATTTCCCATGACTGCCCACCTATCTAGGAAAACTTGAGTGAATTGATGAAAATTGCTAATGCTTGCAGCTGGAAGATCCTTAAACCAACTTTTAACTTTTCCTTGCAATGATAGGGCAAACATTATGATATGCACATCATCTTTTCCTACCTCAATCAAGTCAAGGAGATGCTCCAGACTTTGAATGTGTTTTTCAGCAGTGATCTTTGTATTTTCTCCATCAAATCTGGGAAGATTATTTGTAAGATTTGCAGGGAGGGCCTGAAGGATAGAAGGTAAAAACAGAGGCTTGTATCTATCTGGGATATTTGTGGGTATAGGTAGTGAAAAAGTATATTTATGATTGTTTTAGGTTTCAGCAAGAGCGGGAAAGGTAACATGAGGCTTATGTTTCACTAGGTCTTCCACAGGTGTATCTGGGGTAGGCACAAGTGTATAAGTATGTTCATGGTCTGCAATTTGAGGCTTAGATTTTAAGGCTTGAGATCTTTCCAATGATGAATGTAGACCTCATCAGTGTATTCTTGATTAGGCTTAAAGTAGGATAGAACATATTTATAGATAAAAACAATAATTTCTTGAATCCAATTTGGGATTGAATACTCTCTCTTCCTAGGATGACTGGTCATGTTTTCAGGTTCTTCCTCTAGTGAAGTCTTTGTATAGAATTGATTTGAATTTGGAGTTGTTGGGTGGATATTTTCAACTTTATTGTGGCTAGTTATTATCCGCCATCAGCAACCAGATATTTTTCCAAGTTTTTAAGGTTTTTAGGTGGGGAAATTGCTTTGCAGATAGGTCTTCTAACAGTTGATTTTTTAGATCTAGGAGACTTCCTAAGCATGCTTTCATGATTTTCAACTGTTTTCAGGAGGCTTTGGGTTAGGATGGGATCTAGTGCAAATTTTTCTAGAATCCAGACTTGGGACCCAATAGATCAGAAAAGGTTGAGAGTTTATAACATTTTTGAAACACAACCTAATCAGTAAAGAAATACTTAAGCCATAAAGTATTCTTTACTAGGCTCTTTTGATATTTAATGACAAAATAAGTTTCCTAGTGGAGTCTATGGAAAACCTGTGGGGTCAACAAGCCTACTGAAAAGAGGAGGAATCACCAGGTGGATGATGCTAATTGTTTTGAGGATTTGTTTGTTGTCCACCATCAACAATTGGATGCCAATCTTGAGATATTTTTGGGTTTTCCGAGTTCTTTATGTAACACTAAGATTTTTAATGAGTGTTCCCCAGTGGAGTCGCCATTATGTTAGTATGGAAACTCAACCGAATATCATTCTTGGCTAACACCTGATTTATCTATGTTTGACAGGGGATTTTTGAGTTTTGAAGGAATATTTAAGCTATTACTTACTCAGTCCCACCGTGATCGCCATTATGTCAGGTCCCTGTAATTTGTCAGATTGGAAAGACCAAATAGACAAGGGTAATATCAAACCAACTTTGGAGTCCTAGGACCTAGCCTTCTTGGACTCAGAGAGGGATCTCTCTATATTTTTATAGAAGATATGACTTGTTTGTTTTAGGACGCTGATTTTAGGCTAGTTATAATGATAGGGTTTGTTTGTTTTGTTTGTTTGGTTGGGTAGGTTGTCAAGAAGAATAGATAGAGTAAGAGAAATTCAAACCATTACGATATGGGGTCTGTGAAAATCTTGAAAGGTACAATAATGAGTCAAGGGTGTTTCATAAGGCAAGTTGACAAAGCCAAATGGATCTTAATAGCTTCTGTGGGAGTGAAATGGACATTAAATTGTGAGTCTAGTAGGTTTAAAGGAAAATTAAGAATCCTTTAACATATAATATAACAAGAAGAGTATTTAAGAGCACTATGCTTAAGAAAGAATCAAAGGACAGGGCGCGGCATAAACTTCTTTGACCTAGCTTCACCAAGTAAACTTTAAAACAACAATCCAGCAAACCCTAGAGAGCAGGGAACTACTAAATTCTCTAGTTATTTACCTTTAGAGAAAGAAAACATTCAAGATAACACATAAGTAATCATTAAAGAGTAGGGAACCCATAAGTTTCTTCAATCAGACTATAAAGACCTTCAAAGTAACTACTTAAGATGGCCTAAAGGACAAGGAAAACCATAAACTTCTTTAGGCAAACCCTAATTAGTAAACTTCAAAGAAAAGGTCTAAAAAACAATGTTTAAAGCTACACCAAAGGACATTCCATACCATAAAATTCTTTGCCTTGGATCTATTAGATCATTTTCAATACAACAAGCATAAGTGGAATCAAAGAGAAATTAAGAATTCTTCAATCAGACCTAGTAGAGGAAAACATTTAAACAACAGAACATAGACAGAATTAAGGTGCCTCTCAACAACATATCTTGATCTAAAATTTCTACTCTGTCATAAGGGAAAGATGAAAAATATGGAAAACATAAGAAGACAATAAAAAAATTGGAAAACATCACCATTTGACAAAGTCCATGAATCTTTCAAATGTTCTTGCTCCATTATCATTCAATCCAAGATAATCACAATGCTCCAAAGCCAAAAAACTCTTCACCACTCAAAGTCAATGTGATTTTCATCTCAACAATTAACCAAAAACCAAAATGAAGCTTGCATGCAGTATTTAACTGAAAAATGATGAATTAAACCCTAGCTAGGGTTTTTAGAAGTTATTAATTACATATTAAATGCATTTGACCATTGAGACCATGCAAGGCCCAAGGAAAAAATATCTAAACTCATTTATGGCAAAATTAACTTCTAACATAACTATTTTAGCTAATCTGGAGAAAAATTTGACTTTAAGGCCTCAAAAGATATTTTTCAATAACTCCTAGTAAGGGCGCAGCTCCAAGGTACAGGGGCGTAGTGTCAGGCCAAGGGCGTAGTGCCAAGACTGGAAATATCACCTATTTTGCTGTTGAGTTTTGGAGGCCTTCCCGATGTCCAAATGAGCTCCATGATAGCTCATTGGAAATTTTATCTTGTCTATATTCTAGATCAGTATTTAGTTTCCATATTGGTGCCAATTTTCCTTGTCAAAAATCTATTCTCCCAAGACTGCTAAGGGTGCAGTCCCAGTGTTGAAAATAGGGCAGAAAGATGGTTTTTATGTGGTGTTTGGCCCTTTTGAGGGACTATTTTTGCTCCAAATGACCAGAAATTTTCTGAGGATGATGTCCTTGGCATGAGGAACCTAAATATGCAATCCATTTGTCATTTGAATTCCCTAAAAAAGAGCACAGCTCCAGTGACGCTGCGTTTTTGGACCCTTTTTCTGCTAGCCAACTCTCAAAAATAAAAATTGTGCACCAAGTGCCAAAATTTGGAATTTACCTTGCTGATTTAGAGGTTAGAGGCATAGTGGGACCCCTTAGCAAGAATGTTTAACTTCCCCTTCTCCTTTTTCTTTGTTATTGTTTCTTTTAATTTTCTCTTCAACTGCCTGATCTTGGCATCTTTCTCTTGGATGATCAGCCTTGAGTTGTCACAGTTATCTAGGTTAGTTTCCCTTTATCTCTATAGGGCTAGAGCTCTTTTCAGCCTTTTAATCGTTGGTCTCTATCTTGGAGTCTGATCCTCCTCACCATCAAGCTCAATCAACTGAAAATCCTTCTCAATTTCATTTTTATCCTCCTGCTCATCAATGATAGGCTTTATAGCCTTTTCCTTGCTCTTATGTTCATTTATCCTTGCAATTTTTCCCTCACCAACAATGTCTTCACCTTATGACATTTTAAACTCTTTTTTGGAAAACCTAGGGTGTAGGTGAAATGAATGAGGGGAAGGAATGAGATGACAACTTTGCAAATGAAGGGATGAGTGAATGGGTATAGGTGTAGGAAATGAGTGAGGGGAAAACTAGCTCAATGACAACCCTCAGGCAATGTAATTAACCATTCATGACTGATTTTCTTCAAGGAGGATGAAATAGGAATGAAACAATGATTTCAAGCTAAAACTTAGGGTTTCATTAGATGGTTTCATTTGCATTGATTAAATGATGATCAAAATATCTTGAAAACAAGGCTCATGTCATGTACTTACCCCTCAAGAGTGCTTGGAGGATGTTGGCATAGATTTGAAAGAAATTTCAAGTGATTTGTATGGTTGGAAAGTTTTAGAAAACCTCTCTGTCCAAGCACGCAGCGCCAAGGGCTAAGGGCGCAGCGCCAAGCTTTGAGCGTGCAACGCCTTTTTGAAGACCACATTTGGGGGTCTTCCTAGTGTCAAAATTAGGCCCAGGATAGCTTGTTGGAAAGCTCTTGAATTCTACTCTCCAAATATACTTTTTTTTCTGATTTGAGTTGATTTGATCTATCAAAAGTTGTTTCTCCCAAGGTTGTTCAAAAAGTGTTGAATGATGGTGCAAAAATGCAGAGTGTTGGTGCAGGAAACTTTTGGAGGCCTTCCTCATCTCCAAATTGAGCTCATGATAGCTCATTGGAAATATCTTCCGGTCTAGTTGTCATTTGACTCATCAAAAACTCATTTGGACACTCTAGCTATGAGAAAACGTGATTTTCCCTAGCTCACTCCAGAAGTGCAGCAAACCTCTTGTATTACTAGCAAATTTAACATTTCTCCCCAACCATGATACCTGTGTAAAATATAAATGAAGTTTTTCTTCCTTGACATATGATTGAGAAAAAACTCTCTCACTTTTGTCAAATTCATCTTTATTTATTCAGAAACACAATTTGAAGCGAAACTAGCCTTGTGTGCTTCCTCCATGTCATTTTCTGCAAGTGATCATTGCTTTCGCACTCAAATGGACTGACCAATTCATAACCCTAGTCATCTAAAAGACCAAGTTGTTCCCATTTCCTTTTCTGTACATATCATCAGTACCTTCTTTTGACAAATCTTTCATCACTCATGCAGAAGTGCTAAACTTTTTCCATTTTTCTCACTTGCTAGTTTTGAATTGAGAAGATAATCTTCCTTGGAGATTTTAGGTCCTTCTTGAATAGCCATGCCTTGAAATTCTATTACATTTGATCCAAATTCTAGCAAAGGAAAAGTAGTGCCTAAAACATCCAAGGATGACCTTGAAAATTTGTAAAACCCTAATGACCTAGTGGGAGTGTCCTTTGACCTGATTTTGACTGAAATTTGACTTGGAGATTTTCAAGTGAAAACAGAGTATTGTTATAGGTTATTATGCCTAAAGGGTCATGGGGATGATTTACGTACAAGAAACCCTAGAGGGAGAGTGGAGTTTATTGTCAGGGGAAAATAGGGCCATGAAGGTCTTAGGAAAGAAAAAGGATGGAAATGAGAGGTATGAACCCATAAGGATTTTTTTGAGAGAAACAGGGTAACTTTGAGAAGACCAACTGAAGAATAGTGAAAATAGGTTTATAAGGATAATGAAGGCAGTGAGATTTATGAAACTCAATATATCCAAGGAATATTATTTTCAAAAAGCTATAACCATTCTATAGTCATCTAAAGATAGTGAAAAATATTGATGACTAACATAGACATTCTTTTTAGGCTATTCAGTAAAAAGAAGGGAATATTTATTTCACCATCCTCTAAGAAATTCATAAACAATAAAATATGATATACATACATGCAGCCAAACCTTCCTTCACAGGTGATAAACTTTTTCATAGTTAAAAGCATATTCCTCCATTTGTTCTTGAGTATAGAGCTAGGAATACCTTTTCTAAAAACATAAGTATCCGTACTTGGATTTTTGAGGATAACCTTTCATGATTCTCTATGAATTTTTTTCTTGAACCACCTTTCTCCAACCCTTGGGAGTTATGTGGCTTCAACCATGAATTCTTCAGTTACTGAGAACTTGATATATCCTATTTCAACTTATGTCCCATCAAAAAACCTCACAAAGTACTTAGAGATATCTTTGTGGAAGTTGTCAATTTTTTCTATGAATTTGAGACATTTAGCCATCTACAACATCTCTCTGATCTGAGGATATCCTTCCATATATTTTTTTTCCCATCGATTTTGATCTGACTATTAGTCCCATGCCTTCTATTATGACGAGTCTAACCTTCAGAATTATCCTTCTCTGTTATGAAGTGGATTGGTTTCAGCTCTGATGAAGGACGTGCAGGGTTTGCAGAAATAAGTGAGATGGATTGGAGTTTTGAAGAAATGTAGATGGATATGTCACGTCAATAGGTCATGATCGTTAATCATGAATGGGGGAGTCTACTGTGGACCATTATAAAACATAATGCGGACAAGGTGGCTGATCTATGATATGATGGAATTCCCAATCGAATCAAATGATGACATGTCAAGGTAGCATATGATTATCCATATTATATATGCTAATGTTGTAACCTTTCTATTAAATTAATTTTTTTCAACTTTAACTTTAGAACTAATCTTTCGTTGTCATTTCTTTGGTGTTGATTCTTCAAGTACCTTTTAGCATGGTGATCTTCAAATGTAGTCCTTCAATTTCCTATATTCATCATTTTTTTAGTAGGTTGTACAAATGTGTCAGAGCTGCAGAATGGAATGGAATGTGGCTGCCGAATATGGAATCAGCTACAGAATTTGGAATCAGCTGCAAAAAGTGGAATCAACTACAGAAAGGAATGTAACTGTAAAATTGGATGTGGTTGTAGAATGTATATTCTGCAGAATGGAATATGACCGTGGAATGGAATGTAACTGCAAAATAGAATATGAGCTGCAAAAATGGAATATGACTGTGGGATGGAATTTAACTGCAGAATATGAGCTACAAAATGGAATGTGATCATGGTATGGAATGTAAATGCAGAATTGAATGTAGTTATGTACTACTACTTATTGTAGAAAATAAAGGGAAAATACAGGATGTCAGAAATTTATGATTTTTATCCTATATTTTCTTCATAAGGATGCCAATCATTGATTGGTTTTCATACTTATACATTTTATTTTTAATTAATTAATTTTTATTTTTTTTAGAGGAAAAATAAAATCTAAGTTAGTGAAGAAGAAGGATTCTTCTTCACTAAATTCATATCATTATTATCTTGGAAAATATCGATAAACCCTTCTCTTGAAATTGGCTTATGATATACTTTCAATCGATGTCCATTTCTTCATCGATTTTCCTTATCCTGACTGCTCCATTGTCAAAGAAATTTTCAATCTCATAAGGCCCAAGCCCATGAGTCTGAAAATTTCCTTGAAAATATTTG
The DNA here is from genome assembly GCA_034641835.2 of Pinus albicaulis. Classification (NCBI taxonomy): domain Eukaryota; kingdom Viridiplantae; phylum Streptophyta; class Pinopsida; order Pinales; family Pinaceae; genus Pinus; species Pinus albicaulis. The sequence goes on along the minus strand of CM076572.1, from coordinate 1,010,675,865 downwards.
AATTTTGAATCGAACAAAAGTGCCCAATCCCCTTCTTGAAACTTCTTCTCCTTGATATATTTACCATGCCATTTGGACCTTTGCTGCTGGACTATACTAGTTCTTTGAACTGCATCTTGCCTGATTTCATCAAGCTCATTAAATTTCTCCAATCTATGCTTCTGTGCTTCTGATAAATCAAGTCCCAATTGGACTGCCATCTTGAAGGTTTGAATCTAAAATTCTATAGGGAACAAGACTTTCTCCCCATAAACAAGTTCATAGGGAGTATGTCCTGTTGTATTCCTCCATGTAGTTTTGTAGGCTCATAAGGCTTTAGGAAGCCTTTCTGCCCAATCTCTTTTGTGTAGATGAACAATCTTAGTGAGAATTCCTTCAATCACTTTATTGGTATACTCTACTTGACCATTTTCTTGTGGATGATAAGGAGTGGATTTTCTGTGCTTGATCTTGTAAGTTTCCACAAGATTTTCCACCGACTTTGATGTAAAATGAGATCCCTAATCTATCAGAATTTCTCTTGGAACACTAAAACGAGTGAAGACATCCTCAAAAAGAAATTTAACTACAGAATGTTCATTAGCTAAAGGAAGTGCTTTAGCTTCTACCCATTTAGTGACATAGCCAGTACACACCAGAATATATTTATTTTGATTAGATGGTGGATTGATTGGTCCAACAAAATCCAAAGCCGATTTTTCAAATGGTTCGATGAGTACCTAAGGTTGTAATGGAATTTAATCTGAAAGAACATTTTTCTCCATTCTTTGACAACTGTCACACCTTTTGACATATTTTTTTTATCCTTGAATATGGATGGCCAATAATATCCTAAATGAAGGATTTTATAGGTTTTCCTCTTATCAGCAAAGTGTCCACCACAGGGTTCATCATGGCATTCTTTAAGAATCTCATGAATTTCATCTTCTTGAACACACCTTCTGATAATGAGATCTGGACCTGTTTATACAGTTCATCATTAATCTATGATAATTTGCACTTACTTGAATAATTATTCATTTCTCTCTAGGAAACAAGTGTGAAGGTAACTTTCCTATGACTAAGTAATTAGCAATATCTGCAAACCAAGGGATTTCAGTAGTTATTGCAAAAAGGTATTCATTAGGAAATTTATCCTCAACTGGAGTATCATTTTTGACATTTTGAATTCTAGAAAAGAAATCAACAACTCCGTTTTTTTTCACAGGTCAGTCTATGTTACACCATTTTTTGGTCATCTAACCTATTGTTATTAGATGGACCCAAGTACACCATGTAAGACCATTTTACCCTATGTAAAATTGCATTCGCTATGAAAAATAACTTAGTAAACCACCTTTATTAAGTTGTTTATGGTCTAAACAGGAAACCCCATGAGGAAATATTAAATAAATCTACATTTGTTTGATTCTCCTCAAGGAATAATTAGTTAAACAACAATTTAATTAATATTCCTGGATATATTTAACCCAAAACAGGGAAATTAATTAGATAAATCATTATTTATCTTATTATTTCCTAAGAATAATTATTTAAACCTTATTTAAATAATATTCTTCTCTAAATATGACTAAATTACCATTAAATAATTAAATAAATCATTATTTATTTGATTATCACTCAACCACATCCTTAAAATGATAAATAAATAATTTATTTATTTATTATTTACAAATAAAGGGATTTGACCCAAGTCAAATTCCTTTTCCGTCCAACAAATATAATAAAATATTCCATAAAATTTGGATCTTGATTTGGTTAATAATATTTTAATTATGCACCAATATCTAGACTAACTCAATATTTTGTTATAAATCAAAGGGATTTCCCATTCATTTACCACCTTTTGTTGCCTAAAGATCACTCTTATCTTGTCTATTGGATGCATGGAGTAAATCTTGTTTTTTCTACTGCTTAATGTCTTGTAATGCATAGATCTAGATTTTTGCGGCATTTATCTTGATCACCTAACTGCACGTTTGAGGATATTAGCAGCCATCTTTGCAGTTAGGGCTGTTTTTTATGTGCAGCTAAATTGGTATTTTTTCGTACACTTGGAATTAATATTCATACTAACAACTTGCGACTCCACACGGGTTGACGATTACGACCGTTGTCATTTTTCTAATCCTTGCATATCTAGCTGCAAGACCTAGGATTTCTCTTCAGCCCCTTGTTTTTTCTTTTCTTGATGTTTTTTTTAGCTTATAAAACCCTAAAACGATAAAAATTATGACTTCCATGTGTTTTCGGACCTATTGCGCAGGTGACAGACATCAGCCGCAGCTGAGACGACAAATTTTTCTGAAACCTGCCGCCGAGAGTGTCGGAAGTGCAGGTCACACTATTTGGCACAAAACCTGCAACATGGACCCTCAGGACACACTTTTCAGCCCAAAAAATGCAACCTCTGCTGAAAACATGTCAAAAACTGCGACCTGGACTTTTTGCAGGGATTTTTCTGAAAGTTTTCTGGGTTTTTCTGAGCCTCTGTTCAGTGTTTTCTGACCTCCGTCTCCGCCTGTTTTGGACCTATAATTGTTCTGTTTCGCTCAACTAAGTGGGAACCTAGCCCCCTAGGGCTTCAGTACCCTCCACTTTTCGTGGAAGAGTTTTTGCTGTTGCAGGTTCTCTGAAATTTCAGAGTCTTCAGTCATTTTTTAAAATCTAATACCTCAACTTCAGATCCGCTTTAGATCGGCTTTTTATCCATCCAAATCACCTCATTTATATTTTTTTGGGCTTTCCTCTAGGGTTCAGTCTATTTCCCTTCAGGAGATAGCCTTTCGCCACCTCTTTTACAACAATTTTTCCTCTGATTTGTTACTGTTTTTTGCACCACTTTCCAGCAGATCTTGTCTTTTAGATCCCTGTCCCTCTTGACCTTAGATCTATTGGATTTTTAGTGTCTTTTGCTTAGTTTTTTCTCATCTATAGACTATTTTTTGAGAGACTCGCCTCCCTGGGTTCAGATTATTGCATTATTAGTTTTTTATTTTCTCTTTTTGCAGGCCTATACACTGTCATTTGCAGGTTTATTTACAGCCATACAACACACTTTTACTTTTTTTCTACAAAATTCTAGGTTTAAAAATTAAAATTTACACACTCTTACACACACACCCTAAGAGAAAAAGGGCTTGGTTAACACCGCCAAGCAAAGACTCTAAAACATTGAAATCAATTTATCCTGCACCTCTCTTCCCTTGTTTCAACATTGTAATCAGTGGATCCTGCACCTCCCTGCCCTTTTCGATCTCTTTTTCGTTTGTGCCATGTTTGTGTCGTCACCATTGCACCACCAAGGCATTTATCCCGGAGACTTCTTGGCCTTCATCCTCAGTTTCCGGTAGGAAGACTTACTCTTCTGTGTAGGATTCAAGTTAGTCCTCCACCAAATCCGCACACCAACTCTTCTTCTGGTCCTTTGGGTTCTCCTTCTCGTTCCTCCTTCGGTCCTCCCCCTAACACCTTCACTATGTCTGGTGCAGGACCTAATGTTAGTGGTAACCCTGGCCCTCCCGCCGGGAATACCACTAGTGGGACCGCAATGGACACTACCCCTGCTGCGCCCTTGCTCCCCTTCATGGCAGGCCTCATCCTCCCCGATTTTGTCCAGTTGATAAACGACCCTATACACCCTGACGCTACTTGGCCTGCTATGCCAACAAAGCTCCCTTTAGACATCCCAAATTTTGAAGGCCTTGCTGGAGAAGATCCTTCAAATCATGTTCGATCTTTCCACATGTGGTGTTCGTCTAACTCCATTACCGATGACTCTATCCGTCTTCGGTTGTTCCAACGAACGCTTACAGGTGAAGCTTCTAAGTGGTATGTTGATCAGGCCCCTTCCTCTCATACCACCTTTGAAACTCTTGCCCAGGCTTTCTTGTCTTATTTCCAGCTTCCCCTTCGTTACGAAACTGGTACCGAACTCTTGACTTCTTTCCATCAATCGTCTGTGACCTGCCTATCTGATCATGTTTAGGAATGGTGGAGAAGAAAGAGCCTATGTCGAGCCCCTACCTTTGAAGACCATGTCTACATGGACTGGTTCCTTCGATCTCTCTTGTCACCTATCGAGAAGGATGTCGCATCGCACTTTCCTCAAATCGAAGAAGCTGCTCTCCAAATTGCATTAAAATATGACCTGATCACACTCAGTTGGGTTATGTTTATACCGTTCTACCTGATCTTCCTAGACCCGGTGGTGCTAATGCACTGGGGCATCTCACACCGCCGACGGTATCGTTGGAGCTCTCTTTAATCTGTATGCTCAACCTCCCATGGGCTATGGTTTTTCTCAGGGAGGGACCAACACCTCCTGCACTTTTCCCCCTCCGATAGCACGTATCCAGGATATGGCATGCCTCCTCTTTTTTCCCAACCTACTATTTACCACACCGTTACCCAACCTCCTTATTATATGTATCCATAACCTAGTGCTCCAGCTCCTTCAGCATTAGCACCTCCTCCTCCCTTGCCTTCTCAACCCCGCAACAACAAACACTTCCCCCTCAAGGGAAGGTGTACGCAAAACAAGGCACGAATAATCCTCCTCCCTCAAAAAGGAAGAGGAAAGGCACTCAAAATCAAGCTGGCCCTATTAATCTTGGACCTAATCAAGGTAATGCTCCTAACACTACAAACCAGCAACAGGCACTCAGCCCAAGTAGGACAGGCCTGTTTTTATGAACAAGCCTTGTTCTTGTTGTGGTGTTTATGATCACTATACGCATGATTGTCCTCTTTTGTGATAGATGTGACAGCTGTGGGAGTCTCAAGCAACATTGAGAGGACAACAAGCCATCCCTTCCATTCCTCCCAGTCCTGCATCTAGTCAACCGGCTGTGCTTACCGATCCTTTCCCTCAACAAGGATTTGTGGCTACCTAACCACCTGAAGGTTAGGCGGCTACTCAACCTCTTCCATCTGGTACCTCCGATTACCAGATTCTCTTGATGTCCTCTGATCAGCCTTATGAACCTTCTCCTCCTGGCCCTTGACCTTCAGTTGGTACTCATGAGCCTCTTTATCCTCCTGGAACAGTTCCTCCAGGCCTTAACCATCTTGGAGTCGTCCCACCTGGTCACTACCCCTCTGGTCAGATACTGTTCGTAGCTCCCCCACCAGGAGTGTACATGGTACCTGTTTTAGCCACCCTCTCTCTTCCTAACCTGATCCCTTGGATTCCCATCTGGTACCTCGATCCTTCAACCGCTACCCTGCCTGGTCAACCCAAACCTTATCTTTTTTTGAACCTGGTTCAACCGGTCCCTAAGACTTCTCCCGCTGCAATAGTGCCTCAGTCACCTCAACGAGAACCACCCCCTGTTCCGACCGCTTCGGGTAAGAAAGGCAAAGCTCGTAAAGGGGCATCAAAGGACAAGGCTGCCCCGACAAACTCTTCCCCTCTTCAGCCTCCAAATCATACCATCTAGTGTGATTTGTGTGATGTTGTCGGTCATGCCACCCATACTTGTCCGGAGTTGCCTCACCTTAATTCCATGGTCAATGAGACATTTTTTGAGTCTGATATCCCAAAGGTATATGTCACTATACCATATTCAATCTCGAAACTCAAACCATTGTGCACAAACCACCCTTGTGCTTTGTGTGATTTCCATGGTCACTACACTCACCTCTGTCCTTGCCTCGAAGAGTATTGTTCCTCTTTAGAAGCCTTACGCTAATTCGAGGCCAAGCGCAATGAGTCCACTGCTCCCTTATTTGTGCATTTTGATTCGGAAAAACTAGAGTACACGAATGCTCCCATTGACATTCCCCCTTATGATGTCAAGATAACGGAGCCTTTATCCACCATTTTCTATCTATCATCATCCATGAGACCCTCGGTGGAAGTCCCCTTGGAGACTCCCCCTGATGTTTCGCCTAACCTCCCTTCAGAGATCACCCTGGGCTCAACATCGGTAGATCCTTTACCTGCTTACTCTTCTATCACCACTTGTGATGATGCGCATGTCAACCTCTCTTCTCATGATGATGAGTAAGGTAGCTTCACCACGTCAGGTGGTATTTCTTCCACCAGTCACCCCATATTTTATTACGATGACGACATTATGGAAGTAGTCACCACCCCTGACTTTATCTATCCCCCTTTACATCGAACCCATGCATTCAAACCACATACACCTTGTGGCCATTACATTGACACCTAATTTTTGTGTAAGGGGACACCCATATTTGAGAGACTAGGAGAAGAAATTCTCCACAACTCTCCTGGTGTATCTGGTCGTGTCGACTCTAGTACCGTTATTCTTCCACATTTAGAAGAACATATAGAGTCCCATATCACTTCAGATTACTCTAGGGATGATACTCCTCATCATTCCTTCATAATACATAAACAACCCAGCCCCTTCGACATTGTTTTTTTCCAACCAGTGAGTTTTCTAAAAGAGCACCAGTTCATTATCTCCAAATCCTCTCTTTGGGATAGAGACACCATGTATGCCAATCTGGAAACTTAAAGTCCATTTGATTCATATATGCAGTACCAAAATAGATTGGTAATCCTCCATCCCCTTTCTCAAATTGCATAACCATAACGAAAACAAATGGCGCACCACATCATTAAAATGTGTTTAGATTCCCCGTTTTTCTAAATACATTTTGGCATGACCACAACATTCTTGGGGGCACCTATGCTCCTCAACCATAAAAATTCCAGATCACAGCCAAAAACAACACTGAAAACCCCTTTCTCTAACAGGTCGGACTTTTCAGGTCATTTCCTGGGACAGGTCGCAGTTTTCTGCCCAATACCTACTACCCAGGTCGCAAAACAGACCCCAAAAAAGTGCTACCTGGCCTGTTCATGAGCTCTGGGTACCTAAACTGAACTTTCAATCCACTGAAATGAAAGAGTAGGATTAGGCCTCTTACCTACAACTAACATATCTCAAATCCCAATGGTTGGTTTATCTGCTATGATCACCGCAAGATTTATGGCCTTCTCTCCTCACTACATTCACCATAGCTCCACCTACAAATGAGTGATTTTGGAGGGAATATGCCTTATTAAAAGAAAACCCCTAATTTTTCTTTTGCCTACTGCGGCCAAACCATAGCTTAGTTTAACGAACCGTCTATACCGTTGTAAAGTTCTCACCGAGCCCTCAAATGGGTATTTGTTAGTTTTTAGTGACTTGATACTCCACCAGGATACATTTTTTCCATGAAGCGTCACTTCACCCCTCCTCAAAATCGAATTTATTCACTTACAACACTCGTACTGGGGGCACCACTTTGCCTCCATACTCATTCATGCTCGTGTTGACTTTCATCGTGAGTTACCATCTTGTACTCATGTTTTTATGGTCCCCATTGGAACTTTTCTGTGTGGCAGCACCATCGAGTCACCGTGGTTTAGAGCATCCAAGTTGAGTCATCATTGCATTCATGGAATCTATCCCGTGTCCCTTTACATCCCTCTATAGTTCTCCATCCTTCATTACTTGGTCCCTCTCTCCTTTCACACACTATGGTCTTCAGTCCCACTGTCCCCTATCCCTCATGATATTGTGTTAGTCGCTGCCAGGTCATCCATGCCATTTATGCTCTAACATGGGAAGTCGTCCATTCACTACTCAGTACCCCCCATTTCATCATCATCATTGGTGTCATTTTGTCAGTCGCTCTACTATTTTCTCTCATGCCTTAATTGAGGATCCCTTATTTCCTCACCTATGGCGGACCTCCTACTGTCGACATTAGCTCATTCATTCCAGAAGACAGGTCTAGAGGGTGGTGTACCTTGGTCCCAGATTCCACTCTTGTTCAGTGCCTCGGATCAGGAAAAGGGACTCCTTATTACCCTTTAACATGATTTTTTCTCAACTCCAACTCTTTTCAGCATGATCGAGATCTGTATACTCGATGGTTAAGTGATGCAGCAGCTGACATCGGTGATTTCCAGGTGTGTGTGAGATGTCTCAGCCCTCATGAGGGGGTGGCCCTACAGGTAGCCTCCCACACACTCGAATGACCTCTTCATCACAAACTTTGATGCAGCTCCATACATTTGATGACGTCGGCCTTAGCTGCTTGCAGTGCCTTTTTGTTTGCATGTATCAGTCAGATTTTCAGAGCCCTTTCCTGTTTTCAGGGGCATATGGGTTGTATTTATATCTCATGTACTCAAATATTATTGTACAAGTCCTGGCTATTATCCCAGGCACAATATGTATGTGGGATTCATTATCGTGTTGTTTATCTGGCTCATTTTTATGCCAGCATGTACTATATTGGCCAGTCCTATGGTTTTCCGGATGCGTTATTGTTTTTACTTTGCCTCGGGGGGCATAGGTATGCCTCACCCACCGCCTATAGCATAGGTACTCACTCATCAAAGAGACTTGTCGCACCTGTAAGTCTCACCTCCTCAGGGTCTAGTTCTTTCAACACTTTTGTCTACCTTATACTTCTCTCTCTTTGACTTCCCCTTCGATGTCTAGTGATTGAGTTCCGACAACGTACTTCAGTCATACGATTAGTTCCTAACGCTCACACGCTAGGGGGCATTCTGTTACACCATTTTTTGGTCATCTAACCTATTTTTATTAGATGGACCCAAGTACACCATGTAAGACCAATTTTACCCTAAGTAAAATTGCATTCACTATGAAAAATAACTTATTAAACCACCTTTATTAAGTTGTTTATGGTCTAAACAGGAAACCCCATGAGGAAATATTAAATAAATCTACATTTGTTTGATTATCCTCAAGGAATAATTAGTTAAACAACAATTTAATTAATATTCTTTGGTTATATTTAACCCAAAACAGGGAAATTAATTAGATAAATCATTATTTGTATTATTATTTCATAAGAATAATTATTGAAACCTTATTTAAATAATATTCTTTGCTAAATATGACTAAATCACCATTAAATAATTAAATAAATCATTATTTATTTGATTATCACTCAACCATATCCTTAAAATGATAAATAAATCATTTATTTATTTATTATTTACAAATAAAGGGATTTGACCCAAGTCAAATTCCTTTTCCGTCCAAAAAATATAATAAAATATTCCATAAAAGTTAGATCTTGATTTGGTTAATAATATTTTAATTATGCACCAATATCTAGACTAACTCAATATTTTGTTATAAATAGAAGGGTTTTCCAATTCATTTACCACCTTTTGTTGCCTAAAGATCACTCTGGATCTATACTTTTGGTCTGACTATTGATCCACCATCATAGTCATATTTTTGCTACCATTTTTATCTTGGTCTTCTACACCATCAAGTGAGAGGAATTCTAGATCTGAAGTGCTGAGGACTTACAAGAACCCATCCCATTGAGGAGAACAGGGAACACCCTCTTGTGTTTTCCTCCCAGGTGCCATTAATACAAAATTCATTCGATATATTCTTGTCTTGTCTATTGGATGCATGGAGTAAATCTTGTTTTTTCTACTGCTTAATGTCTTCTAATGCATAGATCTAGATTTTTGCAGCATTTATCTTGATCACCTAACTGCAGATCTGAGGATATTAGCAGCCATCTTTGCTATTAGGGTTGTTTGTTATGCGCAGCTAAAGTGGTCTTTTTTCGTACGCTTGGAATTAAGATTCATACTAACAGTCTAGACTGGTGATATTGAATTCTTATAGGAGTAATAACCATCTTGTGACTCTGCCATTGATAACATATTTATTCATTAAATATCTAATTGGAGAGCAATCTATATTAACAAAGGTTTCATAGCTTGTAATATAATTTCTAAATTTGTTGATAGCATGAACAACAACTAAGAATTCCTTTTCAATTACAGTGTAATTTAACTCAGTGGGTGTTAAATTATTTCTTGTGTAATAGATAGCATAGGGGATAAAATATTTTTGTCCTAATACAACTCCCAAAATTGTATCTGAAGCATCTGTTGAAATATGAAAAGTTATTTTCCAATTTGGACCTCTTAAGATGGGTGATTCAGAATTTTTTGTTTTTAAAGTTTCAAATGCCAATTTGCAATCAGGATTCCAACTGAATTCACAATATTTTCTAAGTAACTTGAAGGGTGGGGATGCTATTTTAGTGAAATTTTCTATAAATCTCTTATAATATCCTGTGAATCCTAGAAAATTTCTAACATCATTTTTACAACTTGGAATTGATAATTTGGAGATGACTTCAACTTTAGATGTGTCAAATTTAATTCCATCTCCTAAAATATGATGTCCTAAAAAAATCCCTTCAGTAAACATCATAAAGCATTTTTCATGAATTAGTGAAAGGTTTGCTTCCTTACATCTTTTAAGAATATTTTCCAAATTCTCTAAAGATTCTTCAAATGAATTCCCATAAACTGTAAAGTCATCCATATATACCTCTACACAATCATGTATTAGATCAAAAAAAATTCCTAGTACTGCCCTTTGGAGTGCTGTAGGTGCATTGCACAATCCAAAAGGAAGTACTCTGTAGGCATAAGTCCCCCATGGACAGGTGAATGTGGTCTTGTCTTGGTCTTCAAGTGCTACCTGAATCTGATTGTAACCACTAAAACCATCCAAGAATGAGAAATATTTCTTACTTGCTAATGTATCCAATACTTGATCTATAAAACGTAAAGGAAAATTATCTTTTAGGGTAGCTTTATTCAACTCTAAATAGTCAATGCATACCCTCCACTTACCATTCTTTTTTGGTACAATCACTAAAGGAGAAACCCACGGACTCTCTAAAATTGGGTAAATGAAGTTCACATTCAACAATTTTTGCAATTCTTCTTTCACAATTTCCCTAAGATTTGGATTCATACTTCTTTGAGTTTGTCTGATAGTTTTACAATTTTCCTCAATGTAGATGTGATGTATACAAGTCTTAGTACTAATTCCTTTCATGTCAGTGTATTCCCATGCATAAGCAGAATAATGTTGTTGTAATGTTTTGATTAGCTTTTCCTGTTGTAATCTTTCCAAGTTTTTGTTTATGTTCAAAGTTTTTCCTGGAAATATTTCAAATGTAGAGCTACCAAATTCTTCCATAGAATGAAGAGACATCTTCCTGGATGACAAATATTCAATATTGCATTGTTCTTGAAATTGCTCATGTTCATATTCTGAATATTTTTCAAAATTTTCTATTGAATTTAAGATTTGACTATCTTCACTAATGCTTGAAATAGTAAAGAGAGGTTGTATATCATTGTCATCATCAATTTGTTCCTCATATTCTAATTTTGTGATTATTTTTTCAAGAGGATATAGGGTGAATTTCTTTGTTGAGTTACCATCAGAGATGTACATATCACCAGATCTACAGCTAATGAAAGCATCAGTTGTAGCCAACCAAGGTCTTCCTAATAATATTGGATGTCATCCTAGGTTTTTCTTAGGAGTTAAGATCATAAAATCAACAGGATACTCCCAAGATTCTAAGGATATTGAAATATCCTCTAACACACCATTTGGCTTGATTACAGATCTGTCCGCTAATTGCAGTAATGTAGGTGTATACAAAAGGTTAGGAAGTTTTAGTTTTTCCATGGTTTGTTTGCTCATGATGTTTATAGATACTCCTAAATCAATCAATGTATTTGGAATTTCAACACCATTGATATGTGTTTTTACAGCTGGACTTCCTAGATCTAGATATTTTTGTATGGCAATTTTTCCCATCATTATGTCTGCGATTTTTCCTACTAGTTGAATTCTTTTTATTTATTTTGTTTTTCTTCCTGGCCTCTTCATGCTCAACTCTTTTATTGTTTTGGATAGAATTGGAATCTCTTTAATGGCCTGTAACAAACGGATTTTGATACATACATTTTTCAATTCATCTAGAAAATCATAATTGTGCAACATAACATGCTTTTCTTCCCTTCTATCAACTTGTAATCTTTCAGGAAAAGGAGGTTTAGAAGTAAGTAATGATGTTTTCTCTATGATATGAGTTGAGTTTATTGGTTCTTTTTTTTTTCATTTTTAGAATTTTAGCTTTGAGTAGATGTTCCTTCCTCAAACCTTTTATTTGGCTATAGAGAATCTTTCTCAAAATTATCTTGTTCTTGAAAAACTACATAAGGTTTTTTCATTTCTAGTATCCTACCAAATCTAAGTTGGACATCATTAAGATCTAGTGGAGTAATCATGTAGGTTGGGAATTTTTTTCCTTTTATCATGTAATTATTTTGATGATTTTTACTATTGGGCTTTGGTAATGGTTGGGCAGGTATTTGATTTGGTATTTGTGGGAATGGCAATGAAAGTTGTGGATTTTGGTTTTGGAGTTGGGGTTGTTGATTTTGCTGAGGAATTTTTTGGGGAGGATATTTTGGATATGGTGGAGGATATTGGTAGTATTGAGTGTATCTACCATAGGGATTTTTCATTCCTTGTGCCCAAGATTGAGATTGATGCCAAGGTTGTTTCCAAGAATTCAAATTGTTTGGTGGGGGTTGAGTGTACATTTGATTGTTAAAGCCTTGAGTTTGTGGCCCATGCCATGGTCTTCTAGAGACAAAGCAAATAGATTATGTTGGATTTGAAGTTGTTTCTTCTTGAAAAAAAACCTTAAGACCTGGAATTGAAGGGCAACTGTTAGTTTCATGATTTTCTGAATAAATCATACAAGTCTCTATGACTTTTGCATCAAGAGGACATTCTCTTAAAGCATGCTTCTTTATGCATTTAGGATAGGAAATAGCTAAAGCATCAGTCTCGGCTTTCTGTTTGTTTTTTTAATTTAAGGGTGTATATCTGTTCACTAAAACTCCCTAAGATATCTGTTTTAAATTCATCAAACATATTTCCAATTTCTTCCCTACTTATTGTTCCAGTTGCAGATCTATTCACTCTAGCAAGAGAAGGATCTCTTGGACTTTTCCCAGTTTTTATTTTCCCCTTGAGAGATGAATACATAATTCAGAAATGTCAGGTAATGGGATTTGAGAAATATCTCCCTTCCCCATCATGTTGAGGATATCTATCCACTCATCTCTAATGTCTTTTAATAAAAGAGATTTTAAAGTATCTTGATTTAAATTATCCAATTTTTTCTCTTTTTATGTTATAATTGAATCTTTCAATTAAATCCTCCAAATTCTCAGCCTCTTTTTGCATCATTTTGAATACTTCATCCTTGTGATTAATGGGTATGCAATAATAATCCAAATATCTTTCTAAAAATGATTTCTTCATGTCATTCCATGTTCTAATAGACTGAGTGATTAAACCCATGAACCATTTTAAAGCTTCTCCTTTCAATGTTGAAGGAAACAACTTAAGTTTTTGAGAGTCTTGTAAATAATCATAAGTTCTACACAAAATTTGAAATTCAAACAAAAAAGTTTCAGGATCTTCACTTTTTAATCCATGAAACTTTGGGAGGAAAAAAAGTGAGACATTTTTCATTGTGGAATTTGTATCTCCATCAACTATAGGGAATCCAAAAGAACTATAAATTTCCCTATTTCTTCTATTTTCTTCATTTCTTCTACCTCCTCCTACATTCCCTCTCCCTCTTCCTCTACCTCCTCCTCTAAAAAGTAGATTTTCTCCATTTAGAACTTCTCCTTTTCCTTCTCCTCCTTCTCCTCTTCCTGCCATTATAGATTATTTAGAGCTAATATAAGGTTCAATCTACAAGGTTAATTTCTCTTCCTCTGGTTCTTCTATTAATGGAATGTTTAAGAAAGGTTCTTCTTCTTCTTCTCCACTAGGAATTTCTAACTCTTCAGTTGAAATATGTTCCCCTGTAGAGGTGAAAAAGGTTACTCATTTTTTTGGAGATCTAGGATCTTCTTCCTCTAATACTGTCTCAGTGGATGAAGTAGGAGATCCTCCTAATTGGATTTCGGACCTTATGTAATATTCGCAAAAGGGGAAACTCAGCAATACATGCAGTGAAAATGCATTTTTCAGAAATGTATGCAATAATAGTTAAATGCAGCCCATGGATCCATTCATTCATACATTATAACAGCCATATACAAAAGGAGATCAAAAACAAATCATGGTAGCTTAGTTAAACAAGCATCCCAAACTAGAATAGTCCAAAAATCATGCAAAAAGAGGGGTTCCAACCATGAATAAAAGCTGGAAATACCTTGAAAACATTATTTTATTACTCCTACAATAGAAATAAGTTTTAAATCATATCTAGAGCTGCTATGTGCATAAAAATTTAGATCTATATCAGATCCATGCACTATACAGACTCCTCTAATGAACCTCCTTGGGGTTTTCAGCAGAACACCATGTACAAAGTGTAGATCTGAGATATAAGACTACAGATCCATTGAAAATTACAGATCTGGAAAGTGTGGATGATATAATATATGAAAAAGAATAGCCTCCTCTAATAGATCTCCAAAGTGAAGGGCAGATCCCCAACACTTTGAAAATCAACTCTCCAAATGGTGTACTGAACCACCCTACAACTACTCCTTTAGAAATTATGCAGATCTGGATATATTTTGTTCTATAGGGATCAAAATATAGTTGGCCTAATGCCAATATCTAGAAATGAAGCTCAATGCCTTCAATATTGTCCTTCCAATGGAGTAGAACCCTCCTCCATTGAAAATGATCACTGAAATGGCCTAGATCTAAAGATCTAGTCTCCACTTGCTGCAGCTTATTGAAACAGAAAAACCCTCGACAGGATCTGCGCTGTAAAAGGAAGATGAAGCTTGGCCTTCAGCCAGATAGTGGAAAATATGGTGCAAGACTCCTCCAAGAGCTACTCAATGGAAGAGGTGGGATTCCCGATCAGGAACACCCAATGCTAAACAACATTCAATATTAGCTAAACAGAAAGAGAAAGTATATGTCTAAATAGACCATATAATCAAAAAATCATAATCATAAGCAAAAACCATATGGCTGCCACCCTCTTCCTTATAAACAATGTGAGCCTTCTTACCTTGGGTCCCACTAATTAGGGTTTCTATCTTCATGCAGTTAATCTCACTCCAAAACTGTGATGTCCCATCATCAATGCCACTCCTCCATAACAAAACTATTGGATTTGGTCAACCTTGACTTGATCTCCATGCAATTTTTTCTTCCACACTCAATTTGGCTTTATTCTAACTATCTAAACTGATTTATATTCCCACTGGGTTATCTCCTTTAATGTTCCACTTCTTCCATACTAGCTTTGTTGACTTGGTCAAACTTGACCTTATCCACATGCATTAGCCTTGTTCACACATGAAGGTGTTTTATCCAGCTATGAATATGATCCATTTTCCCATTAAGAGGGTTTTATTGATGATAAAAAGATTTATGGGCCTCCCTACCCATTTATTCATCTATCTATGTGTTAAGAGCAAAATTAATATTCCAATTAGTTGTATGCTAATTTAGGAATATTACAGTCCTCCCCTCCCAAATGTTGCTTGTCCTTAAGAAACTAAAAGGATAGAACTGAAGATCCCCTCCTCTTCCTCCTATAGCATCCTCAAGTGATAATTTCTCCAAAATAACAAGATGTTTTCTCATCAATGTGTTCTCAAGTTGTTCCTCCCTTGTATGTAAATATGCCTTTGGTGAAAAATCCAAAAGGCTCTCATCATGAAAAAGTGGGATGTCCATGGAAACAACTATATGTGGTCTAGAGACCTTCTTGAGGCATGGAATCTAAAATATATTTGGAACCATTATTCCCATGTGAAGCCCCTATCCCCAAGCTATCATCCACAAAAAGTGAGTCACCTTCCAACATGGTAACTCTTGAAACATCTCCTCCACCTTAGGCTCCTACAAAGAAGGTGGGTTGCATAGCTGAATATGTGGGATCAAAATGTCCATCCCACACTGTCTCTCTCTCCACTTATGGTAAGTGTAGAGCTGCTATTGCATATGGGCTGCAATAATGTTGCCTTCATGAAGCAAAAAGGCAATAGGATCCTCAAAGATCAACCCTTTGGTTCTTGCACAAATCATCCCATACAAAATGAATATGACATTATCATAATATGGAATCCAAATAAGAGAAGTACTGAAGGTTTTACATAGTGCTGGAAGGTACCAACAGTTTCTCAAGTAGTCACAACGCATTTTTACCAACTGCAGTTTCAGAACATGATGTGGCAAGTTGTCTCCCAACAATTTGTTAGTTGTACATGTCATAAAACTTAATAGTGAATAGTAAATGGCATTTTATATCAACTCAAAATACAGAAAATAGCACAACACTTGCTAAAATCCATACAAGAAATGGCTCTCTCCATCATAGATGTTGGTCCCAACATGACCATGAAGCCCAAATAGAAGCTTGCCCTCTTGTGGATCAATGCACTGTATAGAGATGGTAAGAGAATGAAAATATTGTGTTAGAAAATCAATAAGTGCAAAAACATAATTCTTACCATGTACTGAGAGAAATATGATAATAAGACCCATGAATTAGCCCTCCATAGTGATATGACATAGTCCCATGAAGGGGAATAAACTATGTGATGCAAGTAGATATTTCTTCTTATGCTGGAAAATCCAAGTCAAGAAGATCATATCATGGTAATAGATGTCTCCATCCACTACTCCTTCACTCTCATCTCCTTCATGCCCATCAAGTGCATCATATGTGAAGTGATTCTGGGGACACCCCATCAACAAACCCAACCTCCCAAGTGACAACGATATTGGCCTTTCTAACAAGGCTCATGTCATCTCATAGCTCCATCCTTTGACATTCCACATGTCAAAGCCATCAATCATAATACTGCTATATGTGGAAAATTCCTTCCAAAGTGGAAGTACCTCCTGGTTCTCCAAGGCTAAGGAGTAGCCCCTTTGCACCATGATAGTGCCATATCCTACTCCTGCAACATCATGAAAAGTATGGGAGAAAATCAGCTCATACTCTCTCAAGAATAACCAAAGCAAAAACAACTCTTGTTGCCTCCCCACACCATCATCATATAAATCATGGAGCAACAACATGATGGTTGATATGAAAGATATCACATCACCCCAATAAATCCAAACTCCTTGCTGCCATATGATGTAAGTGCCATGCCAAGTTCCATCCACCAAGCAACTCTTTGAAATAGAATGTGTCACAGGATGACCAAACTCTTTCAAGACTAACCAACACAGTCTTGCCTCCTACTATTTGGTTTCATAAATCTGCAAGTGATTTTCCAACCTCTTGCCTATCAATATCACTCATCCAACCAATGGTAAGTGTCTATCATCATGTCCAAAAGTGGAATTCCTCCAATGGAGAATACCATCCCCCCAAATCAAATTTCTATCTTTTCATTTCATGGGATGTTGAAATGCAATATCCTCAATGACCAAGTTGATCCCATAAGGATCCAAATAGGTGGTAGGAAAAAACCTCCCACCATGATGTGAAATGTTCATCAAGAAATATCCATCACAATCATGAGAGATGTTATCCATCATGAAATGCTCACCATCAACTATTCGCTTATCCTCTGTTATACATATGGGAAGGTCATTGGAATGCTCCAACAATGGTGGGTTCCCCAACTCATCACTGCTACTCAATGACAGCATTGCCGATCTCAATGATGGGGCAACTGCTATCTCAAGATCATGCCCAATGTTGAACACACAGTTTTGAAATGTATTGTTCAAGACGATACTCATCCCATCCTCAAAGAATCTACACTCCAACCCCAAGAGTTGTGTGTAGCTCAAGAATGATACACTGGGATGTTTGTATATCTCCTACTTGAAAAAATCAAGGCTGCTCAGTGTATTAATAGTTTGTTTCTCCAAATCAGCAATTTACTTCAACCCTAGGTCATGCAATGGTACATTCCCACAATCCTCCATATGATGTGCTAAAGTAACAGAAAATGGAAACATGTGCATACCTTGGTAAAGCTTGGGAACACCTTGTACTACTACAGGGTTTCCTTCCTCTGGTGTGATGGCTTCCCCAACTACTGATTATGATGTCTGCTCTTCTATGGCTGCATCAATGCTGGTACAAGTATTATCCTCCTCATGCATCTCCAGAATGGTGCATGGGACTCTAGATGTCAAGAGATCAAGAACATTTTTCAAAGATGCAATTGTTTCTGCAGCAAGTGGTGGTGAATGCTTCTTCTCCTCTGATTTCTTCTTATCAAACTTCTTGATCAACCTTTGAGTAAAATATGAAAATTCATTCACTCTTGCATGACTCAAATGGTTGAACCACCAAATGTTTTCTTCACCCTCAAGGTGTAGTGCTGCAATCTCAACAACTTTCTTCTCTACTACTGGATGTAGCAGGAAACATGCATCTAAACTCCTTCCCCAAGATATTTTTGTGCATGAGGATGACCCATCAAAGGTAGACAATAGAAATATATTGCCCTTCTTCCTTCTATTGCTGCAAGGTATCCTTTCTTCTTTGAGTTGAATGAACTGTGGAAGATATATATTCTCCTTGAAAGCTCTAGGTTGAGACTTATATTCTGCAAGATACTCACTTAGAATCTCATGATCTAAGTGTTCTCCTTCTCTATGCCTCTTGTCTTCAAAATAAAATGGCATAACATGTTTCTTTGGAGCTCTATGTAATACCAGATCTTCTTTTTACTGATAGGAAGTACATGGACCTTCCTCATCTTGAAACCCTAATGTGGTTTCACTTCTTTTCTCCATTTTTCTTTGCTTGACCTACTTGGTGAGGTCCTTCTTAGATTTGAAAAGAGATGAGATGAAACTCATTCCTCCCATAATTCTGACCTCTTTCTCCTTCTGCTTCTTCTTCTTATAGCATATTGGCTGAAACTTACATGATGAGCCAAGATGATGCTCTGATACCACTATAATATTCCCAAAAGGTGAAACTCATCAATACATGCAGTAAAAATGCATTTTTCAGAAATGTATGAAATAATAGTTAAATGCAGCCCATGGATCCATTCATTCATACATTATAACAACCATATACAAAAGGAGATCTGAAATAAATCATGGTAGCTTAGTTAAACA
This sequence comes from Pinus albicaulis, assembly GCA_034641835.2. Classification (NCBI taxonomy): domain Eukaryota; kingdom Viridiplantae; phylum Streptophyta; class Pinopsida; order Pinales; family Pinaceae; genus Pinus; species Pinus albicaulis. The sequence continues at coordinate 1,010,656,915 of CM076572.1, read as the reverse complement.
AGCCTCCTAGACCAGAATAGTCAAAAAATCATGCAAAAAGAGGGGCTACAACCATGAATAAAATTTGGAAATACCCTGACAGCATTATTTTATTACTCCTGCAACAACAGTAAGTTGCAAATTAGATCTAGAGCTACTATGTGCATAAAAAGTTAGATCTGTATCAGATCCATGCACTATACAGGCTTTTCTAATGAACCCCCTTGGGGTTTTCAACAAAACACCATGTACAAAGTGTAGATCTGAGATCTAAGACTGCAGATCCACTAAAAATTATAGATCTGGAAAGTGTGGCTGATTTGATATATGTAAAATAATAGCCTCCTCCAATAGATCTCCAAAGTGAAGGTCAAATCCCTAACACTCAAAAAATCAGCTCTCCAAATGGTGTACAGAACCACCCGGCAACTACTCCTTTAGAAATTACCTAGATCTGGATCTGTTCTATGCTGTAGGGATCAAAATATAGTTGGCCTGATGCCAAGATCTGTAAATGAAGCTCAATTCCTTCAATACTGTCCTTCCAATGGAGTAGAACTATCCTCCACTGAAAATGAGCACTGAAATGGCCTAGATCTGAAGATCTAGTCTCCACTTGTTGCAGCTTACTAAAACAGACAAACCCTCAATAGGTTCTCCACTGTCAAATGAAGATAAAGCTTATAATTCAGCCAGATAGTGGAAAATATGGTGCAAGACTCCTCCAAGAGCTACTCAATGGAAGAGGCGGTATTCCTGATCAGGAACACCCAATACTAAACATCATTCAATCTCAGCTAAACAGCAAGAGAAAGTATATGTCTAAATAGACCATATAATCAAAAAATCATAATCATAAGATAACCCCATATGGCTGCCATCCTCTTCCTTATAAAAAATCTGAGCCTTCTCACCTTGGGTCCCACTCATTAGGGTTTCCATCTTCATGCAGTTAATCTCCCTCCAAAACTATGTTGTCCCATAATCAATGCCACTCATTCATAATAGCATTGTTGGATTTGGTCAACCTTGACCTGATCTCCGTGCAATGTCTTCTTCCACACTCAAGGTGGCTTTATTCTAACTATCTAAACTGATCCATATTCCCACTAGGTTATCTCCATTAATGTTCCACTTCCTCCATACTATCTTTGTTGACTTGGTTAAACTTGACCTTTTCCACATGCATTAGCCTTGTTCACAGATGAAGGTGTTTTATCCAACTATGAATATGATCATGTTTCCCATTAAAAGGGTTTTTATTGCTGCTAAAAATATTTATAGGCCTCCTTACCCATTTATTCATCTATCTATGTATTAAGAGAAAAATCAATTTTCCAATTATTTGTATGCTAATTTAGGAATATTACACCTTAGGACTTCAGGAAGTCTATGTATAGTGAAGTATGGAATATGATTTTGAGATGGAGGTGTATCACTTCGTGGTCTGGGTGGAGTGAGTGGTGTTGTAGGAATTAAACTCTTGCCTCTAGCTATGAATCTACCCCTATAATATATTTCCCTACGCATATCATTTTTTTTTAGATGTAAGAAATGAGGCTACCTAATTACACTTCCCCAGCAATGATGCGAAAATGTTTGGTCAATTTAATGTCTTAAATTTCTTACATAAATTATCAATCGAGGTTTGTAAAATGATGAAGTGTGGTGCACTATATGTGCTTAGTTAACCTTCTTCTTACTTCGTTGTATGTGTTTTTATGTTGTTTTGGGGGTTTTGCTCTTTATGTCTAAATGTTAATCTAGAACTATGAAAGGAATCAAATGAATCTAGTGAAATTTAAATGTGTAAAACTAATTTTAAAAGAAGGAAGAAAAGGAAGTGTTCTTAAGTTAAACTAATTTTCATAGAAATGAATCAAAAGCTATTTTCTGGTTAGAATCTGATCTAAAAATAGAGTGCCTATTCTAATGACTTCTAATTTAACATTAGTTCTATTCCATGGATACGATTCTTATAGCTAAAATCTGAAATTGTAATGCTACTCTAGATGAAAATAGATTCAAAAGAAAAAAACTAATGTATGTTCAATCACTCCAGTATTCAATATGGAAGTATGATGGAATCACCCTCTTGAAATGATGTACAAACAATTGATTATACTTTATTTTTGAACATTTAATTCTAGGAAAAAAATTAAAGTATGCAAAGGGAAAAAATCAATAATTTAATTGGTTAGACATTCGAGCACCCAATTGTGAAGTATGATAAGTCACCTTCTTGGCCTGATCTTTAGGAACACCCAATTATACAATTGACTGAGGATCTTTAATCTAGAAAAAAAATGTAAAAGCATAAAAGGAAAAGCTCAATGATCACATAGGTTATACATTCGAGCACCCAATTGTGAAGTATGACAAGTCACCTACTTGGCCTGATCTTTAGGAACATCCAATTATACAATAAACTGAGAATTTGATCTAGGAAAGTAAATGACAGAACATGAAAGGAAACTAAAAAGTTTTGAGCTCTATTGCCTCAAACTTAATCCAATTGGAAAATAGATAAATCTACCTTCTTGAGATGTTTTAGAAAAGAAAATATTACATAGTTATTCTATCATTGATGCTAAGAAAACATTCATAACTTAATTCTATGAGATTGAAATAAAATTGCAACACAACATTAATCACTCAGGAAATTGACAAAATAGATTAAATAATTAAACTAAAACAATTAACGAAAAACCTCCTCCTGTGTGGGGGCCCTCTGCAACAGATTCGATCGATATCCTAGGTGATTATATACTCATTAAGTATGTACTAGAACCATAAACACAATCCTTGTATTATGAAAAGAACAAAGTTTAAAACAATACACGGTCTTTCAGAAATTACAACTGCCTCTCGGTTTCTACATAGCCGGTATTTAAATAAGACAAAAGATAGCTATGATGAGATAATTTCCCCTATAGGTTGCTATCTTAACTGAAACATACAATTATATTTTAGCTGTTTAACTCTTGATTTGCTACGTTAGAGCAAATCAAGAGTTCTTCTTCTCTCGGCTTACGTCCTTTCACTGGACTTTGACCACGATCTCAGGCATCCTTTTCTATCGATTTCCATCAAGTAGATAGGAAAAAATCCATGTGTGAATTATTCTAGAGATGCCCATGTGGCTCGTTTCTCTAATTTCTCCTTGGAACCTCTCAAACCATGAAAGTAGCTGCAGAACCAATGATTAGCTACAGAATAGGTTGCGTTCTGTAGCCAAATTACAAAAATTGATTCGAATAGCAAGAACATCATAATATAACGTAGAAATCATTAAAATGCTTTCCTTGAGATAAAATATGACATTTATCATTGATTGGAGTGTATGAAATTATGAGAAAGTAAGGAAAAAGGGTGAGAAAGGATGTCAGAGAGAGGATAATTCTGAGGTTCAATAGTGGTCATCTCTCTGGGCTTGCCACTTCTCATATAATATTACGTACTAGTTACTTTTGGCCTTCACTCTTTAAAGATTGCATCTCTGCGATCCAAAAATACCATCCATATCTAGTATTTTCTCGTAAAATTAGAGCTCATCCTGCCCCGTTAGACCGTATGGTTGCCATCAGATCCTTTTCCCAGTGGAGTATTGACTTTATTCAATGCAACCCACCCTCATCCCAAGGTCATCACTACATTATTGTAGATGTCAACTATTTTAACAAGTGAGTTGAGGCTATGCCTACACATTTAAAATATTGTGCCATTGTTGCTTTATTCCTTTTCAACCACATTATATTTAGGTTTGGTGCACCTAAAGAAAAAATGACCGATCATGGTAAACATTTTCATAACCATATGATACAATAACTAGCCACCAAGTTTGGTTTTCATTATGAAAACTCAACCCCTATTATCCTCAAGCCAATGGTCAATTTGAATTTGTTAATCGAACTTTGAAAACCATGTTGAAAGGAATGGTAGGGAACCTGTTGATGTTGGGATCAACAACCTCCAAAAATTTTCCCACACCTAAATTTTTGAGACTACTGAGGATCTTACAGTCTATCATTATCCATGGTAGTTGGATGTTTTGTAAATAATTTTAGCCTTCTTCCTATATTTAAACTATCAAGTAACTTGCACACACAAGCTCAGTCTTCAATGAGTTCATGATCACACTTCATTTATTCAAGCTTTAATAGGCATAGATCCATCCATCAAGATAGTGCATGTGTGATTCTCAACCCATGTCAACAATTAGTGTGCACTTTCATTAACATTATCCCTCGCTTTTTTTGCATTTGTACTTTCATTTCGATGAGTTTTCTCAATTGTCCTCTTTTTCACACTTTCACATTCACAAGTATCACTTTTTTCATTTGTGGTTGTCTCTTTGACTCACTTTCACTTTTATATGTGTCATTTTCATGTTATCTTTTATCTGGCATGTGTCACTTTCAAGGTCATTTGCATTTTTCAAGTGTCGTCTTCGTTTTTTCCTCTTCTGATAGGTGCCCCTTTTGTTGTTTTCACTCTTGCATGTGTCAGACATTTTCATTTCACCAAATTTATTTCTGGAACACTCTTATAAATAAAATGGTCTTCAATATCATTATAATATGTGTTAGACACATTCCAACATCTTATCACACCTTTTGGTCACTATCGTCACTTCTGTTGCAAGTTTTGTTATAAGTGTCGTAATGTGTTGTTTTAATTGTCACACTTAGAAATAAGTGTCGCTTTGCTCTCGTTTCAAGGTGTGATTTTTATCCATGAGTCTTGTGTGTCATTTTGGCTTGTATTGATGGTTTTATGTGTGTGTTCCATTTTTGATTCATTTTCGGATGCATTTATATTTTTTACTTTGTTGGTCTCACACTTAGCCATTTTGGAGCCCTTCTTGGTCCTTCTGCCTAGTAAAGTCATGGAGACATGAATCCTCTTATTTAAGTGAGAAGATTAACCTATACACGAGCCACATTAATTTAACCTTTCTCACCAAAAAAAAATTACTAATTTCTCCTCAAGGTCACTTCAAAATTGTTGCACATTATGAACCTCCCAAGGGAAGTCACCTAATCCTTCTTGTTCGCACTGACTCACTAGAATGAGTTTGGTCACCTCTTCCTTGTATGACACATAAATAACTCCTAGATAATAGCATATACCTCTTCCAACCTTCTACATAGTCAAAACATGAAATAAAAATACCATCCTATCCTCCTAATGAAGTTAAAAACCTCCTAGGAAAAGTGGCTTCGTCCTATGGAATCCTTCAATGAAAAGCGCATTTCAAATGGTCAAGCACCCACTATTGGGTCATAATCACTATCCTAGGGTGAAAATTGAATTCCAAATAAACAGTGAACCCATTTTGAAGAAAATTATGCTATCTTTCGAGCCTCCTCTCTCTTCTAGAGCATGGTGCAACCTTGAAAGTTGAAGCCTTCACCCTTACCCCTTTCCTAGTGCAATTTGTGCCCAAATATAGCTTAGCCTCTTCCTCTAGAGTGCATGGCATAGTACAGGAGCTTAAATTAGGCCTCATATCTATCTTTGACCAATCAAACTGGGCTTTCATTAATGCCTCCTCTTCCTCCTAGCACATAGCATAGTCCTGAAACTTGAAACTTTCACCTTTTTTCTTCCCCAATGAGCTTTGTGCACAATATTTTTTTCGGCCTTCCTTGTTAGTGCATGGAATAGTAGGGAAGGTTTAAGTATGTATTTTATCAACCTTGAATTATCAAATTATGCTTTCAAGTCTACCTCTTTCTCCCTTAGACCGTATGATGTAGTCAAGAAGCCCGAAGCCTTCCCACCTTGTCCCTTCAGCTTCCCCACTGCGTTGGGCCAAGGAGAGCTCCACTTCATAGTGCATGGCATAGTAAAAATGAATAGTGGAACCTTCATAAGCCATTGATTATTTTTACCATTCCCTCCTAATCAAGCCTTCCTTTTTAACCCTTTCACAGGTCTATCATCAGTTGATCATTCCATGAGCTAAGTAGTGGTAGAATATTTGTTCTTAAGATTCATTTCACTTTTTCATGAATGATATTATTGGAAAGAGTCCCTCCCTAACATGATAGGGTAATTCTAAAAGTATATAGTAAGGAGAAATAGTATAAATAAATTCCTACGGAGAATAACAACAAAAGGAATCCACTATGGATACATGAAGCAAATCATAGACGAAGACAGTAAGAAGACATTGCATGATGACACAAAGAATCATGATATATATCCAAGACCCTTTGGAGGGTGAAGTTGAATAATAAAGAAAATTTTTCATGAATATGGAGCATATATTAGATCTACCATCAAGAAAGAAGATGAGGTAGTAAGGAATATAGCTTGGCATCGCCTTCTCATCACGAATTCCATGTCATCATTGTCAATTTGTAACTTATATAAGTGTCATAATAATGGTCAATATGTCTCCATGTGTCATGCCACATCATCATGTGAAATGTAATGATGCATTTCTAAGAAAAGGAAAAAAATGTAAGGTGTGGAATTCCAAAGGTTACATGTGGAATATGAAGGTCACATAGTTATATATGGAAAAAATCATTGTATAGAAGTCAACAAGTAATTTAGAATTCAAGTGTTTCATAGAAGTCTTTCAATCATAATAGAAGTCTAAGAGTCATTAGGGTAACTCAAGATTCATGGGCATATGAAAATTCATTCCCCTTGTTATAAAACTAACCTCATTACTCAATAAAATTGATTTCGGAGGCTTAAGCTTTGGAGAGCTAGTCTTGGCTTCTCTGCTTGGCATAAGAGAGAAAACTATTCTTTGGAGAAGAAAGAAGTGGCTTAATGTTCCACTACTAGAACTAGTGCCTCACCATTGTAGCTGTGTACTTGGATCTTTCACCTAATTGAAACTTAATGAGCCAAAACATTTTCATCCATGCATAAAAAAAAAATTAGGACTAATCTTGGGATTTTACGGTATATGTTTTGTTCATATGTACTCGATAAATTGAACTGTTTTGGTGGCTTTGGTACTCATATATTTTAATGCATGCTGTATTTTCTTTAACAATCGTTATCTGACCTATTTTTCTAACAAATATTTTGATGCTCGTGTGTCTTTTTTGGGTTAGTGCTATTACTCCCTTCTAGAGACTCATTCTCATCTCCTGCTCGTGAAGGTCTCCTTTTACACATTACAACCGGTGTTTCACAATTTCAACTTACTTTCTTGTTCAAGGTATATGTATATAATTTCTTATGTTTTCCGTTGAAACCAAAGATACCCTTTGTGTTATGGTAGGCAAGCCTATAATTTGGATGGGGCTCTTAATCCAAATGGTGTTAGGTATAATAAATACCTCACATTGGGGAGACCCCCTGTATGTTGGTGGTATCCAACACCGTCAACATTATAGCACTAGATGGAGGTCCATATGACAAGTTTTCCCCATTAAGTTAGTTTTGAATCTCTTATATTTAATGTCTCATCCTCAAATCATATGCCCAAGGCATTTCTCTTTTATCCAATGCTCAAATTTTAATCCCCGATGATCCTCTTTATGACTTCTCTCAATTGAAGTTTGATGGTGAGGATGGAACATCCATAGCTGAGCACATTTTTTATTTTCCTAAATTTTATGAATATTTTTCTTTTGTGTTTTTCTTCCTCACTTTTGAATGTCATGTTAATTGATGGTGTCATACCATACCATCTACATCTATTCATTCTATTTCTAAATTCCTCAAGGAGATTCAACAAAATTTTGATAGGTATGACTACTGATATGTGTATAAAATAGTTAATCCAATTAGAATAGATCTTGATGAATCAATTAAGGATTTTATAATAAATTCCTTCACTTGTGTTGTGATTTTCTGGGAGGAGATACTAATTGGGATTTCCTTAAAAATAATTTTGAAAATTTGATTCAAATCTCTTTACACATTGATTCTAAACCCTCATATCATCATGAGACACCTCCTATCTCAAATGAAGAACCTACTATCCTTTTTTTTTCCTTGTCCTCCTCATTTTCCAGTACCAATTGGGGTGCATATATGTATTAATAATTAGGTTGGAAAGTCCAAGAATCAAATTCCTAATCCATATTGTCACCCTCCTTCCACTTTTAATGATTCAAATCCTATGGAGGAAACCTTGGAATGGTTCATGAAGCCTATGGTGAGGACTAATATTTCCATTCCTAAAGATGGCATTGACACTCATAAATCTAGTCTTGAATATTATTTGGATTCCTATCATCCTCTGTCATCTTATTCTCATGATCCCTTTCCCATTAATTTGAATGGTCATTCTCTTTCAAATCCAAGTATCAATCAGGAGTGAGGAAGTCGCATTTCACAGGTAGAGGAGAAACAAGATGAGGATTATTTTTATATTTCTTCTCTTTTTCAAAATCCTCCATGTCAAGATAATATTATTTCACCCTCAGTTGATTTTTAATTAATAAAAATCTTGGTAATGAATCAAATGAAGTTGATTTTCATAATCAATCTGAAGTATTGGAAAACCTTCATTCCATTGATTCTAAATCCATTATTGTATGTAATGATGGTTTCCCAAGTGCACCTTTCAATATTTCAGTTTCTCAAGAAAACATTTTTTTGAAATATTTAGATCTTGAATTTTCTTCGGTCAAGGAATATTTTCACATGGAAGCTTCTCCCTTAACTCCTTCTTCCTTGGTTCTTATTTCTTATATGTATTTCTCCTCGTATCTCCAACCCGATAAGAAGAAGTATGAATTGTCACAAGGAAATGAGGTCATCCAGATGAATAATACAGTGATCAAGTTATCAAGTATCTTTTCCGCTCCTTAGCATTTCCAATTTTTCATGAAGAAAATTCTTCTATTTAGGTTACTCATGAGCTTTGTATGATCAATCCATCTTTAAATGTGAAATTGGAAGAAATTTATGACTGAGGTAATCTATTTTTTGAAGTTGTAAATTTTGACCAAATCATTAATGTATATGGATTTCATATGGATAGTAGTGATCTAGTTGAAATTAACGGTGGTGGTTGTCCACACACATTGTGTGATCTAATTCAATTTCTAAAATGAAATTCTATAATTTTTAAAGTTGTGGGACCCATCAAGAAGTCAAGGCACTTAAAATTCAATTGATGCTTACGTTAGGTTCTCGCGACTCTGGTAAGGCCTTGAACTAAATTTTATATTCTCACACAACTCTTTCCTTTGCATGGCTTTACTAGATGTAAATTCCTTCTTGAAAGTTTTGTCGTATTTCAAATATAACTTTTCAATATTTCAAGATTTTATCTCCGGTCAGATTAAGAATTTTGTTTAAATTGATCATTCCTCATGTAAATATCTTATATCAACTTAGGTTTTGAATATATGGCTTTCATGGATGCACAAAGTTGTGAAGTTGATCATTCCAAATATTATATTTAGCCGAAGAATTCATACCTGTCAGATTATTTTGAAAGTAATCGGCTCCAAATCCTTTTTATGAATATCCTAATACTAATGATTTTCTTCATGGAACTAGATCTCCTCTTGAGTGACAATGAATGCTTTTGTTATTTGTTGAATCAATTTCCTCTTTTTCACCCACTATATTTCGATTAGTTTCATGTGTTTTCCATATTCACATTCCTTTTTAATGATTATGATGCCAATCTAGTATGTAGCTAGTCACAAGTAGATGGTTTGTCACATTCAACATATGAGAAAGATGCTTATTTAATTCAAAGCACTTATAGAGATGTTAAAATTGATCTTTCTTTGATGTCTCCTAACCAAGAATATTATCCCTTAATCATTCCATCAAATCATGGTTCTTGTTCTAAAAATTTCCATTCAATTGATCATTTTCCCACTATTGTACCTAATGATGGTTATTTTATTAGTCAATATTATGATTTATGATCTAAATATTTAGACACTTCTCAAGTACTTGAGGCACTTCATCCTTTGTTGACGGTTATTCCAGGCCGTCACTATCTTGACAATACTTTTGAATATTATAAGATTCACTTTCTCGTAAAAGATTCTTGTATTGATTCTATTCGATTAATTAAAAAATATATCTTCAATGATTTTAGGATTCTCAAGAGGGTTTTTTTTTTTTTTTTAACAATCCAATCTCTCATACGTTAGAATCATCTTACATAGCAAGTCCATTTGCTAAAAGAAAGTTCTGACCTCTCTTGATGTTTACTAAGACAATATAAGTGAAGGTTCACTCACACTGAACCATCAAGGTTTTTTTTAATTATAGTTTTCATCAAGAAGGTAAGGTGGCAGGTTCGGTAAAGTCAGGTGGTATGACACATTTTTCTTCCCTTAAGAAAGGCCTTCAATTTTTTTTGCAAGATTTTCAAGTCTCTATATTTTCTGTTGCACATTATTATATATCAGTTGTAATTGATTTTATCTTTGTGTTTGTAGGTTGGAAACAATGGTGGCTTCATTGGAAATATCATTAAACTTAGCCCTGACCTTATTTCTGGCTAGGTTAGTAGTAAGCTTAGTTTCATTTAGTTTCCATTGCATTGCATCTGCCTTCTTTCATGCTCTCCATATATCCTTTGCATTTGTTTTGATTTGTTATGTTGCTTTTGGGTTTAATGTCCATTTTCTTGGTCTCTTATTTCGACTTTTTTATTTTTTATATCTCTCCTTTCATGTTTGTTTAATAAAACCTTGCATGAAAGACACTCATTTTGGCTCACAAGACAATGTCCCAAAACTTGAAAACGGAAATTGTGATGATGAACAATGTTTAGCTAATATGTTACCTCTTCTCTATTATGGGTCTACATGTATTTAAAGTCAATGATGTCTGAATGGAAAATATGATTGATTCAAATGGGAATAATTTGGTTGAAATATAAAGCCTCTATCTATTCTAGGATCCTCATTCCTCAACTAGACATTGTAAGTAAATAGTATTTTCTCTTGTTGATCCAATCGAGTAGAGAAAGGTAAGGGGAAAATGAATTAGCTAGCAAAATAATATACACAATTCTATATTGCCTTATGTGAAGGAACAACCTCTCCTACTCTCAATAATTCAAGATCCCTCTTACCCTTATTAAATAAATAAGTGCCTAGGCATAGATATATAAATAAAATAAATAAAGGATGAAAGAAGAGAAAGGCTTCCTCCGTAGAGAGGCGAAACAAGTAACTTTGTTGGGGTATTGTTCAATCTCACTGGAAATGAAGAAATGCTAATGTTCCTATAGTGACTTAGCCAGGGTATTTTCTAGGCATGTTGGTAGCGAAGCAACACCGGACATGAAATCCCATACTTTGATCATCTTAAACTTATAGATATATATTACCCTTTCCTAGATTGAAACAATTGTGATTCAGAAATACTTGATATGTTTTCATCTAAGTAAGGGAATGGAGGGGACTATATCTTTAACCTGGTTAAGTGGGGAAGCCAAGGTAATCTACAATATAAATCAATACTTCATGTAATATTGAGACCTTTCACTTAGGGAATTAAGCCTAGACAGAGAAGTTGGATATCTACCATTATGTCACCAAGTGTTGGCGCAATGATCAACACCCTCCAAAAAATTTCCCACACCTTAATTTGGAGCCTACTGGGGATATTATGGTCTATCATACTCCATGTCATTTGATGTTTTGTAAATATTTTTATTCTTCTTCCTAGTTTTAAATTGTCAAGTCACTTGCACACACATGCTAATTATTCGATAAGTTCATGAGCACACTTAATTTATCCAATATTGAACATGCATAGCACCATCCATCAAGATAATGCATTTTCAATGTTCAACTCATATTGAAAGTCAGTAGGTACTTTCATTGACCATCTCCCTCACTTTTTTTTGTGTTTATAATTTCATTTTGGTGATTTTTCTCAACTGTCATCATTTGTGCAATTTGGCTTTCACAAGTGTCACTTTTACGTTTTCATCTATCTCTTTCACTCACTTTCACTTTAATAAGTGTCACTTTCATGTTATATTTTTTGTGGCATGTGTTAGTTTCAAGGTCATTCTCATTTTGCAAGTGTCATCTTCATGTTTTCCTCCTGTCGCATGTGCCTCTTTTGTTGCTTTCACTCATCCATCTATAACACCTTTATGTATCACCAAATTTAGTTATCGCACACTCTTCTACATCAGATTCTCTTACATATCATTAGAGTAATTTTTATACCCATTCCTACAACTTAGCACACCTTTTGGTCATAGTCGTCACTTCTATCACAACTTGTGTTTTAAGTGTCATAATGTGTCCTTTCAACTGTCGCATGTAGAAAACAGTGTCTCTTTGTTGTTGTTTCAAGGTTTGATTTTTATCCATGATTCATTTCTATAATTCTGGATTTTATTGTGTGTGTGATCCATGTTTTATTCGTTCTCGGATGCATTTATCTCTTTTACTATGTTGGTCTCACACAGCCATTTTGGAGCCCTTCTTGGTCCTTCTGCCTAGTGTAAGTTGTGGAGGCATGGATTCTCTTACTAAGTGAGGATATTAACCTATCTATGATCCCAATTAATTCAGCTTTACTCATCAAGAATTGTGTACTAAGTCATCCTCAAGATCACTTCAAAATTGTTGCAGATTATGAACCTCCTAAGAGAAGTCACCTAATCCTTCTTGCTTACATGGACTCACTACAATGAGTTTGGTCACCTCTTCCTTGAATGACAGATAGAGAACTCCTAGCTATTATCATGGACATATTCCACCTTTTTTTGGAGGAAAAAATGCAATTCAAATACCCTCCTATCCTCCCAGTACAGTGAAAAACCTCCCAGGCAAAGAGGGTTCCTCCTAATGTGGCATACCTCAATGAAAAGCACATTTAAAATGGTAAATCGCCCACTTTTGGGTCAAAATACACTATCCTAGGGTGAAAATCACATTTCAAAGCAACAATTACCCCTTTTTGAATCAAATTGTCCTATCTTTCAAGCCTCCTCTCTCTTTGAGCGCATGACACACCCTTGAAGGTTGAAGCCTTCACCTTTACCCCTTCCCCAGTGCACTTTATTCCCAAGCCTGGATTTTCCTCTTCGTATAGAGCACATGTCATAGTAGAGAAGGCTAAAGTATGCCTCCTCTATATCATTGACCAGTCAAATTGCACTTTCATTAAGGCATCCTCTTCCTCCCAGCGCATAGCACAGTTAGAAGCCTGAATATTTCACCTTCCCTCTTCCCTAATGTGCTCTGCTCTCAAGATTATTTTTTCCTTCTCATCAGTACATGGAATAGTAGGGAATGCTAAAGGACGTGTTCTCTCATCCTTGACCAATAAAATTGTGCTTTCAAGTCTTCCTCTCTTTCCCTTAGAGCGCATGGTGCAGTCTTGAATCCTGAAGCCTTCACACCTTGTACCTTCATCTTCCCCACTATGTTGGACCAAGGATATATCCTATTCATAGTGCATGGCACAACAAAAATGAATAGTGGAAACTTCCTAAGCCACTGATGAGTTTTATTGTGCTCTTATAATGAACCTTATTCTTTAACCTTCTCATCAGTTGATCATTCCATGAGCTCGGTAGTGGTGGAATAGATGTTTTTATGATTTATTTCACTTTTTCATGAATCATATTCTTGGTAGGAGTATGTCCCTATTATGACAAGGTAATTATCAAAGCAAATAGTAAGGATAATAGCGTAAATAAATACATGCGAAGAAGAAGAACAAAAGGAAGCAATTATGGAGACATGAAGCAAATCATAGACCATGACAGAAATAAGACATTACATGAGGACTTAGAGGATTATTACATTTATCCAACACAATTTGGAGGGTGAAGATGAAGAAAAAAGAATATATTTAATGAATATGGAGCATAGATTGGATCTACCATCAAGAACATAGATGAAGCAACAAAGAAGACAACTTGGCATCGCCACCTCATCATGAAGTCCATGTCATCATTGCCAAGTTGTAGCATGTACACGTGTCATCATAATGGTCAATATGTCTTCATGTTTCATGCCACATCATCATAGGAATGTAATGATTTATTTCCAAGAAAAGGAAAAAATGTAAGGTGTGGAATTCCAAAGGTCGCATGTGGAATATGAAGGGTCACATAGTCATATATGGACAAAAGAGTTGTATAAAAGTCCAAAAGTCATATAGATAAGTCCAAAAGTCATTTATAAGATAAAGAGTTGCATAGAAGTCCAAATATCATAATAGAATTTGAAGATTGATGAGGGTAACGCAAGAGTCATGGGGATATGAAAGGTCATTCCCCTTGTTATAGAAGTAACCCCATTACTCAAGAAAAAGGCATTTGGAGGCTTAATATTTGGAGATCTAGTCTTAGCTTCTCTTCTTGGCATAAGAGAAAACTATTATTTGGAGAAGTAAGAAGTGAATTAATGTTCCACTACTGGAACTATTTCCTCGCTATTGTAACTGTGTACTTGGATATTTCACCTAATTGAAGCTTAATGATAAAACACATTTTCATGTGTGTATCGTAAATGTTTTAGGACTATTCTTGGGATGTTTATGGTATATGTTATGTTCATATGTACTGGATAAATTGAACTATTTTGGTGGATTTAGTACTCATCTAGTTGAATGTGTGTTGTATAAGCTTTAATAATCATTACCTGAACTATTTTGCTAACGAATATTTGCATGCTCTCGTGTGTCTCTTTTAGGTTAGTACTATTACTTCCTTCCAAAGAATCTCTCTCATCTCCTGCTCATGAAGGTTCCCTTTTACACATTGCAATCAGTGTTTCATAATGTCAACTTACTTGTTTGTTCAAGGTCTATGTATATAATATCTTATGGTATCCCTTGAAACCAAGGTGAAACTTTATGTTATGGTGGTCAGGATGATACTTCAGATGGCTATCCTACTCCAAACAATGTGAGGTTGACTTCACATTAGGGAGACCCCTTATATGTTGGTGGTATGTAGCATCGTCAATAGAACCATAGGTCAAATTGGCGCCTTATGCTCTTTTCTGCATTACGGGCATATCAACCCATAGGTAAATATATTAATGGATTTACTCCTTTCTAGTTGGTTTACGAAGTGGAATCTATCCTACCCATACAATTTGAAATCATTTCACTTAAAGTAGTCATTGAACTGCTTCTTGACACTTCGACTGAGGAAGAATGCATTTTACAACTTTCCCATTTAGATAAAAAACACCTTCTCACCCTAGTCAACAATCAAACTCATAAGAAACATGTTAAGGCTTAGCATGAAAATTTGTTCAACCTCATGTATTTTCATAAGGTTATCTCATTTTTGTTTATGACCAAGACCATTACAAGTTAGGCACTAGTAAATTTGAACCTTTGTGGCATGGCCCCTACATTGTTAAATGTGTTCTCAAGAAACGGGCCTATGAGTTGGTTGATTGTCATGGGAATCCACTATCGCCGCCATGTAATGGGCTCTACTTTCATGGTATCCTATACATATTGAATATAGGTGTATGTGTGATAGCTTCCTTTACTTGTATTTTTTTTTCCACATTTTCTGTGTGTGACTCATGTGTTTGGTATTTTATTGACAAATTCCAACACCCTTGTTTCCTTATAGAGGCTTTTCAAATGGTGAAATTCATTACACTTGGAGTATTTCTTCTGTTTCTTGGGTCATATTTTCGCCCACTAATGAGTTTGTGAGTTCATGTGGTATTTTTCTTCTCCCGGTTACCAACAATGTGATCGAGTATAGTGTTTTCACTGAGCTCTTAATTGAGGCTAATTTCCTTGGCATATTCCACTTAGTTGTTCAGCTCGACTTTTATATCGTGGTGTCTCAGATCAATTGTCTCTATTCTGTAAGGAATTATACCATTCTACATTATTTTTTGATGGTATGTCTCTTGGAATTTTTTTTTTATTGCATTGCTTATGTTCACATTCCCCGAGAAAAAAACATATCGGCTGATTCGTTAGCTAATTATGTGTTATATTGGAATTTGTCCCATTAAAAGCTTTAACCATGCACATGATACCATCATTAAAATTTGTAAATAACACATAATTTTAAACATAAGCACATAGAATTCATGATATTTTTATTATATCATCAAAATTTTGGTTACATAAGCTCAAAATCTTGTGATTAGAGGCCCTGGCTATCTCAACCTACATACGCATGATATCAAGAACACACAACCCAACACTGTTGTCTCTACCCAATGACGCTCATCATAACATAGGAATGCATTCAATGTGTAGTGAAGGAGGCCCCAGAAATGGGCTGAAGTGACTCCAGTCATGTGCATTTGCATATGTATATGCATATCCGCAATACACCTCAGAGGAACCCATAGTGTTAACCCCTCAACATTGTGAGTGAATTCCTGCAACTCCTCATTTTCATCCTCCTATAATGGTACACATGATTCTTGGGCTTGAAACAGTGGTACACCTATCTTGAGTGGAGAGTATTTTTTTGGGTGTGTTGGTGCCACATCTGTATATCACATACACCATAAGTCAGTAACTTTGTACCAATTCCAAAAAAAAAAAATCGAATATTCCAAAAATTCAAAAAATAAAATAAAATACAAAAATCAACTTTTTTTAACCTCTATCATCCCATTCCATTCCAAGGGGAAATACCATCTTCGAATCTCCCTGGAATTCAACTCCATCATATGGATAGTCATCTACCACCAAGGGTGTTTCTCTAAGCCACTTGCAATATGATGTCAAGAACCAATTACTACTATGCACTCCTTCCCCCATCATCATCATATTGCACTACCTCAATATTAGAGGCTCGATTGGTGGTGGATATACCACGTAATCAAGTGAAATCAGCCTCATGTCCAACATATTATCCAGAAAGAAACTCACTAATAAACTCCCATAGCCAAATTTTGTGATCCTCCCTCCTCTTATTTTCATGATTTGATCCTTGAAATTGACCAACATCCCTTCACAACAGTTACATAAGGTGGGCTACATGCATATCAAAGCCAAATATAGGTGTGGTTTGGACATGCTATGGGGTGCTTCCGTACCTACTTCCTGAGTCAGAGTGTCTGCTAGGGTTCAAAGTGTGATATCTGCAAGGTCCTCAATCAGGATTCTATCATTTTCCCTTTAAGTACCTGCTCTACAATGTTGTCAGATGTACACTTGCTTTTTTTCTCCACTATTATTGTGCACCCTTTCCAACACAACTGGAGCCCCCCACCTTGAAAAAATGGTGAGGAAATAGACGTGCTCCAACTCTGTTGAAAATTACTTTGGCCCCACTATAAAATGTTGAGTATCCACATCCCACCATTGAATAATTTGAGAACACACAAAGGGTTGGTTAAGCATAATGGGGATCATGAAATTTTTTTAAAATTCACAATTCCTCAATGCATACAAGGTTGTTTGATGTACCACGGCCTATATGTCATTCAACACATGATCTCTCTCCCTCCACTCTACCATGTTTTCTCTTTCACCGATAAAGAATTTAATATTAGTCATGGCCAATGTCAAAATGAAAATTTCATTGTAAAACCATAGATAAATCAATAATTGAGGAAAAAAGAGAAAAACTTAGAAAATTTAGGCCTTAATTGCACTCTTGGAATGCGTAAAATTTGGTTCCAACCACAGGGGATGTGAAGCATCTATGCAGTTGGAGCATTCCAATTGAAAAAAACTAGTTTCATGAGTGTGGTCACAGAGATTTCTTCCCATGGAAAATTTTAGGGGCTAATATTCGTAGGTGGGCTAATGTTCCATGGTTTTTCCAAAAAAAAGATTTGCCAATTTCCATTTTTTATAGAAATGATTCGCCCAAATTTTACAATATAAAATTATTTTACGTTAAAAATTGCCAATATTATATAGAAAATATATATAATGTTAGTATAAATTTGAATAATTTTACAAATACATCAATAACAATTTTATAGTTTCCATATTAGGGACTAGTGAGATTCGCCAATTTTTTAAACATCAAGATAATTTTCCATTCTTAAAATTATCCCTGTTTCTTCCTAAAAAATAAAAATAAATAAAATCCAAACATGACTATGGCTAGGTGAAAACCATGGAAATTTGACAAAGAGGGAGAGGAAATTTACCTACCTTACTTGGGATTCTCCTTCCTTGTCTAATCTTTTTCCTCCTTTCCCTTGCACCAAAAAGCTTGGGATTTCTCTCCTTCTCTCTTCTCCAAATCACAATGACCAAATGAGGAGGTATGTTCTCTTTTTTAATATTTTTTGGCATCTTTGAGAATATTCCTTTTTTAATTTTTCGGCTTGTGAGGGGTTTTTTTTCCTTTATAATTCTTTTTCTAGTCACTTTTTGCACGAGTTTGTGGAGTTTCATTTTCTTAGTATTTCTTTTTGGGGGTCATATTTATGACAATGGACCTGAGGTATGTTTCCTTCTCTAGCATATAAGGGTGGGTCATTTTCACCATCGTCATTGCATTTTGAATGGCAGTGACACATTTATGGCATAGACCCAACCCCATTAAGTTGAAACTTTAGACAGTTTATATTATGCATGTCGTCGCTTGGAGGTACAACTTACCTAATCATGGATACCCAAGTATAGCACCTCCTTTCCATTTTGGTGTCCATGCTGTAATTTTATGATTTTTTTGGAATCCCTCCTTTAGACCTGCCATGACCTTCAATATGATCATCATGTCCTCTTATTCATCATATTTATAGCTATACCTTAGGAGGATTCCACACTTTATCCCTTGTGATTACCACATTTTATCAACCTATTTTTGCACAATGATCCTTGGATTCTTCATTCCATCATCATCATCTGCTTGACCTGCCATTCATTTTCACTTGGTGTTTTACCATTTCTTGGAGGAACCACTATGATGAGTGGCCCTATTTTCCAGCCTCTTGTCCTCCTTATTTCATGAGAATTTCCACCATGACCAGAACCAGTTGCTACCTCTTATACCACTAATTCCTCTGGGAGGAGTTTCCTTTAATCTCTTTTCAGACTCCTTAATTTAGAAAATATTATTGAGTGAACTTGTATCCTTCATGCTCGTTAAATTTCTTGAAGGGACATATATTCACTATAATTTAACCCTTTTCTGGACAAAGAATACTAGTTATGAAAAATGAATACTCTAGTCTACTATGGATAGAAGGATCTCCCTTGTATATTTTTATCTCTTTTTCGGGATTTAGGGACAAACTTATGAAAAGAAACTTCTAAAAGGAGAAAGGGTAGGGAAAATTCATCTCCAATAGTCATCAAAATGGCAACTTCAACCACTTCACCCTTTAACATGGCACCTTTTTGCATCACTATCTCACAGTTGGCTTTCAGCTTGCCTAGGATTCATACCATTCATATGATTTTGTATACTCCTTTGACTGGTTACTCTTCTAGTCACATGGACCGTGCTTCGATGCCTCCTATGTTATTGCATGATATCACATGGTGCCTATTATTCATGCTACAAAGTCACTCTTGTGTCTTTCCGCTATGTGTTAAACAGAAGTCTCATCCTGTGTCGGCCATCTATAGTAACATGTTGACTTTTTTGAGCAGCCATCCTTGTGCCAATTGTACTTCATCATCTCATGAAATCATCCATCCATCACAACATTCAGGTTTGTTCTATGTCAATTGATGGAGGATACATCAAGACCCTCATTCAATAGATCTTCTCCCATTGACTTCAGCTCATTATCCAAGAACTTGATCTATGAACCAAGAGTGCCTTGGAGCTTGTAGACCTCAATGGCAGGATTCGTCATGATCAAAAATGGGTTTACATCATTATCTCCTAATCGATTCAATTCAATGGTGTTCGAAATCAACTCATTCATTCACACTTAGTTTAATGTGCTAAGTACCTTGGGATCCATTTTCCTAATTGGTGGATTCCCTAACGTCTATTATCAGTTTACCTCATTGACTAGTAATCAGGAAGTTTCTACAATGCTCTACATCAACACATTTATTCGCATGCTATAGATTCGTACCATCGAGGTTATGTCAAAGACCTTGGGTTAAGGACATCTCATTCTTATACAATAACTTTCCTAGGGTTTGTTGGAGTTATGTATCATTTATCTACTTTGAGGGCTATTTTGGGGCACCTTTTGTTTGTTATATGTCCATATTCCTACTGATGTATATTGTGAAATATATCCAAATTGTATTTGTTGGTGGCTATGCTCTATTTGTTGAGTCACATGCATCCACTTTGTATTTATTTATAGCCATGTTCTAGCCTTTCATGTCATGGATCTGCAGTGTCTACTTTGGCATCCATGTTCAATATCTTTCTATGATTGAGCATGGGTATCCCTACCTTGGGGATGTTATCAACACAAATAAGGCTTTAGCATTAGGTAGCTTCCGAACTAAGTTCTTGGATTCATCTCCTCACTCCTATTTTGATATCTAAGTTTTATTATAATGCATCTCCGCCATCAGTTACTCTTCTAACCTCATGCATTAGGGGGAATTTATTATGATCCTATTTTTCTCCCAGGGGTTAGTCCTCTTTAGTCATTATTGTGTTGGAATTTTTCTTTTGCATTGGCCACTATTTTTCCCAGCTTTTCTCCCCAACTACACGCAATCCAACTTGTGAGAGTGGTTGGAACCTTCCAACTGCAAGGAGGACACTTTGTCCATGTGATTATTCCCAATATTTCATAGTTTTTTCCATGCAGTTGGGGGACTTGGTCTAAAGACTTATGGTTCATAGGAGATCAATTTGACTCATGTTCTTATCCGATATATTTGAGTTGGTTAGGGCTCATCATTGAGAAGCTTCTCTAACTTCTCTTTGTTCTAGGTGCTTACATTCAACCTCCAAGTAGTATTCCTCTTCCTATTTATACTAGTCCATTCTAGTGGGTGAGGTTAGTTCGAATCAAAGAGTTAGAATTTGTGAGGAATCAGAGTCATATGTTATTTTTGTGATTCAGTTTTGAGAGCTTCATGCTGCTTAGAGTTCTTGTTCATTATAGGGGGGAGACTTTGTCAAAATGAGGAGGGTAGTACTGAAGATGAAGGTACATTGATGTATTCTTAATTATACGGTTAATGAAGATTCATGTTCCTTTCATTTTTATTGACAATTGCAATGATTTATGTTCATGTATTTCTTGACGTTTTGAGTTCACAATATTCTGCAGAAGGCTACTAGTTGTCTACATTTTTTTGTTCTTATGTGTAGGCTTGGGATTTTTAATGGAAGGAGGATTTTTATAGATTGGAGAGAGAGTTTTCTGCATCATGCCCAAAACCCTTCCCCAACCTGCGATGAGGAAAGGTACTTGCTAAAACCCTTGTAGCATTAATAATTTCATGGACATGACTTCCATGATCATTTGACTTGCGTATTTTTTTTCCTTGGGTTATTAATATTCTATTGTTATTTGGTGATCCTAATTAGGCTTAGGATTACGAAGCAATGGCTCCTTTCATGTAGAATTTACTGCAACACCAAGACACAAGAATAGGAAGAGGACATGTATTGTGTTACATATGTGAGTATATTTGGTAGCATAATGTATGCAATGGTCTGTACCAAACCAGACATTGCACATGGAGTGGGAGTATTGAGAAATTTTATGTAAAATCTAGGGATGGAGCATTGGATAGAAATGAAGTGAGTTTTCAGGCATTTGTGTAGCACTAGTGATTATGTTTTTTTCTACCAAGGATGACCATGATTGGATATATTTTTTGACATACATGACTTTGTTGATCTAGATTGAGCTAGAGATATAGATCGCAGAAGATCTACAAGTGGGTATGTGTTTAATCTATTTAGAGGAGTGGTTAGTTGGATAAGAAAGAGACAATATGTATTGGAACTTTAAACTATAGAGGCTAAATGCATGGTAGCCACTCATGCAAGAAAGGAATCAGTTTGGTTGTAGATATTGCGTTCAAGTATGGGGTTGGTACAACGAGCTATAAGGATAGTATGTGATAGCCAAAGTGAAATTTTCTTGGCAAATAACCCTGTTTATCATTCAAAGATAAAGCACATTAATTTTCAGTATCACTTTGTGAGGGATATGGTTGAAGAAAAAATGAAGGTGTTGGTAAAGGTGGACACTTTGAAGAATGTTGCAGATGCATTGAAAAATTATATGAGCAATACAAAGTTTTATTGATGTAGAGAAACAATGGGTGTTGTAGCCATGGACCATTGACTAAGCACTCACGTGCCCCTCTGTGGAAAGAAAAAAAAAAGTGGGAGAATTTTGGATATGTATTATATAAAAAAATTGTGTAACCCAATAATAGTTGGGTGGACCCAAGAATGGGGGGTGGACCCAAAGATGGTGGGTGGAACTACCGATGGTTTTGCACATGGTTTTCGTGCACGGTTTTGTGCATGATGGTTTTTATCCATGGTACATTGTAGATGTGGTCAATGGAACTATAATTATTTTATAATATAGGGTTAATGGATTGGGGTTTATGAATGCTTCTTCATGTATATATATGTAATGTAACATTGAAAGGAAGAGAATGAAAAATCAATCTGGTTTTCCTAGTTTGTGTTCCAGGAGAAAATCTCTATGTATATTTTATGTTCTTACCATTGTTTTTTTCTGTTTTACTAATTTGTTTGTAGGTAATTTTTGTACAGGTTTAAAACCTACATTTGGTATCGTATATGTTTCATCTTCAAGAGGAAGACTTTTCTATAGAGGGACTTTGCTCGAGCTTGTGATAGACCATGTTACAGTGGGAGATCTGGTAGATTGATTCTTGTAGTGAAAAGGAGATGGAAAACAGTGTAAATATAGAGTTCAATAAATTCAATGGAAAATGTTTTGAGCTATAGAAGCTCAAGATGGAATATTTATTGGTGGAAAGAGATCAATGGATTGTTGTAGATCCTAGCATAGCACCAAAAAAAATGTTGGTAGAAGACTGGCAAAATTTAGATTAGATGGTGAAGAGCACAATATGATTGTGTCACTCATATTCATTATTGTTTAATGTATCAAGGGAAGATACGACAAAGGCTTTATGGGACAAGTTAGCAACTTTTTATCAATCTAAGTCTCTGGTGAAAAAATTGTTCCTTCCCAAAATGTAATATCCCAAAATTGGGAGAGCAACAATATAACACACAATAATGGAAAATAACAGCAAATGTAAACATATTACATATGAGCCAAAGATATAACCATGGTATTATGTATAACAACAACAAATAAGTACAAGATCTTGGGGTTCAAGTCCCTCAAGCCAGGAAAGAGAAGCCTCCAATGCCTAAAAGAACCAAAACATGTGATACACTGCTACAAAAAACACCGAAGCTCATGAAATGCAGTTTTAGTGTCTAATACTGTAGCTTGGAAATATAAATATATGGATCTATCACTACAATTCTCAAATAAGGCCAAAAATGGAGATCTATGCTCCTCAACACTTTTCCTAGATAACCCAGGAAGGGTTTCTGGAAATACACAAAATGGTGATCTAAAGCCCTAGACCTAAAGAATCACTACAACTGAAGTGCATAGAAGGAGGTGGCTGAAACTAATGTAGATATTAATAGCACTCCTCCAATATACTCTTTCAATGAAGGTTTGATCCCTCCAATTAAGATCTAACCTCCCAAATGTGTCACTGAACCCTCCTTTGGATTTGCTCAATAAAATAATGCAGTTTGGGAGTAATACTGCGTTGTAGGAGATGATGATGACTTGGCCTAATGCAAAAATATGAAATGAAGCCCAAGGACATTCTTTACTGATCTCCCAATGGGAAGAAAGCTTCCTCCACTAAATACAATCTCAAAAATGGCCCAATGAAACCCTCCACTGCTGCACCCTGCAACTCAGCACCACTCTAAACAGAAATTGCATTGTAGAAGAAATTTGTAGCTTGGCCAAATGCTAGAATGTGGAAATAATTCTCAAGAACCTCTCCTGAGTAGGCAATCAAATTCCCCCGAGGATGAAGGTGGGATTCTCACTCGGGAACACCCTTGTGATTAACAACACTGCAATCTTAGCTAAACAGCTGAAGAGAGCCACAAGTCATAACAGATCATAAAAAAATAATAATCAAAACATGCTCTCCATGGTTGACATCCCCTTCCTTATATGATTGGTGTGCTTCCTCACCTTGGGCCCCACTCATTAAATCCACTACTTCCATGCAAAGGATCTCCCTCCAAAATTGTGTTGTCCCTCATTGAATGTCCACTCCCTCCATGCTGACGCTGTTGATTTGGTCAAAGTTGACCCAGTCCACATGCTTCATCCCTTTTTCACACATAGGGGTGCTTAATCCAGCTAATTTGATGTCCTCCATTCACATTTGGAGTGATTTATTCCTACTAATAATATGTATGGGTCTCCCCACCCTCTTATTCTTCTAACTAATAAGAAAAATAAGGAATTAATATTCCAATTAGCTGCATGCTAATTTAGGAATATTACAATCCTCCCTTACCAAATGTTGTTTGTCCTTAAGAAACTGCAAGGATAGAATTGAAAAATATAGGGAACCTTCATTCCCATGCGGAGCTCCAAATCCCAAGATATCATCCATATAAAATGAATCACCTTCCAAAATGGTAATTCATAGAATAACTCCTCCCACATGCTCATGAGAGGCATCTCCCAAAGGCCCAAGTCAATCATATGGCTCCCCGCATAAGGAAACAAGTGATCTACTGTAGTAGCCATATAATGTCCCATTCTCCCCCTAAAGCATGAAGCATAAGAAGTGTGGGAAGTCTAATTCCCAATGCACACATCCAACATATGGGATCACAATCAAGGTCATGCTAGCTGCCATGTGTATTACTGGAGAAGGACAATGGTCCCTCAAGTGTAACCAGCGTTGTTTTACTCCTAAATACATCATAATATGGCATGTTGAGTGGTTTCCAAACCACTTTCTTGTTGCCCCGATCTTCTCACATGCTTGGAGAAAGTGTATGATCTGAGGTGCAAATTGAGCACACCCTGAATAAGATATCATCTCCCCAAAATCTCCTAGGGAGTGGTCATCATCATTACTACTTATGGACCCAAGTATACCATGAAGTCCATAAGAAAGAGTTCTACCTCTTGGAGTAATATCCTACACATGAATGGTAAGGAAATAAAAATATATAGTAAATGAATCATGATGTACAGAAATACAACCTTTTCCATGTACTTGGTTCAAGCTAGTGAAGTGGCTCATAGATGGGCCTCCTCTCACTCCCAATGAGAAAGGAAGTGGTTGTGATAACTCTACAAAGAGTTATGTCTCTCCTCATCCTCCAAACAATCCATGCATGTATTCATATGCTGGTGCATCTCCTCTTTGAAGTCTTCCCAAATGAATCCCTCCAGGATAGTACGGTATGCTCTTATACAACTAGTGGGGTTGGAGAGAAAACCCTCATAAGCTGCATGTAGTAACTTCTCCTTGAGCTTAGAGGCTCTAGTCAAGAAGATCCTACTCTAAAAATATATGACCTCGTCTCTCACTGCATATCTCCCATCTGATAACTGGCCATCAAGTACTCTGCATGAAAAAAGATCCTTGGATTATTCCACTAACAGCTATGATCTCCAATAAGGGTCAATACTCAATAATGATAGTGCTGTTGATCTATCATGTAAAGCACCTGTCATGTTGTTGACCTATTATTTTACATCTCCCATGCCAAATTCATACACCGAGATGCTAAAATCTTACCTCTGTTTCTCCTCCTGTAGTTGCTCATGCTCTAGTGAAGGTTAAATTTTTTGGAGGTGGCTATGGGAAGCTATCACCTATCAAAACCCTTCTAGGTTTGGCCAATGTAAGCATGAGTGACACCAACCTCTACCATATGTGGAAGACCCCTCCCTATGTGGGAGCATCCTCTGATTCTCCATAGCCATGGAGTGGTCTCCTTGGACCATGATGGTGGCATCCATCCCTGAAACATATTCTCTCAGTGCAATATGTTGTGTGAGAGTGCGTAATACTGATATTGGGAGAATTTATCCCTCCTCCTTGAGCCTATACAAGACTCTATGTGATGTGTCAAGTCCTCCCAAGGTTCCCACTCCTCCTGGATCTATGAGTGGTGCAACCTGTTGTGAGACATCTCTCACCAACTCCTGATCTAGGGGCCTCCCAGGTGGAATGCCTCCATGTAATGATACATCAATTTTTAGAGTAGACTATATATGTGAGTGGATTGCATGGTCCCTGCTCTCACTGTGAAAATCATCCTGCCTCTTTTGTGCATAAACCTTCTGAAATAGATAGGGGTGTGCGCTCCTAATCTCCTGATGTTGGTCATCCTTTATATCTTCCCCATCCATCTGCAAAGTCTCACTGCCCATCAATGATGGCACATGCTGCTCCTAGATTGTGCCCTGATCTCCCCATGTTAGATCCTTTGGAACTCCTAGCAAAGACACAAGGGCTCCTATAATTGGAGCAATTGCTCCATCTCCATTTTCTTGAGGTAATAGATCTCCTCCTGATGTGAAAATGTTGTTACCTCTTGCCTTATCTTCCCCTTCATCATTATTGGAGGATACCTCATCTTCATTAAGAGGCCCTTTGTCTTGATCCTCTTTTGAAAAAGAGATCTCCATGTCTTCCTTTTTAGAAGAGAGCTCTTCTTGAAGTGGGGATATTGCCTTAGCAAGGTATTCTGCAAGTTTCTAACCCCCTCAATGGCATTCTGGAATGGAGTTGGGTTTATGGATCCTTCCAACTCATGCAAATTTTTTGATTGTTTGGGCTTGGCTAGCTCAACCAAGCATTTTTCAGAATGTTTTCGATCAAACCTTTTCACTAACCTCATAGTGAACCTTGCATAAGTAGATACAATTACATGATTTAATGAATAATTTTCATAAAACCACCAAGCATAAGCCTTACCTTCAAGATTCAGTGCTGCTACTCTAATGGCTTCTTCTTCTTAAACTTGGTGCTGCTGAAAATAGATATCTAGCTCCTTCACCTAAGCCTTAGCTGTGCATTTAGGTGACCCATCAAAAGTAGGTAGAAAGAATCTACCCAAAGAATGTTTCTTTCACCTTTTACTTCTATTATGATTGCTAGGCCTTCTATTCTCCTTGATCTGGAAAAACTCTTGGAAGTTTAGATGCTCTTTGAACCTCTGAGATTAAGATTCATATTCTTGCATATAATCACCAAGAGTCTCCTCCCTTGGTGCATCTCCTTCCTCCATCTCTCTTGATATGAATGTAGGCATAGTAGAGCATTCTGGATCTGATTGTGTGGCTGAATTATCACAGCTATAATATGAATAACTAGAGCTTTCTTCATGTGAAAACCTTTTAGAGGAATCTTCATGTATTTCCATCCTCATTCCCTTGATTTCTCTGTTAATATCATGCATAGTCTGGAGAAGAAGTTTTGAAAACTTCCTTCCCTCCATTTCTCCAAATAATTGAGTATTTCCTTTGTCTCTTCTGTAAGCCTTCTCCTTTCTGTGAGAAGCTTCTTCTTCTTCTGATAACATAGATGCAATTTCTTCACAGGCTGAGCCTGCAAGATTATGCTCTGATACCACTGTAATATCCCAAAATTGGGAGAGCATCAATATAGCACATAATAATGGAAAATAATAGAAAATGTAAAAACATTAAATATGAGCCAAATATAGATCCATGGTATTATGTATAACAACGACAAATAAGTACAAGATCTTGGGGATCAAGTCCCTCAAGCTAGGCAAGAGAAGAGCACCAAAACATGTGATACACTGCTACACAAAACACTAAAGCTCATACAGCGTAGTATTAATGACTAATACTGCAGCTAGTAAATATAAATATATGGATCTATCACTACAATGCTCAAATAAGGCCAAAAATGGAGATCTATGCTCCTCAAAACTTTTCCTAGATAAACCAGGAGGGTTTCTGGAAATACACAAAAATATAAGATGGTGATCTAAAGCCATAGAGCTGAAGAATCACTGCAACTAAGCACATATAAGGAGGTGACTGACACTAATGTAGATCTGAATGGCACTCCTCCAATAGACTCTTTCAATGAAGGTTTTATCCCTCCAATG
This sequence comes from Pinus albicaulis, assembly GCA_034641835.2. Lineage (NCBI taxonomy): Eukaryota > Viridiplantae > Streptophyta > Pinopsida > Pinales > Pinaceae > Pinus > Pinus albicaulis. Next base: position 1,010,628,957 of record CM076572.1, on the reverse strand, counting down.
AAGATCTAACATCCCAAATGTGGCACTGAACCCTCCTTTGGATCTGCTCAATAAAATAATGAAGTTTGGGAGTAATATTGGGTTGTAGGATATGATAATGACCTAGCCTGATGCCAAAATATGAAATTAACCCTAGGGGCCTTCCTTATTGATCTCCCAATGGGAAGAAACCTTCCTCCACTGAAGAAAAGCTCAGAAATGACCCAATGAAACCCTCCACTATTGCACCCTGCAACTCAGCACAACTCTAAATTGAAACTGGGTTGTAGAATAAAGTTGTAGCTTGGCCAAATGCCAGAATGGGGAAATAATGCTCAATAAATTCTCCTGATTAGGCACTCGAAGTCCCCCAAGGACGAAGGTGGGATTCTTGCTCGGGAACACCCTTGTGCTAAACAACACTACAGTCTTAGCTAAACAACTGAAGATAGCCACATGTCATAACAGACCATAAAAAAAAAATAATAAAAAAAACTCTCCATGGCTTTCATCCCCTTCCTTATATGCTTGGTGAGCTTCCTCATCTTGGGCCCCACTCATTAAAGCCACTGCTTCCATGCAAAAGATCTCCCTCCAAAACTGCACTGTCCCTCATTGAATGTCCACTCCCTCCGTACCAGAGCTGTTGATTTGGTCAAAGTTGACCCAGTCCACATGCTTCATCCATTTTTCACACATAGGGGTGCTTAATCCAGCTAATTTGATGTCCTCCATTCACATTTGGAGTAATTTGTTCCTACTAATAATATGTATGGGTCTCCCTACCCTCTTATTCTTCTAACTAAGAAGAAAAATCAAGAATTAATATTCCAATTAGTTGCATGCTAATTTAGGAATATTATAAAAATTCATAAGATGTAACTCCTCCTCCCACATTTACCCATTTTTACAAGCTCTTTAGGGTAAACATGAGTTGAGTGTCAGTATGATATGAATCGACCTCTAAGTTCTAGTCATGGAAGTGGGGCCTACAAATTGGAACAAATATTGACATCACTGAGAGACTACAGATCACTCTGGAGCTTAATAGACACCCTATGTGGCCAATCCATGAGTTGAAATTCATTCTCTATCCTAATTCCACAACCACACCCATAATACAAATCCATATGGCTGGTAGGATATAATCACACCCACAACCTTTTTTTCATGTGGCTATGACCCAAAATCCCCATTTTTGTGCATGTGGTGGCGAGATCTATATATGCCACTTTTTAAGGGTAGCTTCCATACCATTGCCCAAAACTTATCTATGACTTTCCAAAAACATAACTAATATTAAAAATTACCAACCATTGAAAACTTGAGTAATATCTTGACCTAAACTGCCTAATACATGATATAAATTCTGTCAAACACATGGTAAACATAGAAGTTATAGGTCATGAATGCATATATGTTCATAAACCACTAAACTTCATATGAGAGTCACGAAGAAGGCTTTATGCCATCGCAAGCTAGTTGCAACAATACTTGTTATCCCATGCATTCATCAACCATTCAACAACTTATCACATTATGAGAGAGATACATAGTAAGATCACATTATTTAACCAAGCATATAACCGAGATATAACCAGAATAGAATCCACCATAATTAGGCATAAAGTAAATAAAATGATCAGTACAAGTTCTCATAGAAACAATATGAAAAATATATCATATTAGCATAATAAAATTCCAACCAAGTCAGGGACTTCCACTTACCACCCGACCATATATTGGCTAAACCAAAATATCTCTTTTAGCCAATCACCCCCATGCCATATTCTAATCATGAATGTAGGATCATATTTTTAAACCAAAATAAAACCAACCAGGGGTTCTAGAGGCCAAACCAAATTCATATGGAACTTGAGAATCAATCATAAAATAAAAATGGGGAACCTAATTCCTCATGGATATCCAATAAATGGAAAGACAAGGTTGAAACCACTATCAATCTAGGAAAATCTCCATGCCAATGACAACACATAGCCAATAAACCACATGCATAGACCATGTATCCAAAAGCTAGCAATAAAATCACACATGTAACATGTTACCTACAAAGTATCCCTACTATAGTTTTTGATCCAACCTTCTCTTCCACTTCCAACCAATTTCTTTCTTTCCCTTTACTTTCTTTCTCCAAATCTAACTGAATGCTAGATTGCTCGAATAATTCTCTAAGTGTGCAAGAGTGTATGAGAGAATGCACAAGAGCTCAACTCAAAACTGCCAAAAAACTAAAAATTGATTCTATGATGCATTTTTATCATTGATGTATCCCTTTTCTTAATTTTCCTTAATTTTCCCTCTAATTTCCCTTTTGTGCATATACGTGTCTCTTCACCTTCCTTTTCTCCTATTGTCATTTATTTTCATAATTAAATACCAATTATTGCCTCATTTCCTTTTCCAAATCCTTTCCCAATTTCCATAGCCATCGTTAAACCACAAGTGATGCCCATTATATTTTATTTCCACCATTCAGCTTGGAATACATGTCCCATGACCTTGGTCTAATTTATTTACATGGAAAATCAACTAGGGGCTATTAAAAACCCCTCCCTCTTGGTGGAAAATTGTCCTCAATGTTATATGAAACTTATAACTAGAAAAGCATGATGTCCATGGAGATTTATAACATAGATTGTTGTATTATTTACAATATACTAAAATACTGAAAACATAACCACCATACTGATTATTGCAACTTTATAACACAGCTCGACGCAATTTTTACAACAAAATTCTTATTGAATCTTTATAAAAAAACTCATTGTAGTATTTAAAATATATGCATGCACACACACACAGATATATATATATATATATATATATATATATATATATATATATCAAACACATATTCTCAACCACCATATAAGGAAGGATACAAGTCCCACATATGATCATCCATCTCCCATGTAGCTTCATCGGGCCAAAGTGCTCCCACTACACTTTAGCTTCATTTATTGCTGGGTTCGGGAGTGTAAGCTATTTCCATTGTAAAATGCACTGAGGTTTTGGTTGGAACTATCTCTCTAGTCCCACCTATAATATAAAAAAAATCAATCACATGATAAGCATCCTAGGCATATCTCTTTAGCAATGAAACATGGAAAGCATCATGGACTTTCAGTTTTGGTGGTATTTCAAGTTGGCATGCCACTATTCCAATCCTCTCAAGGATCTCAAAAGGCCCAAAATACGAAGGTTCCATCGTTGCACATGACCCAATCCTCAAGGATCTCCTCTTGGGCTTCATGCACAGGTAAACATTCTCCCAAACCTAAAACTCCTTGAATGCTCAATATTGATCTGCATAACTATTATTCCTATCATGTGCTTCCTTTAAATTCCTCTTAATAACCTACATCTCGTACTCCATCTCATCAAACATATCATGTCCAATCAACACCCTGTTCAGTAGATCACTCTAGCATATAGGAGTATTACAACTCCGCCCATAAAGAGCCTCAAATGGACTCATGTTCAATGATTCATAATATCCATTGCTATATTAAACTCTACCATTCAAAGATACTCATCTGACTTCCTTTATTGATGCATTACATACATCCTCAACATTTCCTCACGGATCATGTTAACCCTCTATGTTTTTCCATCTCTCTATGGATAATAAGTTATGTTGAAAGCTAACTATGTCCCCAATCCTCCAAACAACTCCTTCTAAAACCTAGAAGTGAACTTGGCATCTCTATCTGATATGATCTTATTGGGAACACCATGAAACCTCACTATCTCCCTGATAAAGATCTGAGCTACCTCACTAGATAAATTAGTAGACTTCACTTCAATGAAGTGAGATACCTTTCTTAACCTGTCAACCACGCCCATAATGGAATAATGATTCTTCTATTTCCTTAGCAAACTTGTAATGAATTCCATGGAAATGACCTCCCAATTCCATTTTGGAATCAGAATAGGCTACAAAAAACCAGTTGGGTGTTTAAACTCAGCCTTCATCTGCTCCCATTCCAAACATCTTGCAACAAACTCAGCCACCTCTTTCTTCAAGTTTGGATAATGATAGTGTTAGTGTCAGTATTTGCATCCTTCCACCAATGATAAAAATTAACTCTTTCATGTAATTTCAGGGGTCCCACTCAGAAATTTTTATCATTCCACTAGGTCATGCAAAAATTTGGTCAATTGGTGCAAATTTTCAGCAGTGTCCACTCTTTTCAAGAAATTTTATCGCATCACTTGCTGGCTCACTTTATCATGTGATGAGTGTCCATTATTCATGAGTCTTTATCACCTTTTCAATTATATCATCATGAAGTCCATTAATTCAATGTGTAAATTAGGTCTTAGGGTTTTCAAGGTCCATTAAGTCTTAGGGTTTTCAAGGTCCAATAAAACGTCATTTCCATTGCATAAATACTAGCAAGACTAAGAGTGATTAATAAATTCACTTTACTATGTAAAGTTGAAATGTAATATTTAGTTTTGATTTCATTATGTAATTTTTATTTCATCATGTAATTTCATGTTTTCTCAATTTGTAATAAGTTCATGGTTCCAAGATAGATGTCAACACAAATTTTTCATGTTCCAAGAAAGCTCTGAAGCTTTAAAGCCTAAGTGTTCTCAATCCATCAAACGAACAATCTCAAACTCAGAAACAAAAGTGAAAAGTAAATATTCAGAGTTTAAAATGAATAAGAAGAAATAAAGGTGGGTCCCAAAGACAAATTCATTCAAATCATCAAGTATAAATCCCATCACAAGACGAAGGAAGAACTCATTTTCTTTCCCAACCATCGAGCTCACACTCCCTCAGCTTGAAAAATTATTTTGTAGGGTCAAATTTCAAGTTTTTGGTGGCGCTGTGAGCTTGGAGGTTAAGCGTTGTGCTCCTAGAACTGGAGCTACGCTCCAAGAGAAGGATGTTGCGCACTTGGCAGAGAGGCACTGCGCTCTTGCCCAGCTTCATCCACCGGATTCAAAAATTCATCCAAGTGCTCCAAAACACTATAAATGGGTTTCTTCACCTCCAATAGAAGTAAGAAACATAATTTGTGCCCTCCTAGAATTTTCCATTTGCAATTTTAATGTGTCAAATCTCTCATTTAAGTTTTCCAAGTGTTAAAGCTAAGAAATCCTAAATTGAATTCCTACAGTCCTAAGAACATTCCTTAGACCCTACATTCCCTTCCCATATCACATTAAACCCTAATATTATCCCTACATCACTAAATCCCTGTCTCTTAAACGTCATTACCCAAAACCCTAGATCCTAGACTATATATTTTCTAGGTAGTTTCCCCTATACATGTAATTAATTTCCCACTCACATTTCCCTAAGTATTTTAATCCCATATCAGTCCCCTAAGTCCCCTAACCCCCTTACCTATTCCCCTAATTTTTCCTACTCCCATCCCCACTCCCTAAACCTATTTTCCACTCCCCTTTCCCTACCCTAGGGTTTCAAAACTAAAAACACTATGGAGGAGGAAGACATAAATTATATGGAGGAAGAGGAGGACAGAGAGAGAAGGAGACCTCACAAAGGAGGAAAAATTCTTAAGCTTGAGCCCACCAACACCAGAGACCTGATGGGCTCACCTAGGACAATATCTTACTCTGAATATTTTGGTTGCCTTGATTTCTGCAAAAAATATCCAAAGAGTCGAACACCACCTTGTTTTGAGCAAAGTTTTCATCACAAACATTAGAGATAATTAGGTGACCCTTGTAGGTGTGACCTTCACTATATCTACACCTCTCATTGTTATTGCCACAGGGATACCAAACATGGGTGAGAAGTGGTTTAAGGCCAAAGACTTGGATGATCAATATTATCAACCATTATTCAAACCAATTTACATAAATGAGAGAAAGAGGGTCTTCCATTTCAATTACCTTCTTGATAGGTATACTCCCGTGATGAAAATCATCATGAAGTACTTCTCCTGTGAAGGAAGGTTCTCCAAAATTTACACCTACCATATTAGATTTCTCATGCACTTCACAAGAGTCAATTTTCTCAATATCCCATACTATTTGTTCAAGAGCATAGAAAAAATGGCCTACATAGTAAAGTAGAGAGAACATGATCAACAAATGAACAACCTCTTCCATCAATCCTTGATCAAAATCATTGTACTCCATCATCTAGATCAGTTGAACATTTCATGGGATACATTCATTTCCAATGATGTTTTCACTTCTCCACAAGCTTAGCATGTTGAAACCATCCCTCCATCTCAACCCTCTACATCTATTCCTCCATCATCTCAACCTACAATACCCATAGCACCACCATCATCTGTATTTCAGAGTCATATTGGGTCATCCATACCAATTGTGGTCAAAGAGCATACAAATACCAAAGAGGTTAAGATAGACACATTGGATAAAATGTACCAGAGGTAATAGAGAGGTGTTTTCCCCAAATATTGTGGGAGGTACCTTGCCTTCTTCATCAGCAAAGTAGGTATAAAAGGGAAAGAAAAAGCAGGAAGAGGCAGTGGTGCATGAAGAAGTCATACAAGAGGATGAGGACCCTCATGATGAGGAAACATATTTTGACCTAGTTGAATTGGATCAACGGGATTATCATGAGGCCTCTAGTTTGATTTTCAAAGAGAAGGATGCCAAAATTAGAGAGCCGCAAACTAATTTGGATAGAGCTCAAGTTTGACATTTCATTTCTTGAGCAGGAGAGTAAGTGTTAAGCCCCTATATTAATAGTGTAGCCCCTTATTATGTTAGTGTAGCCCCCCTTATTGTTATTATTGTACCCCTGTAACCCCCATATTGTTATTATTGTGCCCTTACATTATTATTGTTAGGTCGGCTAGGATTACATTGTGGCCCCACTAGGATTATATTGTGGCCCCATGTACTCCTATATATAGAAGGAGGGTTTGTTCATTTGTATCATCCAAGAATTGTGCATTTATGTAATGTATTGGAGGTTGCCCCCTCGAAGTGGCTTATTTCTAAGGCGTTTATATCTCTTTTCTTCTATTTTTGAAGCTGGTTACACAACATTTGGTATCAGAGCTTTGGGATTCTAGGGTTTCGCTGCTCCAAACAGGTCATCGTGGAATTTTCGCTATAACTTTTTTTTCTACGAAGCTTCAGAAGCTGAAATTTCTAGGGTGCGAAGCTGAAATCTTGAGGAAGGTTGTCTAAAAATTTCAGATCTTGGTTCGCAATATTTGAGGAGATATCATCTGTGGAAGTTAGGTATCTTTTCAGGCTCATAAACAGGTCATCGTGGCATTTGCGCTATAAAGTTTTTTGTACGAAGGTTCAGAGTCTGAAATTCATATGGTGCGAAGCTGAAATCCTGAGGAAATGCGTCAAAAAATTTCAGAGCTTGGTTCGCAATATTTTTGGAGATATGATCTGTGGAAGGTAGTGCTTTTTCAGGCTCCTGAATTGCATCTCAAAGAGGTGATCGTGGGAAAACTTCAATAACTCTCTCTCTGGGCATTGGATTGAAGTGCCGTAAAAACTGGTCGCAAGTACACAGACTGAAGTTTCTGGGCTATAAATTTCAGAGACAAAGGACAAAACAGTGACACGTGGCAAGTCGTACAAGTTCGCTCTACTAAACCAGTCCAGAATTAGGTCATTGTGGGAGATTGGACACAACTTTGTCTTGGAGAATCCAAATTAGGTCAGACCTGTGGCATTTGAAAGAAGCTTCAGAGATCTACTACAGGGTTGAATTTCAGATATCGAAGATTTTCAACTATAGAGATAATTCAATTTCAATATCGAGCTCCTAAAAGCTAGTAAAAGGTGTGTATTTTTTTTTTCCGAATTGCATAAGTCTTGTTTGAAGAATCAAGTTGAATTGATTCCAAGGGAATCTTGTAGAATAGATATCAATATTGGATTCTAAAATGGCCCCTAAAAATAATTCAACACCCATCAAGCCTTCAGAAGGCTCTACCATGACTCATGAAGATGAAGAATTGCAACATGATCTATCAAAATTACAAGAACAAGTGCAACAAATTTCACTCTCGCAAAGAGCAGCAAAAAATTAAATGGAAGTTTTGAAGAAAGGTGTGGAAGTGAAGATGGATGGTTTGAAGAAAGGCATGGAAGCTAAGATGGATGGCGTGGAAGTAAAGATGGAAGGTTTGAAGAAAGGCGTGGAAGCTAAAATGGATGGTGTGCAAGCTAAGATGGACGGCATGGAAGTGGGCATGGAAGCTAAGATGGATGACATAAAAGACAACATAGAAAACATGAAGAATGATCTAAAAGCATGCATGGAAGGCTTGATGACAAGCTTAAAACCAAAAATGATTCCTAATGGCGGAAATATAGGAGAAGAACCTCATGATGAGAACAAAATAAATGTTAATCATGATTTCATAAACTCGAATTTTGGTGGGAAGAACCACCATATTCAAAAAATGGATATGAGGAAGTTTGATGGAAAGGATCCTGTAACATGGATACTACAGATGGAGCAATATTTTGATCTCCATAACGTGCAAAACACACAAAAGGTACGCATTGCAACTTTACATTTAGAACAAAATACATTTGTATGGCATCGATGGCTTTGTTCCCGTAAAAAAATTGTCACTTGGTCAATTTTTACGGAGGAAATGATAGCACATTATGAGGATACAAAGAGCAACACCTTCTTTACCCAATTGATAAATCTCAAACAAAAGGGTTTAGTGGGGCAGCACATTGAGGACTTCCAAAAATTGAGTATAAGGGTAACCGATATTTCAGAGGACCACAGGATTGATCTCTTCTTAGGCAGTTTAAAGGATAACATTCAACATGAAGTTTGTGTTCTTGAACCTGATTCATTAGAGAAGGCATTCAGGTTGGCAAGAAAAGTTGAATGTAAAATTATGGCAACAAGGAAGTCTACTACTCAATTCTATAAAGAAGGAAGTGTGGCTACATCTAGATTTCCACAACCTACAAGGTTGACACCACAACAATTGAAAGAAAAAAGAGCAAAAGGGCTTTGCTACAGTTGTGATAGCAAATACACTAAAGGTCATAAGTGTGCTGAGAAGAAATTATTTTACATAGATTGTGAAGAGGAAGAAGAAAATGAACAAGAAGAGGATATACACCAGGAACCAACCCTCGAAGAGGAAGAAATGAATCCGACCATATCGTGTAATGCACTGGCAGGAATTACCACTCCTCAAACTCTCAAGATACAAGGACAAATCAAGAAGAAAAAGGTAATAGTGTTGATTGATTCAGTTAGCACCCATAATTTTATTCATTGTAAGGTAGCCAAGGAATTAAATTGTTTCCTATACCCAGCACCAGAATGTCAAGTGATGGTTGCAAATGGAGGAACTATAAATTGCTCGGGAAAATGCCATAACATCAAGCTAACCATGGGGGAATATGTGTTGACTAGTCCAATGCTTTCCATTCCTATGGGAGGTGCTGATGTTGTACTAGGAGTACAATGGTTACAATCTTTGGGGACGGTAGCTTTTAATTTTCAAGAACTTTTCTTGAAATTCTTTTCAGAAGGAAAGGAAGTCGAACTACGGGTTATTGAAGGGAAGCCAGGAAGGATAATAAGCTCTAATGGCATGACAAAGCTTCTAAAGAAAGAACAACGAGGCGTAATTGCACAATTATGCTCACTAGAAGTTCCAATATCAAAATCATCTATTTCTGCAGATCTCCAACAAGTCTTGGACAATCATTCCAAGGTGTTTGAAACTCCCAAAGGACTCCCACCTATTCGTGATCATGATCATGCTATTCATTTGATTCCAGGAATTGTTCCTCCAAACATCAGGCCTTATAGATATCCTTACTTCCAAAAGAGAGAAATTGAATGTATGATTGCAGAAATGTTAGAGGCGGGATAATTCAACCTTGTCAAAGTTCTTTCTCTGCTCCTGTAGTATTGGTACACAAGAAGGATGGATCATGGCGAATGTGTCCGGATTATAGGGAGCTCAATAAGCTCACCATTAAAGATAAATTTCCCATTCCTATGATTGATGAATTATTGGATGAATTGCATGGAGCAATTTATTTTACCAAGTTGGATCTTCGTTCAGGATATCATCAAATTAGAATGAAGACCGAAGATATTCCAAAAACAGCATTTCGAACTCATGAGGGTCATTATGAATTTTTGGTCATGCCTTTTGGACTTACCAATGCACCTTCTACATTTCAAGGGTTGATGAATTCCATTTTCAAACCCTTCCTTAGAAAATTTGTGCCAGTATTTTTTGATGATATACTAATCTACAGCAGGTCTTGGAAGGATCATGTTGAACATGTTGACAGGGTGCTCAAACTATTGCAGGAGAAACAATTATATGCAAAAACATCCAAATGTTTCTTTGGAGTACAAGAGGTGGAATATCTAGGTCATATTGTATCTCACGAGGGTGTTAAAGCAGACCCTAACAAAATTAAAGCCATTAAGGAATGGAAAGTCCCCACAACCATAAAGCAGTTGCGAGGATTTCTCGGGTTAACAGGGTATTATCGCAAGTTTGTTAAGAATTATGGGAGAATAGCAGCACCTCTAACAACATTATTGAAGAAAGATGCATTTTCATGGACTCCTGAAGCAACTAAGGCCTTTCAACATCTTAAAGAGGCAATGTGCCTAGCACCGGTCTTAGCTACGCCAGACTTCACAAAAACCTTTATTGTGGAATGTGATGCCTCAGGAAATGGAATTGGTGCAGTTTTAATGCAGGAAGGAAGACCTATTGCTTTTGAAAGTCGTCCAATCAAAGGAAAGTATTTACAGAAACCTATTTATGAGAAGGAAATGTTAGCAATACTACATGCACTAAAGAAATGGCGAACTTACCTAATGGGAAGACACTTCAAGGTAAAAACTGATCATGATAGTCTCAAACACTTTTTGGAACAAAGACTATCTTCAGAAGAGCAGCAAAAATGGGTCACAAAGATGTTGGGTTATGACTTTGAAATAATCTACAAAAAGGAAAGCTTAATGTTGTTGCAGATGCACTCTCAAGAAATAATGAAGAGGTGGAAGCATTGCTTTGTGCCATTTCTATTATCCAACCAGATTGGATAACCGAAGCAAGAGATGAATGGAAGAAGGACAAAGATGTATGGACACTCATTCAAAAGTTGCAGCAAGATCCTAGTACATATGATACATTTAGTTGGAAAAAGGATTCCTTATGGTACAAAGATCGTTTATATATTTGTAAGAATTCCCAACTAAAACAAAATATTCTTCTGGAATTGCACACTTCTCCTTTAGGAGGACACTCAGGATTTTTAAAAACTTACCACAGGGTGAAGAAAGAATTTTTTTGGGATGGCCTTAAATCCGATATTCAAAAGTTTGTGGCGGAATGTTTGGTTTGCCAGCAAAATAAAGTGGAAACAATTAAGACCCCGGGACTTCTACAACCTTTATCCATTCCAAGTCAACGTTGGGAGGAGATTTCAATGGATTTTATCACAGGTTTACCTAAGTCCGAAGGAGAGAGTGTCATCATGGTGGTAGTTGATAGACTTACCAAGTATGCACACTTTTGTGCATTATCTCATCCATTTAAAGCAAGTACAGTTGCTACTACATTTGTGGACAAAATTCAAAAGCTACATGGAAGCCCAAGGGTTATTGTGAGCGACAGAGATCCCATTTTTATGGGAAATTTTTGGACGGAGTTATTTTCTTGTTTGGGTACTCAATTAGCTCATAGCTCATCTTATCATCCTCAATCTGATGTTCAAACTGAGATAGTAAATAAATGTTTGGAAGGATATCTTCGTTGTTTTGTATCTGATAAACAAACACAATGGGTCAAGTGGTTACCTCTCGCTGAATGGTGGTATAACACTTCCTTCCATACTGCAGCAAAAATGACCCCATTTATGGCACTTTATGGATATCATCCACCATCCATCACATCATCTTTAAGGGAAAATTCGAAGGTTCAAGCAGTGGAAGATCACATCGAGCATCAGCAAGAAGTTCTCCAACTCTTAAAGGATAACCCGAATTTGGCACAAAATCGAATGAAACAACAGGCAGATCAACATCGCAGCGAGAGAAGTTTTGATGTAGGAGATTGGGTATTTTTACGGCTAAAACCATATAAACAAATGTCCCTCAAGCAAGCTAAGAAGGATAATAAATTATCGCCAAAGTACTATGGTCCTTACAAGGTGTTGCAAAAGATTGGTACTATGGCATACAAATTGGAGCTTCCTGCTTCTTCGCGGGTACATCCAGTTTTCCATGTTTCATGCTTAAAGAAGGTTATAGGTGAAAATCTTCCAGTTCAAACAATATTTCCAGAACTTGATGAGGAAGGAAAAATCATATTGGAACCTGAAGCGGTCACGGAAACAAGAACTCTATAGCTACGAAATCGATCAATTTTAGAGTATCTCATCAAGTGGAAGAACTTACCCACCGAAGATTCTACATGGGAGGATGAGAATTTTATACAGAAGCACCCAGAGCTACTCAAGCGTTGAGGACAACACTTTTTTGAAGGAGAGGGGCATGTTAGGTCCCTATATTACTAGTATTGTCCCTTATTGTTGTTATTGTAACCCCCTTATTGTTATTATTGTACCCCCGTAACCCCCATATTGTTATTATTGTGCCCTTAAATTATTATTGTTAGGTCGGCTAGGATTACATTGTGGCCCCACTAGGATTACATTATGGCCCCATGGACTCCTATATATAGAAAGGAGGTTTTTTAATTTGTATCATCCAAGAAGTGTTCATTCATGTAATGTATTGGAGTGTTGCCCTCTAAGTGGCTTATTTCTAAGGCTATATCTCTTTTCTCTATTTTTGAAGTCAATACACAAACAAAGAAGAAGCTTCAAGAGATAAGCAAGTTCTTATGGAGCTAGAGTTGCTCAAAAAAAATAGAGGTAAATCCATGATGCCACTTAATTACCTTGACCATGATGACAACCAAAGCAGGAGAAAAATACCAAAGACAAGGGGTATTAAGAGAGCTTTACTGCAGCAGAAGATTGAGGAGGAAAAACTCACTTTTGAGGAGAGGATTTCCAAGGAGGTTGAAATGACAGAGAGACATGGCTTGATAGGGTCAACATCCATTTTGAGAAACTCCTCCACAAGGAAAAAAGGGACAAAAATATGCTCATAAAATTTTCTAACAAGTACATCACAAGAAACAAGGTCTGTAGTATCAAACTCAAGCAATTGCAAGAGAAACAAAAGCAAACCATAGCCAAGAAAAAGGAAGGAGACAAGCTTGAAATCCTTGCTGAGGCATCCCTCATTGCTTAGCACACTTCATCAGGCTTCCAAAACACAATTTTGGAGAAATTTTGAGCAAGTTATGAATTTTTTTGGTTTTTGCAAAATTTGCGTCATACGTTGGTTAATCAGCAAGAGCGCAACGCCTCGTGCTGCGCTTTTTAGAGGCCCCACTGAAAAATTAGGCACCATTGGATTCATTATTCCAAATACAATCAGGGTAACCAATTTACTAAGAAAATTTTGGCAAAGTGACAGGTTAAAAGGTCAAAAAACACCCAAACAATCATGTTTGTGCCCTGTTTTTCAGTTAAGCACTGTGCTCCTGACCAGTCTTGGGAGAAAGACTTTTTGGAGAGTCAAATATTATCATTTTTGGAAACCAAGGACAGTTTTGGAAACTATACAGGACATGATTTCCAATGAGCTATCCCGAGCTTAATTTGGACATCATATACCCCTTCAAAAGTTGAGTTGAAGTTGGCATTGCGCTCCTAAAACTGGCGCTGCGCTCTTGACCTTTCTCTGTTTTTCCTGATATTTTCCAGATTTCTCAGTTTCACCATGCAAAAAACATCTTTTACCAATGTAATTCATGGATGTATATGTAATAATTATGTTTTTTATTTACCTAGGGGTAAATAAATTAGGTAAATGTCTTTGAGAGGATTGAAGAATCAGTTTCATAAAGTTAGGGATGAGTTAGTTTGACCTCCCTACACTCTAGGTATGTAGTTTAGAATTTTGTGGATCAGCTCCAAAACTCAGGGATTTGACCCATGAGGTTGGGAGAAGTTGTTTCATGCCTCTATCTTTTATTTCTTTACTCATTTCATAGGTTGGATGTTGTTATATTGATCAAAGACACTAGTGTGTTCAGATTTTTGCAGGAATATATTGGATGAGTTGCAGCTATTCTTTTGGGATTCATGTGGTACTGTAATTTGGCATAGTTTCTTATTTTTTTTCATATGTATGAATTTTTTGTACTTTCCATGTTAATTTCAGTTCTATGATATGTTTGATTCTCAAGTTTGATAAGCAAAATACATCTTTTATGCTTTGTTTTGGGAGAATCACCATAATTTGTTTCATTTCTTCAGTTTAAAAAGAATTCATGTAATGTCATGCTATTTTTAGCACCTCATCAGTCTTATCCATCTCACCTAATAACCCTAAAGTGTTAGAGTGCTTACCTACCTTTCCCCATTAGATGACTACAATTCTGATCTTATTTTCCCTAACCTAGTTACCTCTTTGACCTAATTCACTCATCCAGCACCCAAATCAACCAATAAAAACCCCTATGCTACTATACCTAGCCTAAAAACTAATTGATCCAGCCATATTGGCTATGATCCCTTGGAGAGAGCCCTCTCCTGCCTAGTAGGGCTAGCTACTTTGTGAGAGCTTGGTCTGTAGTTACCTTTGTTGCTCTCTTCTCAGCCTTGGAGATATAGTGGAGTGCTAACACCTTGGTGACCATACTGGGGAGGCAGTGTCAAATCTTCCCTAGTTGTACCATTATTTCTTAGAATGCTTCGCCTTTGAATGATAGGTCTAAGATTTCGTTGAGGCTGATCCAAAAAAGTTGCAGAGAAAACAAGTTGCTGAACATTGAAAATTCTGGCTCTTAGGAGATACACTAGATAAAATCCAGATCCCCACCCAGCTGATCCAGTCGAAGATCCAGAGAGGCTTGTTCAGAAGCATAGATATCAAGCTACAAAAATTCACCCAAATCCAATCCCATTGGTAATATCTTCTTCAATTCCTACCAAAGTTCTATTTCTCGAAGCTATACCATTTGATTTAAAATTTGAGTTGTCATTGTTTTGATCTAAGTCTGAAATTTTTTTAGCTGACATATTATTTGATCCATTGAGCCTCTCTGAGGTAAATTCATTATCTGAGTTAGATCTTAGTTCCTTAAAAAATGAAGAAAACTTATCTTTTGAAGAAACTGAGTCTGAATCAGACTTTTACAATAGAATTTTGAGTCAATTTTATAAACTCAAAGTCTAGCAAACCAACTTCAGTATTAGTCGGAAAAGGCTATAATCCAGTATCAACAAGAGTCAATACCTATCTCGACACACTCAGAGCCAGCTGTTGTTTCCTCTTCTGCACCATCTACTTCATCACCTATTCAACAAACTCTTCCTATTTTCACTCATGTAGTCCATCCATCAGGCCATATTTGCACCCCTCATATTACCAAGTCAACTCAATGCCTTACCTCAGGTTTATGGCCAGATACTTCCACTTTTTGATGAAAATTCTTCAATCACTACAAAACAACATATTGTTAAAGTTACAAACTTTATCAACCTGGAGGAAATATATGCATATGATGCAAAAATGAGAATCATAGTTCAGAGTATTTCAGGAGAAGTTAAGGTATGGTTCATATCATTAAATGAAAATTCCATAGCCACATCAAATTAGTTGGTAGATGATTTGATAACCAGATGGGAGGTAAATAAAAATCCATTACAAATCCTTTATGAATATAAAAATCTGAAAATAGAACCAAATGAATCAGTACAAGACTTCACTGTCTTATTCAACATAGTATACCATTCCATTCCTAATGAGATCAAACCCCCTCCAAGGTTCACCCTTTTTCATTACCTAGATGGTTTTGATCCAGACACGGCCTATCAGTTGCGAAAAAGGAATCCTGCTACATTAGAAGACATGGAGAAAAATGCAATTAGTGTAGAAGATAATTTGTCCATAAAGAAGTAAAAAATGAAGGGTGAAAGGAGAGTAACTATCAAAGAGGAAGCATCATCATCTTCTGATGTAAAACTGGACACTTTAATAAGAAAAGTTGAGAGGATTGTTGACAGGATGTCTATCACCGAAAGGAAACCAGAACCATAAGCTAGAAATCCTAACTTTGGAGGACATCAACAACAACCTCAATTTAGGATCAAGAAAAGTGAACATAGGGCACTTGAGCAACCAACACAGCCACAACAAATTCGGACACCCTTGCAATAGAATTATGCTTAAGGAGTTGAAGAAGAAGAATAAGAACACATTTTTGCAGAAAACTGCTTTTTTACTGTTGATGGCCCACCCATATATTTGACTGAGATGAAGAGTATGTTGAGAAGAAAAATGTGCCAAAGGATGAAGACTACATTTTATCCCTGGATCATCAGTTGGAGGTTGAATCAGATGATTATCAGTGAGGATACTTGAATTCCCTCAGATCGCGGTAGAGGCAGTGTACACTAAGAGGTAGAGATGTACCAATAACTCCTATTTAGAAGCGGGCATCTCAACAATAAGATACTCAACCAAAACACAATTCTCAAGGTAATCAAAGTAAAGGATAAGAACTTGCAGTTGCAAATCAGAACAAAGAAAATCAACCATCTACAAGTTCATCAAGAAAAGAAAAGGACAACCAAAGGAAAGAAGTTGCATCAAAAGATCATGCCGACAAAAGAGACATCACTAAAGAGGTAGACAAATCCACTCCTTTCAGCTTAGAAACTGAAATTTCCAAATTGAAAGTGTTAATAACTTTAACTGAACTCGTCAATAATAATCTATATAAGTCTCATGTAGCCAAAATTTTAAAACTATTTCGTCTGATATACTTAATGTCGATGATGACCAACTTGAGCTTATCTTTGGTCCAACAATAGATGGTCAGCTAGAGGATAGTGGAGCTCCCCCATTATATTTGAGTCTAAGAATCCACCAGAATATCCTTCAGAATACCATGCTCGACTCTAGAGCTACCCACAATTTGATGCCAAAATACATTATGGATAAATTGGGCCTAGATACCACTCGTCCTTACCATGACTTATATTTATTTGATTTAGGAAGAGTCTGTTGTTTGGGTCTTATTAAGGATTTAGTAGTTTACCTTGAGAAAATTCCAGCAAATAATTCTTGATGGATGTGGTGGTGGCTAATATACCACCATGGTTTGGTATGTTGTTGTCTAGATCTTAGGGAGAGAAGTTGAGAGGAACTCTGCAGCTAGATTTCTCTTATGCCACCATCCAAGTTTTCAGACAATTGAGAAATTTGTACCAGGAAATGAAGATGAAGTACATGATAAATTGAAAAGAGAGGCCTAATAATCATCCAATAAATGTTGTACATACATATTTTGAATATTTCATTTTGTTCAATGATAGTGGTTTGAATGATGTAGATAGTCAGCTTGTAGAAGTAGAAAATGAACCAGAGATTCGTAATTGCATCAGAACTGTTATAGAAAAGGAAAAAGAGAATATTCCTAGTGTTTCAGAGCAGCCATCTGATAAGGCAGAGGAAATTTAAATCAGAATCAAGAAGCAGCCCAGATAGTTGAGACAAAGCAATAATCAAAATTTCAGCACTTGGAGGATGAAAATGATTTATGGTCCATGGATTTTGATGGTGCCTTGGGGAAAGGCAGGGCATGGAATTTGGGTCCGCAACCCTCTTCATCAGCCTGGTAAGGTTCCTACGAATGTTATATTATGTTCATACAAACTAGCTTTTGATTTTTCTTAAAATGAGGCGGAATATGAAGCATTAATCACCAGTCTCAAGATTTTGAAGAAGTTGGGTGCAAGAATAATTTCAGTATGTGGCGACTCCGAACTTGTGATAAAATAGGTGAAAGGGGAATACCAGGCTAGACATCCATGAATGAGAGCATACAAGAATATTTTATTAGATATCCTGAAGATGTTTCCAGAATACAATTTGACAATAGTACCAAGAAATCAGAACCTCATGGAAGATTCACTTGCTACAGTAGCAAGAAATTTCAAAATCCCAATATTTTCTAACAAAAAATTTGAAATTCATGTGAAGCATTGGCCTACAATTCTTGATAACTTGCGATATTGGAAAGCATTTTGGGATGATCAACAAGTTAATAATTTTCTGCAAAGTGAAGGTGAGTTCGAGAATTGTGCAATTGACAAAGTCTATGATAAGGATGATCAGGTCATCGAGGTAACCTAGGTTGATATACTAGAGTTGAAAGACAACAATATTCCAAAAGGTATCATACCTTTGGAAGAATTGTTTGATCAGGATGATGTAGTGAGGAAGCCAATTTTGATTCCTACAGAAAAAGGTGTGGAGGACGTAAACATTGGGACAACGGACAAGCCTAAGATTGTCCAATTGTCCAGGTATTTGTCTCTCGATGTAAAGTACAATTACATTGATTTAATTTCTGAATTTTATGTTGTTTTCGCGTGGGATTATGCAGACTTAAAGTTCTATAATAAAGACCTCATAAAACACACCATTCCCATTAAGCTCGATGAAAATCCCTTTCGGCGAAATTTGAGAAGGATCAACCCAAGGTTGATGTCATCAATTGAAAAAGAAGTGAACATGATCTACAAGCCTAGGTATCATTGTTCCTATAAATTTTTCTGATTGGATATCTAATTTAGTCCCTATAAGAAATAATACGGGTGAAATAAGGCTTTGCATAGACTTCAAAAATTTAAACAAGTTTTCACTAAAAGACAATTACCCCCTTCCCAAAATGGATCACATCTTACAAAGAGTGGTTGGGGCATCCTGTATGTATTTTATTGATGGATATTTGGGGTATAATAAGATTTTAGTACATGAGAAAGATCAAGACAAAATTGCTTTCACTACACCTTGGGGTACATTCAAATATGCAAAAATGCCATTTGGACTAAAGAATGTAGGGGCTACCTTTCAACGTGCAATGGATATAGCATTTTCAGATGAGAAAGATGTTTTCCTAGTGGTATAATTAGATGATTTGACAGTTTTTTCCCATTCAGATGATGAACACTTGTATCACTTAAGGATTTTTTTCAGAAATGCAGGAAGTTCGAAATCTCTCTTAATCTAAAAAAGAGCCTTTTTTCTATGGAGGAGGGAAAAATTCTCGGTCACATCATCTCTAAGGATGGAATCCAGATTGATCGTTCTCGGGTTGAGGCAATTCAACAGATTGATTTTCCATGGAGCAAGAAAGAAATTCAGGCTTTCAATGGTAAGATGAATTTCTTACTCACATTTATTCCAAATTTGGCTAAGCACCTTTGGGAAATGACCAACATGTTGCAAAAGGATAATTCAGTAAAGTGGTCCAAGGATGCTAGGAAGTCCTTTAACACAGTGAAATTTTCTTTGACTACTTCCCCTGTTTTAATAAGCCCGGATTACACTATTTATTTTATTATATTCTCATTCGCCTTCAAGCACACCATAGCTGCAGTCTTAATGCAAAATATGGACAAGACTGAAAAACCCATTGCATTTTTTAGTTAAACCATCAGGGATGGAGCTCTTCGATACAATATCATAGAGAAACAGGCCTTGGGTTTGATAAAAGAGTTGAAGAATTTTCGTGTCTATATTTTACATTCTCATACTTTGGCTTCTGTCCCTAATGCAACAGTCAAAGATGTTCTTATGCAAAAATATTCGGATGGAAGAAGATGGAAATTGATAGCAACGATGTTGGAATATGACCTCGAGAACAAGCCCACAAAGATATCAAAGGTCAAGGTTTAGCAAAGCTTATGGATGAGTCAAATCTGCATGTTTTAGATATCAATGTTATTATAGCATTGTCCAATGAAGAACAAGATGTCACTTTGATATAGGTATCTGATATGTTTCTTTCGTCACCTTGGTATTATGATATAATATATGTTCTTCAGCATTTGAATCATCCTCCAGGAATGAATAAGAGTAAGGGTAGTTCTTTAAAGTTGAAATCTTCCAAATGTTGCATCTTGGACATTGCCCTTTATTGGAAAGATACATTAGGTTTATTGCTGAATTGTTTAGTTGAGAATCAAGCCCAAGAATTTATGAATGATTTTCATAAAGGAGACTCTAGAGGCCACCATTTCTGGAAGACCACGGCTAATAAAATATTGAGAGCGGGATACTATTGGCCAACACTATTTGTAGATTTGTACAAAACAATGATGAGTTTCCATGAGTGTAAAGTTTTTCAAGGTAAAAGAAAAATTATTCTATTACCTCTATAGCCTATTTCAATTCATGCACCATTTCAGTAGTGGGGACTTGACTTCATCGGAGAGATTCACCCTAATTCATCCGCACAACACAAATGGATATTGAAAACCACCTAATACTTCACCAAATGGATCTAAGCGATCCCAACAAGGCAAGTGACAGATCTTGTAATTATTCATTTTTTGGAGCCTAACATATTATCTCATTTTGGTTGTCCTCGTAAGATTATTACTGAAAATGTGGCAGCATTCAAATCAAAAAGGATGGTCGAGTTTTGTGAAAAATATAACATCAATTTGGGGCACTCAAAAGCCTACTATCCGCAATGTAATGGTTTAGCAGAGTCCTCTAATAAATACTTGAGCAATATCATAAAGAAGATGTTGGAGGTCAACAAGAAGAACTGGCACAAAAAGCTTGTGAATTCCTTGTGGGAAGATAGGGTGAGTAGTAACAAATCTATTGGAATGCCCCCTTTTTAGTTAGTTTATGGAATAGACATTGTTTTTCCAACATCACTTGCAGTCCTGGTCATGAAATTGTTGCAGGAAGATGAAAGTGAGGAGAATGATGTACATCGTCGAATCAATCAGATGATCCATCTTCAACAGATGAGAGATGAGGTATTTCAGAATACCTCAAAGCTTCATGAGAAGATAAATAAGGTGTATGAATGTAAGACCAAACCAAATAAATTTAATCTTGAAGATGTAGTCCTCCGGTGGGATGCAAGGAATGAGGGAAAAGGGAAACACAGCAAGTTTGAAAACTTATGGAAAGGGCCTTAAAATATCGCAGCTATTTGAGAGAAAAATGTTTTTCTACTATAAGAGATGAATGGAGAATAATTTTTGGGAGGACCGGTCAATGGTAGGTTCCTTAAGCATTATTATTCTTGATGCAGTTTTCAGATTTCTCACTATCATTGTAAATATCATTTTAACTTTCATGCAAAGTGTGAAACGAAGGATCAACGAATCTTGGGGCCCGAAGTGAAGGCTATAAAGTTTCATTGGTTTTCTGCTATTTTCAAAGTCAAGTCAATTTTAAATTCAGTTTTAGTCAGTTTGAGTTTGTCACAAAATAGTTTGAGTTTTCAGTTTTTAGTCGGTTTTTAGCATTTAACTCCATGCCCAATGGAAAGGCACTTGGTCTATGGTGTTCTTGGAACCTCCAAGGAGCTACCATACCCAACTAGAGCCAATTTTATTGTCAGTATTTTCATCCTCCCACCAGTGATCAAAATTACCTCTTTCATGTCATTTTAGGGGTCCCAGTCAATTTTTTTTTATCAATCCACTAGGTCATGAAAAAATTTGATTACTTGATGTAGATTTTCATCAAAGTTCACTCTTTTCAAAAAAATTTATCTCATCACTTGTTGGCTCACTTTATCACATGCAAAGTGTCAATTATTTAATGAGTCTTATCATATTTTCAGTCATTTCACCATGAATTTCATTCAACTAGGGTTTCCATTAGGTCTTAGGGTTTTCAAGGTCCATTAAGTCTTAGGGTTTTCAAGGTCCAATAAAACATCATTTCCATTTCATATAGAACAACAAGACTAATACTGTCATTTAAATTCACTTTACTTATGTGTGTTGAAATGTAATATTTATTTTTGGTTTCATTATGTAGTTTTTATTTCATCATGTAATTTCATGTTGTTTTCTCAATTTGTAATAAGTTCATGGTTCCAAGATAGTCACGTCAACTCAAAGGTTTCATGTGCCAACCATCAAATGATCAATCTCCAAAGATCATAAACAAAAATGAAAGGTAAAGATTTCAAAGTTTAAAGTGAATGAGAAGAAATAAAAGTGGGTCCCAAAGGCAAATTCATTCAAATAATCAAGTATAAATCCCATCACAAGACAAATAAAGCACTCATTTTCTTTCCCAACCATCAAGCTCACACTCCCTCAACTCGAAAAATCGGTTTGCAAGGTCAAATTTCAAGTTTTGGGTGGCGCTGCGCTCCTGAAGAAGGGTGATGTGCACTTGGAAGTGAGGCATTGTGCTCCTAGAACTGGCGATGCACTCTTAGACACTTTCATTGTAATATTCCAAAATTCAAAAGACAGGAATATAGAACATATGAAGAATTCCAAATAAATCAAAATAGGAACATAGCACTAAAATCTGGAAAATGCCTGAAATATGCTGCAACTGGAAATTAAAATAAGACATCATAATCTATGAGCAGAAAAAAACAGAGCCATATCATTATATATAACAGAAAATTAGATTACACAGTGCTCCAAAAGGAATGCACTCAAGCCACGAGATGACTGAAATACACTAAAGAAACCAAGCACTAGAAATGTTGTGCTGTCACTGCTACTGTTGCTGGAAACTACTATTGCTGAGGAGAAGAACAATGTGCAAAAGGTTGTTAGAGTGCTTAGAATGATCCACGCTTTTAACCATGGATTCTACTCAAAAAACCAAAAAAAACCCAGAAATGGTTTGGCCAGATTTTAAGTTTGGATTTTCAGCCTTTTTTGAGTTACCCACTACATTTTTGTTGTCTGACTTACGCACTCCCTAGAAATGACTATTGATATGGAGCTGAAGGAATGATCTATCAACTGCAACAACTCCCAATCAACTCAATAGGTGAAGGACTTGTTCCCTCACTGGAAAATAAGCTCATAAATTGGAGATTTCTCTCCTCCACTGCTACACCCTTGCAACACAACCCAACTCTAAACATAACTATGTTGTCTATGAGACTAAAACTTGGACAGAATGCCAGAATGTGGAAATGATATTTCAATGCTCTTCCAAGATGCCTCTCAAGAAAAGAGGTGGGATCCCCGCTCGAGAACACCCTATGCTAAACAGCACTGCAAGCTCAACTAAACAGCTGAAGGATGCAAGAAGTCATACAGACCACAAAATCAATAATCAATAACATGAATAACAATGTCTGTCTTGCCCTCCTTTTAAACAAGTGAACCTTCTCACCTTGGGTCCCACTCATTAGGGTTTCTACTATCATGGAGACTTCCTCCCATTCACTCTACGTTGTCTTTCATTAATGATCCACTCCCTCCACACCAACGCTGTTGATTTGGTCAAACTTGACCTTATCCACATCCATTAGCCCCTTTTCACACATGAGGGTGCTTTATCCAGCTATGAAGATGATCCCTTTTCACATTAAGAGGGATTTATTCTTATTAAAGGTAATTATGGGTCAGGGAGAATGGCAAAATGAATACTTAAACACAATATAAGGACTGCAAATAAGTAAACAATAAATCTTAAGACAACATCAGAATTTACAGAGAAGCTGAGCCATTTTATTATATTAGAGAATATTCAGTTACACCATGTACAAAATATGAGGAGATCTAGCCAAAGAGATGGTCTAGAATCACCCTGAAAAACAAGCTACAATAGGTACAAGATAAATGGAGAGGCATTCAAGCAAATAATGCGCTGTCCCTTCAGCAGAATATGAACATATAGTTGCAGGATGAAAAGGGAAATGCAAATCTACTCAAATCTGGAGCTCAGATGATGCCAAGATTCAAGATCTAGCCAATGTGATGGATTCCCAAGATAACTCAGAAAGGATTTTCCAGATCTACAACTTTGGAAAATCACCTCCCTAGGGTTTGATCCTTGATCTGATGGGAAATAAAGATATGAAGCTAGATCTGACAAATAGATGGATGCAATATGTTATCAGATCAGATCTATGCTTGAAGGGCTGATCCCTTCTTCAGATCTATGAGCTAGAAGCTCTAGATCTAGTTTCTTAATCCTCCAATGATGATTTCAGTTGCTGCAACACAACTGCCACTAGAAACTGCGCTGTGAGGGAAAGAGAGGCTTTCTTCCTGCTGAAATATGTTGCAATAAACTACAGGCTGATGGTGATACTGATGGAAATGTGAGGAGATGATCCCTCATAGGATTGCTAGTTGAAATACTAGCAACTTCCTTCCTCCCTTTTGATGTGCAAGGTAGATAGCGTAATTCCTGAAGGAAGTACTATTGCTAGGAGGTCAATAAATTTTGGCATGATTCCAGATATACAATGAAGCTCTGGGAAGCTAATATTTAAGCCCAAGGTGATAGGAATAAACCCTCACTAGTTCTCCAGCTGAAGTACTGAAGACAACATCTACCTTCCAAACTGATCTTCAGAAATCTGCAATTTATGAATATGAATGTTCTGCAGAAAGTAGAGAAAGGGATGTGGCACTTAAGCCTGATGTAGAATGAAGTACAATACTCTTTCTAGAGCTACTCTAAGAAATAGGTGGGATTCCCGCTCAAGAACACCTTGTGCTAAACAGCACCTCCAATCTCTACTAAATAGCCCAAGAAAGTAGTGGAATGTCACATGACAATTCCAGATCTGAGAAGATCTTTACATCCAGAATAACTAGCATGCCTTCATCCTTGCCTTCATCTCCTTTATATAAAATTTGAGCCTTCCCAAGCCTTGGCCCTCATCAAGACTGTGTTGTCACATATGGACAATATCCTTCAAGTTGGACTACAATGTTTGACCAAATCAACCATCATGTCTAGGTGCAATGTACACCTTCCATCAAGTGTGCCTTGTTGGCACAAAATTCTCCATCACTTATTCATGAATGTCCCATGATATTTAACATCTTCAAGATCCTATTTGACTGAATCATCTCTATTTTATCCTTTCAAGATCTTAGTTGACTGTGTCAACCTCCATGATCTATCTCATTAATGAGACAGGTTCTCCAATTTCATTCACACTAGTAGTTGCTCAACTACCTTGTTATGTAGATCTAGGCTAAATTAATCCACATTCACACACACAAAAGTGAATATTTATTCATATTGATAATTTTGGGTCCCTCCACCCTTTTATTTACTTAATTCATTAAGAAAATCAAGGACTCTAATATTCCAAATATGATGTGAAAATTTGGGAATATTACAGTCCCCCCCGGAAAAAAATTTCTTGTCCTCAAGCAACTCCAAAGGTAGATGCAAATCCATCTATTCCCCTCCAAATTGCATCCGCATAAGGAAGGCTTCCTCCATTTTCTGCAATGGTTTATGCATGTTTAGTTCCAAAGTTGTCTTTCAAAAACATATAGAATGACTTCTAATTGTATGGTTATATGTCCTCCTTCTATCATGAAGTACCAAGTGACAACAATATGATGTCCAACATCACCATCAATACATGAGGTACATAAAATAAGGTGTCTCTCTTAACAAAGGAAAAGCTCCATCACATAATACATCTCTCCATCCCATGTTTCATGAATTTGTTTGAGCATTGATATGCTCTCATACTTAGCTTTGTTGGCCTTGTTGGACCCAAGCATCATTCCAAAGTTATGAAAAAGAAGAAGGAAAGGAGCTATATGGGTAGACAAATATTTCAAACCATATTCTCCTAAGAGTAACCACTGGAGTAAGGCCCTTCGCTGCCATCCTCCATCTCCTCCATGTAATATGGACAAGAAAAACTCCCCAAAAAGAAACCAAAGCAACAAGAGATCTTGCTTCTTTCTCTCCTCCTCATGTGCATCATGAAGTAAAAACATACTAATGGACATATGGAATGTCACATCAGCCCAATTCAAAGAAACATCATCAATGCACATCATGAGAGTATCATGCCAAGATTTACCCAAGACAAAACACATAGACGTAGGAGATGTCATGTGGTGGCCAATCTCTCTCAAGTGAAACCAAAATGAACATGCATTCTTTTTCTGCATTCTATCATTGATACACAAGGAATGAATCAGAAAAATATGAGCTATTGGGTGGTAACCATGCTCATCCAAGAGAAGTCAGCGCAACCATGCCTCGTTCATCTCATAAGTGTTCCTCAAGGCATGGATCAAAGAAATAGGAGCCTTTGGGCAGTGAAAAGAACCTCCCAAGGGCAACCAACGTAACCAAGCTTGTTGGCCCATGTAAATATGCAAGTGGTCATGCAACCCCTTTCTTATCTTCCTCATCCACTCACCCCAATATGGAAGATGAGTGGTGTGTTGCATAATCATGGCATCCTCCCTTTGTAGAATACCATCTCCCCCAAACTGATGAAGAACTTTGCACTCCATGAAATGTTGAAGTGCACCTCCAATGAGATCTCTTAATGAGACCTTATTCTCATCCATGGCCTTCCAAAACCAATGAGTTCTTGGATCTGTTGTAGGTAGAAGTTTCTCTTTGAGTTGTGAGGTGATCATTGAGAAAGTGTCATCAAGAAAGGAGAAAAGACTTATCATATCTAGATGTCTACCCTTCATCATCTTGTTCTCCATTAATTCATGAGTGAAGATACCTTCAGAATTCTCGAAGAATAATGGGGCCTCATCATTATCACTACTTCTAAGTGACAGCGTTGTAGATCTGCAAAGTAATACATAAACTGTCTCAAAGAAAGGTACAATATTGATCTCACAACCAGTCATTGTACAAAGGATTATGCTCATCCCTTCTTCTGAAATTCTACACTTCAACTCAAGAGGTTGAATGTAGCTCATCCATGAAAAACTAGGATAGCTTCTCATGTCCTCCTTGATTAGATCAAGGGTCCTCTGTGCTGTGATATGTTGTTGCTTCAAATCAGCACTATGTTGTAACCCTTCATTATGCATTGGCCCTGATGGCATGTCCCCATAAGTTTCAATAAGGTTTACTAAAACAATAAGTGATGAATGTGTATGCATACCTTGGATCAACTGATATGTGGGAACCTCTTGACAGAACACAAGAGTTCCTCCAACTGGGACAATAGTGCCTCCAACTGCTGGTAAGAGTGATGGCTGCTCTTCTCCAGGTGTATCAGCACTGGAATGTTCCTCCTCTTCCTCATGCATCTCCTAAATCATGCATGGAACTCTATATGTAAAGGACTCAATACCATCTTGCAAAGATGCAAGAGTCTCTTCTTCGGATGCAAATACTTCTGTAGCTGGTGGTGATTGTAGTGACCTCTTGTCTAGAGTGACAAGATTGGCATCCTCCTCCTTAGGAAATGTCTCTTTGTAGCACATCTGTGCCTTCTTCACATCAAACTCCTTCCTCAACTTGTGAAATAAATCTGAATATTTTGTCACCCTTGCATGCTCTATGTGACCAAACCACCAACCATTTGCTCCATCTAAAAGATGAAGTGATGCAATTTGAAAAACCTCTTCTTCAGCTACAGGATGTAGTCTGAAAAATACATCTAACTCTCTCCTCCAAGCCTTAACATTGCTTGAGGAAGATCCATCAAATGTAGGCAAATAGAATCTATTGTGCCTCTTCATTTTATTGCTACTATAGGATCCTCTTTCTTCTTTGATTTTGAATAATTGTTGGAGAGTTAGCTTCTCCTTGAATGCTCTAGACTGTGCTTTGTAATCTTTAAGATATAGACTGAGAGTCTCATGAGTCTCAGGTTCATTCTTTCCTTCATTTCTACACCCTTCACCTTCTTCAAAGAAAGCAGGCATAGTGGATCTATGAGGAGATCTAGGATTCTCTGGTTTTCTTCTTTGCTGATAGGAAGTGCTGGGGCCTTCATCATCACATCTTCTTCTTGGACCTTATTTCTACCTTTCCTCTTTGATTTGATAGACCTCCTTAGAGAGATCTTGTATAGATCTACAGAAACGAGTGGCAGAATTTTCTTCCTCCATGATAGATCTCATCTATCTGCTTCTTCGTTAGATGCAAAAGATGAAGTGTCCATAAGCTGAGCCAAAGATCATGCTCCGATGTAATATCCCAAAAGGGAGAATTCAGTAATACTTAAACACAATATAAGGACTGCAACTAAATAAACAATAGATCTTAAGACAACATCAGAATTTATAGAGAAGTTGAGCCATTTTATTATATGGAGATGAATTCAGTTACACAATGTACAAAATATGAGGAGATCTAGCCAAATATATGGTCTAGAATCACCTGGAAAACAAGATACAATAGGTATAGTGTAACTAGAGAGGCACTGAAGAAAATAATGTGCTGTCCCTTCAGCAGAATATGAACATATAGTTGTAGGCTAAAAAGGGAAATGCAGATCTACTCAAATCTGGAACTCAGATGATGCCAAGATTCAAGATCTGGCCAATGTGATGGATTCCCAAGGTAACCCAAAAAAATATTTTCCAGATCTACAACTTTGGAAAATCACCTCCCTAGGATTTGATCCTTGATCTGCTGGGAAATACAGATCTGAAGCAGGATCTAAAAAATATATGGCTGCAATATGTTATCAGATCAGATCTATGCTTTAAGGGTTGATCCCTTCTTTAGATCTATGCATTAGGGGAATTTTGAGGTCTAAAATGTGCCTCCTAAGAAAAATGTACAACCAAAGTAAAATTTATGAGAACTAATAGGATTCAAGATGATGATGTCAACCATGGGGGATGATTCACCATTTTTGGAGTAAAAAAGTCAAAATATTAAAATATAATAAAATAATAAAACTACTTTTTCAACTCGTTTTTTCAACTTATCTCCCTAAGGTTTTAATCAGTTTGACGGAGTACCGGCTGGACGGGGGAATGTAAGATTTTACGCTGTATACTTTCGATGGACTTCATACATAAAAACAGAAATATACAGTGTCTGCGATCAGAATCTGGTTTTTGTCACGTATTTCCTCTATTTTTCAGTGAGTCCATCAAAAGTATACAACATGGGTACTCCTTGGATGAGGAATTAAATTTCGCATCCAACGAGTACTCCCGCTCGAAATTTGAGTAAAAAATTTGGGAGATAAGTTGAAAATATGAGTTGAAAAAGTAGTTTTTTCATTTTTCCCTCTAAAATTTGATGATGTCATCAAATCTTATTTGATTTTCTCCACTATTATTTTATAATTTCCTTAGGAGGCCCATTTTAGAATCTCGTAATTCTCTAACGAGCTTGTAGCTTCCAGATCTAGCCATCATTCCTCCAATATTTGATTCCGCTACTGCAACATAACAAGGCCATCAGAAACCACTTACAGAGGAAAGGAGGAGAGAGGCCTTCTGCCTACTGAAAAATGTTGTAATAGACTCCAGGCTGATGTTAAGACTGATGTAAATGTGAGGGAATGATCCCTCACAGGATTGCTAGCTGAAATACTAACAACTTCCTTCCTCCCTTTTGATCTGCAAGATGGACAGCGTAATTCCTGAAGGAAGTACTATTGCTAGGAGGTAAATAACTTTTGGCCTGATGCCATATCTTCAATGAAGCTCTGGGAATGATGATATATAAGCCCAAGGTGATGGGAATAAACCCTCACCAGTTCTCCAGCTGAAGTACTGAAGACAACTTGTACCTTCCAAACTCATCTTCAGAAATCTGCAATTTGTGAATATGAATGTTCTGCAGAAATTAGAGAAAGGGATGTGGCACTTAAGCTTGATTTAGAATGAAGTAAAATACTCTTTCTAGAGCTACTCTAATAAAGAGGTGGGATTCCCGCTCGGGAACATCCTGTGCTAAACAACACCTCCAATCTCTGCTAAACAGCCCAAGAAAGTAGTGGAATGTCACATGACAATTCCAGATCTAAAAATATCTTTACATCCAGAATAACCAGCATTCCTTCATCCTTGCCTTCATCGCCTTTATATAACATTTGAGCCTTCCAAAGCCTTGGCCCCCATCAAGACTGCGTTGTCACATATGGACAATATCCTCCAAGTTGGACTGTGTTGTTTGACCAAATCAACCATCATGTCTAGGTGCAATCTACACCTTCCATCAAGTGTGCCTTGTTGGCACAACAATCTCCATCACTTAATCATGAATGTCCCATGATATTTAACATCTTCAAGATCCTATTTGACTGAATCATCTTTGTTTGATCCTTTCAATATCTTAGTTGACTATTTCAACCTCCATGATCTATCTCATTAATGAGATAGGTTCTCCAATTTCATTCACACTAGTAGTTGCTCAACTACCTTGTTATGCAGATCTAGGCTAAATTAATCCACATTCACACACACAAAAGTGGATATTTATTCATATTGAGGATTGTGGGTCCATCCACCCTTTTATTTACTTTATTCATTAAAAAAATCAAGGACTATAATATTCCAAATATGATGTGAAAATTTGGGAATATTACATAAAGAGATTTATGGGTCTCTCTACCCATTTATTCATCTAACTAAATTATAAGAGAAAAAATTAATATTCCAATTAGTTGTATGCTAATTTAGGAATATTACATTCCTCCCCTCCCAAATGTTGCTTTTCCTCAAGCAACTGCAAGGATAGAACTAAAGAGCCTCCTCTCATCCTCCTGTAGAATCCTCATATGATAAGCTTCTCCAAGGAACAAGATGTTTTCTCATCAATAAATATCCAAGTTGCTCCTCCCAAGTATGCAAGTTAGATTTTGGTGACAATCCCAAATAGCTATCATCATGAGAAAGTGGAATACCCATGGAGGCAAAAATATGCTATCTAGAGGCCTTCTTGAGGCATGGAATCTGAAATATAGTGGGAACCATCATTCCCATGTGAAGCTCCATCCCTAAGCTATCATCCATAAACAATGAGCCACCCTCCAAAATGGTAACTCATAGAAATACTCCACCTTAGGCTCCTGCAAAGAAGGCAGGCTACATTGCTAAACTTGATAGACCAAATTTTCTATCCCATGCTCTCTCTCTCTCCACTTATAATAAGTGTAGAGTAGCTACTGATTTTGGGCTGCAATAATGTTGCTTTCAAGATGCAAGAAGAAAACTGGATCTTCAAAGATACTCTCTCTAGATTTATGAATCATGCTGGCCCAAACCATCCCATATATGATTAATAGGACATCATCACCATATGGCATCCAAATGAGAAAAATACTGAAGGTTTCATGTAGTGCTGGAAGGTACCAACATTTTCCCAAGTGGTCACAATGCATTTTTTCTAACTGTTGTTGCAAAACATAATATGGCAAGCTATCTCCCAACAAGTTGCTAGTTGTGCATGTCATCTCATCTACTAGTAAATAGTAAATGGCATGGTTTATCAATTGAGCATACAAAAAATAGTAAAAAACTTGCCCAAATCCATACAAAATATGGCTATCCCCATCACTGATGTTGGTCACAAAATGACCATGAAGCCCAAATAGAGGCTTGCCCTCTTGTGGAGCAATGCACTGTATAGAGATGGTAAGAGAATGAAAATACTGTGTTAGATAATCAATAAGTGAAAAAACACAGTTATTACCATGTAATGAGAGTAGTTTGATAATAATATCCATCAATGAGCCCTCCATAGTGGTATGACATAGCCCCATGAAAAGGAATGAACCATGTGTTGCATGCAAATCATTCTTCTTATGCTTGGGGATCCGAGTCAAGAAGATCATATCATGGTAATAGATGTCTCCATCCACCACTTCATCACCCTAATCTCCTACTTATCCATCAAGTGCATCATATGTGAAGTGATCCTGGGAACACTCCATCAACAACCCAAAGCTCCCAAGTGACAATGTTGTTGGCCTTTGTAATAAGGCTCTTGTCATCTCATAGCTCCATCCCTTGACATGCCAAATGTCAAATTCATCCACCATAATGCTGTTATATATGGGAGATTCCTTCCAAAGTAGAAGTACCTCCTAATCCTCCGAGGCTAAGGAGTAGCTCCTTTACACCATGATGGTGCCATCACCTACTCCTGCAACATTATGCAAAGTATGGGAGAAAATCAACCCATACTCTCCCAAGTTCTTCCAAAGAAAAAACAATTCTTGTTGCCTCCCCACACCATCACCATATAAACTATTGAGAAACAACATTATGGTTGACATGAAAGATATCAAATCACCCCAATACACCCAAACTCCTTGCTTCCATATGATGCAAGTGCCATGCCAAGTCCTAACCAACAACATACTCTTTGAAATAGAATGTGTCACATGATGACCAAACTCTTTCAAGAGTAGCCAACGCAACCTTGCCTCGTGCTGCCCTATGTCATAGATCTGCAAGTGGCTTCCCAGCCTCTTTCTCATCAACATCACCCATCCAACCAATGGTGAGTGTCTACTATCATGCTCAAAATTGGTATTCCTCCAATGCAGAATACCATTCTCCCAAATCAAATTTCTATCTTTGCATTTCATGGGATGTTGAAATGCAATCTCCTGGAGATATCCAAATGAAGACCACTCATCAATGGCCAAATTGACCCCATAAAGATCCAAATGAGATGTATGCAAAAACTTCTCATTAAGATGTGAAGTGCTCATCAAGAAGTATCCATCATAATAATGGAAGCTGTCATCCATCATAAGATGTACTCGATCAATCATCTGCCTATCCACTACTACACAAATGTGTTGGTAATCAGAATGTCTCAATATTAGTTGGGCCTCCAACTCATCACTATTGCTCAATGACAGCGCTGCTAATCTCCATGATGGTGCATATGCTATCTCAACATCATGCTCAATGTTGAACACATAGTTCTGCATTGCATTGTTTAGGAAAATACTCATCCTATCCTCCAACAATCTACACTCCAACCCCAAAAGTTGTGTGTAGCTCAACACTGAATAACCAGGATGGTTGTTTATCTCCTCCTTGAACAAATCAAGGCTCCTCATTGCAGTGATAGTCTGCTGCTCCAAATCAGCAATGTGCTTTGACCCTAGGTCATGCAATGGTATATTCCTACAATCCTCCATATGATGTGCTGAAATAATAGAAAGTGGAAACATGTGCATACCTCGGTAAATCTTGGGAACATCTTGTACTGCTACAAGGGTTCCATCCTTCGGTGTGATGACTTCCCCAACTACTGATGAAGATGGATTCTCTTCTATGGTTGCATCAGTGCTGGTATAAGTCTCCTCCTCCTCATGCATCTCCAGAATAGTGCATGGGACTCTAAATGTCAATAGATCAGGACCACTTTGCAAAGGTCCAAGTGTTCTCTCTCCTGATGAAAGTGCTCATGGAGCAAGTGGTGGTGAAGGCCTCTTCTCCTCTGATTTATTCTTGTCAAACCTCTTGATCAACCTTTGAGTAAATTCTGCATATGCAGTCAGTCTTGCATGACTCAAATGGCTGAACCACCAAATGTTTGCTTCACCATCAAGGTGCAGTGCTGCAATCTCGACAACTTCTTTCTCTACTACAGGATGTAGCAGGAAAAATGCATCCAACTTCATTCCCCAAGCTCTTGATGTGCATGTGGATGACATATCAAATGTAGACAATAGAAATCTATTGCTGCAAGGTCTTCTTTCTTCTTTGAGCTGAATGAACTATGGGAGAGTTAGATTCTCCTTGAAATCCCTTTTTTGAGATTTGTATTCTACAAGATACTCACTTAGAATCTCATGATCTAAGTGTCCTCCATCTTCATGCCTTTTGTCTTCTTCTTCAAAAGAAAAGGGCATAGTATGTTTCTTTGGAGCTTTATGCAATACCGGATCTTTCTTCTGTTGATAGGAAGTACATGGACCTTCCTCATCTTGAAACCATCTAGAGGTCTCATTGTATCTCCCCTCTTTCATATGCTTAACCTCCTTGGAGAGGTTCTTCATAGATCTGAAAAGTGATGAGACAAAGCTCATTCCCTCCATCGTTTTGATCTCTTCTTCTTCTTATAGCATATTGGTTGAAACTCACAAGCTGAGCCAAGATTATGCTCCGATACCACTGTAATATTCCAAAATGGAAAAGACAGGAATATATAACATATGTAGCATTCCAAATAAATCAAAACAGGAACATAACACTAAAATATGGAAAATGTCAGAAATATGCTGCAACTGGAAATTACATCAAGACATCATAATCTATGAGAAGAAAACAATGGAGCCATATCATTATATATAACAGCAAATGAAATTACACAGTGCTCCAAAAGGAATGCACTCAAGCCATAAGATGGCTGAAATACACTAAAGAAACCAAGCACTGGAAATGTTGTGCTGCTACTGCTACTACTGCTGGAAACTACTACCACTGAGGAGAAGAACCATGTGTGGAATGCTGTTAGAGTGCTTAGAATGATCCGCTCTTTTAACCACGAATTCTACTCAAAACACCCAAAAAAAACCCAAAAATGGTTTGGCCAGATTTTAATTTTGGATTTTCGGCCTTTTTTTAAGTTACCCACTACATTTCTACTGCTTGAATTATGCACTCCCTGGGAATGACTGCTGATATGGGGCTGAAGGAATGATCTATCAGCTACAACAACACCCAGTCAACGCAATAGGTGAAGGGATGGTCCCCTCACCAGAAAATAAGCTTAGAAATTGGATATCTCTCTCCTCCAATGCTACACCCCTGCAACACAACCCAATTCTAAACATAATTGCATTGTATATGAGACTGAAGCTTGGATAGAATGCCAGAATGTGGAAATGATAGTGCAATTCTCTTCCAAGAGGCCTCTCAAGGAAATAGGTGGGATCCCTGCTCGGGAACACCCTGTGCTAAACAGCACTGCAAGCTCAACTAAACAACTGAAGGACGCAAGAAGTCATACAGACCACAAAATAAATAATCAATAACATACCCATCTATGGCTATCTTTCCCTCCTTATAAACAATGTGAGCCTTCTCACCTTGGGTCCCACTCATTAGGGTTTCTACTATCATGGAGACTTCCTCCGATTCACATTGGGTTGTCTCTCATTAATGATCCACTCCCTCCACACTAGCATTGTTGATTTGGTCAAACTTGACCTTGTCCACATGCATTAGCCCATGTTAACACATGAGGGTGCTTTATCCAACTATGAAGATGATCCCAGCTTTTCGCATTAAGAGGGATTTTATTCCTACTAAAGAAATTTATGGGTCTCCCTACCCATTTATTTATCTAACTAAATGATAAGAGCAAAAATTAATATTCCAATTAGCTGTGTGCTAACTTAGGAATATTAAATTCATCCAAGGGCTTAAAAACTTTATCCAACTACTCCAAAACACCAGAAAAGGGCTTCTTCACCTCCAATAAAAGTAAGCAACATCATTTGTGCCCTCCAAAAATTTTCCATTTGCAAGTTTAATGTGTCAAATCTCTCATTTAAGTTTTCCAAGTTTTAAAGCTAAGAAACCCTAAATTGCATTCCTATAGCCCTAAAAACATTCCCTATACCTTGCATTTCCTTCACATATCACATTAAACCCTATTCCTATCCCTACATCACTAAATCCCTGTCCCTAAAAATTCATTACCCAAAACCCTAGCTCCTAGACTACACATTTTCTAGGTAGCTTCCCCTATACCTGTAATCAATTTCCCATTCCCATTTCCCTAAGTATTTAAATCCCATATTAGTCCCCTAAGTCCCCTAACCCCTTTCCCTATTCCCCTAATTTTTCTTACTCCAATCCCCACTCCCTAAACCTATTTTCCACTTCCCTTTCCCTACCCTATAGTTTCAAAACTAAAAACACTATGGAGGAGGAAGACAAAGATTATATGGAGGAAGAGGAGGACGGAGAGAGAAGGAGACCTCACAAAGTAGGAAAAATTTTGAGGTTTGATTTGACTAAAACCAGAGAATTGATGGCCTCACCTATGAAAATCTCTTTCTTTGAATATGTTGGTTGCCTTGATTTCTGCAAAATGATCTAAAGAGTTCAACACCGCCCTATTTTGAGCAGATTTTTCATCACAAACCTTAGAGATAATCAGGTGACTCTTGCAGGTGTCACCTTCACTATATCTATACCTCTCATTGGTGCTGCCACATGGATAAAAAACATGGGTGAGAAGTGGTTTAAGTCCAAATACTTGGATGACTAGTAATATCAACCATTCATCAACCCAAGGTAGAGAAATGAGAGAAAGAGGGTCTTCCCTTTCAGTTACCTTCTTGATAGGTATACTCGCATGATGAAAATAATCATGAAGTACTTCTCTTGTGAAGGAAGGTTCTCTAGACTTTATACCTACTATATTAGACTGCTCATGCACTTCACAAGAGTCAAGTTGCTCAATATCCCATGATATTTGTTCAGAAGCATAGAAAAAATGGCCTACATAGTACAAAAGAGAGAATATGAGTAGAAAATGAACATCCTCTTCCATCACTCCTTGATCAAAATAATTTTACTTCATCATCTAAATTAGTTGAACATTTCATGGGATACCTTCATTTCCAATGATGTTTTCAATGCTCCACAATCTCAGCATGCTAAAATCATCCCTCCTTCATCTTAGCCCTTTGCATCTATTCCTCCATCATCTCAGCCTACTAGACCCATACCAGCACCATCATCAGTATTTCAAAGTCATTGGGTCATACAGCAGAGTTGTGGTAAAAAACCCTACAAAGACCAAAGAGGCTGGGATAGACATATTGGCTAAAACATATCAGAGAGGGCATAGCCTTACGCGGATTAATCCCTCTTGCGGACAAGAGCGATCTCCCTAGTACTCAGTGAGTAGCTAGAAACAAACATCCATTTGAAAACCTTTTTCTCTAGATTAATTGCATTTCATAATTATTATAAGAAAGTAGAGAGGACATGCCCCTACCTTGAAATCCAAATGTTTGATGTAGTATTTTGTACCGTTGCTTCGAATTGGTTTCTCCAATGAGTAGAACCTGCAATCAAGGACAAGACAAAAGGATCAAAGCATCTGCAACAAAAGAATTAAGAAAAGTTCACTCGACTTAGTGTTCAACGAGTATAAGTATTGATGTTATTTCAATAAGCATAAGAACAACTCAATGGGAAAAAGAGATCCATATGTATTATCTTGAATAAAAAGAGTAATCTTACAACCTGATGCCTAATGTCGTACAGATTTCTCCCGGGGTCCTGAATAATCGTTTCTCCTTCAGTTTTATAAGCCTTCCTCTATGAATACAAGCATGGAGCTATGGACATAAGGGTGTGATAATTCTCATGCCAACAACAACTCACTAGTGTAGAAAGTATGCACTCTTGGGAATTCTCTTCAGCAATTACATTTACAATTTACCCTTCAACCTGAAACTTGAGCTCAATTTACAAGGAAATGGAGGTACTTTCAGTTCCATGAAGAGGGGGATGGATTCCTCTCATGAAGGTATTTGAGCTCCATGGACGAAGGGATAATATCCATGAGTGGAGGGATAAAGCTCGAATTGAACACAACTCTAGAAGCTTCCATTTGGGAGAGTATTCGACCAACTAGGCTTCTAGAATTTACTTTTTCTTTTATTTTTCTTTCCACGGGGGTGCACAGGTAATAGTAGAAAAATGTGTGGGGGTTGCCATATTTTATATAACAAACAACAGTGCATGCGCAAGAAAATCTAGAAAAAGTGCAGAGGCATACTTTTAAGGGTTTTATAGAGCTTTTCTCCAATTCCAAGACTTGATTCAGCAACATTAAGGTTTTTGACTTCTAAGGGAACATGATATAGGTAGTGATAGACCCATATGGACAGTCAAATTTCATGGTGACAAAATAACATGTAACACATAGGTAGGTGTTTTCCCCACAAATTTTGGGAGGGACCTTGCCTTCTTCATCAGCAAAGCAGGTACAAAAGGGAAAGCAAAAGCAGGAAGAGGTAGTGGTGCATGAAGAAGTCATGCAAGAGCATGAGGACCCTCATGATGAGAAAACAGATTTTGACCCAGTTGACTTGGATCAACAGGATGATCATGAGGCCTCCAGTTTTATTTTGAAAGAGAAGGATGCCCAAATTAGAGAGCTGCAAACTAATTTGGATAGAGCTCAATTTGTCATTTCATTTCTTGAGCATGAGAATAAGCAATTGAAGGATAAGAAATTTCTTATGGAGCTAGAGTTTCTCAAAACAAATAGAGGTAAATTCATGATGCCACTTAATGACCCTAACCATAATGACATCCAAAGCAGCATAAAATACCAGAGACAAGGGTCCTTAAGAGAGATTTACAACAACAGAGGATTTATGAGGAAAAAATCACTTTTGAGGAGAGGATTGCCAAGGAGGTTGAAGATGACAAAGAGACATGGATTGATAGGGTCAGCATCCATCTTGATAAACTCCTCTGCAAGGAAAACAAGAAAAACAAAATGCTCAGAAACTTGTCTAATAGGTACATCACAAGAAACAAGGTTTGTAGCATCAAACTCAAGCAATTGCATGAGAAACACAAGCAAACCCTAGCTAAGAAAAAGGAAGAAGACAAGCTTGAAATCCTTGTTGAGGCATCCCTCATTACTTCTCACACTTCATTAACCTTCCACAGCACAATTTTGGAGAAATTTTGAGCAAGTTTTGAATTTTTTTGGTTTTTGAAAACTTTTCGTAGTTTTGGCACAATTACAGTACAAGGAGAGCATCGCCCTTCACCATGCGCTTCTTCTAGGAGGCTCCAATTGAAAAAATGAAGGCACCATTGGGTTTATAATTCCAAATATAGCTAGGTTAACCACTTTTCTAAGCAAATTTGGGCAAACTAGCAGGTAAAAAGGTCAAAAAACACCAAAAAATGTTTTTGCCCTCTTTTCAAGCTAGGCGCGACACTCCTGGTCAGTCTTGGGATAATGACTTTTTGGAGGGTCAAATCTTATAATTTTTGGAAACCAAGGATATTTTTGGAAACTAGACAGGACATGGTTTCCAATGAGTTATTATGAGCTGAAATTTGATATCAGCAACCCCTTCAAAATATGAGCTGAATTTGGCGCTACGCTCCTGACCTTTCTCTAATTTTTCTGATTTTTTCTAATTTTCTCAGTTTCACCATGGAAAATTAATATTTTTACCAATGTAATTAATGGATGTAAATGTAATAATGAATTTTTTGAGTTATCTAGGGGTAAATACATTAGGTAAAAGTCTTTGAGAGGATTGATGAATCAGTTTCACTAAAGTTAGGGATGAGTCAATTTGACCTCCCTACACTCTAGGTATACAATTCAGAATTTTGTGGATTAGCTCCAAAAATCAAGGATTCGACCCCTGAGGTTGGGAGAATTTGTTTCATGCCTATATATTTCATTTATAGACTCATTTCACAGGTTTGATGTTTTTGTATTGATCGGAGACACTAGTGTATTTAGATTTTGGCAAGAATATATTGGATGAGTTGAAGCTATTATTTTGGGATTCATGTGGTACTGTACTTTGGCATGTTTTCTTCTTTTGTTTCATATGTATGAATATTTTTTACCTTACATGTTCATTCCAGTTCTATGATATGTTCTATTTTCAAGTTTGATAAGCAAAATACATCTTTTATGCTTTTTTTTGGGAGAATCATCATAATTTGTTTCATTTGTTCAGTTTAAAATGAATTCATGTACTTTCATGATCTTTTTAGCACCTCACAAATCTTATCCATATCACCCTAAAACCCTAAAGTGTTAGAGTGCTTACCTACCTTGCCCCATTATATGCCTGTGATTCTGATCTTATTTTCCCTGACCTAGTTACCTCTTTGACATAATCCACTCATCCAACACCCAAATCAATGAATCAAAAACCCTATGCTACTATACCTAGCCTAAAACATAATTGATCCAACCCTCTTGGCTATGATCCCTTGGAAATAGCCCTCTCCTACCTAGTAGGGCTAGCTACATGGTGAGAGCTTGGTCTGCAATTTCCTTTGATGGTCTCTTCTCAGCCTCAGAGATCTAATGGAGTGCTAACATCGATGTTAGCACATGGATTTGCATCCCACCCACCCCACCTTATTTTTTTATGTTTTCACCTCAGCTCTGTTGTTATCACTTGTAATATTCCAAAAATTTCATGCAACAAATTGGAATATTAAAATTTTCTAATCTCACTTAGTAGTTGGATAAATGGGTAAGGAAGCCCATGCATAATAAAAATCTGAATAAAATACCTCATGGTGTGGAAAGGTATCAAGGTAGCAGCTGGATTTTACACTCTCATGTGTGAACAGGGACCAATGCAAGTGGACAAGGTCAAGTTTGACCAAGTCAACAACGCAGGTATGAGAGGAGGAGATCATCCATAGAGACAGCGTAGTGCAAGTGGGAGGAGTATCCTTGTTGAAGGAAATACTAATGAGTGTGGCCCAAGGAAAGAAGGCTCACACATGTTTAAAAGGAGGCCAAGGCAGCCATAATAGGTTTATGCTTATGATTTGATTTTGGTCTGAAGACTATTTTTCTTTCTGCAACTATTTAGTTGAGATTGTTGTGCTGCTTAGCACAAGGATTTCCTGTTTAGGAATCCTTCTCCTTTCTTGAGAGGCCTCTTGAAGGATTTGTTCTGATTTGCCTCACATCCAGGATTAAGGCCAAGTTTCCTCCTTCAACTACAACGTTATTTCTACAGCAGTATAACGTTGTGTTGCAAGGTGTTGTAGTGAGGGTCCACAACACCATTTCTGACACTTGTTTTTCAGAGGGAGAGGCTCTCTTTCCTTTGAGAGATCAGTGGGGAAGCATTCCAAAGCATTATTTCACATCTTGGAACTTGGCCAAATTATTCCCAACATCTACAACACATTTATTTGCAGAAACTGCATCGTTTTTCAGAGTGCTGCAGTAGCAGGGTTTGAACCCTTGTTTGTGAGCTTGTTTCTCAGGGAAAGGGCCAAACCTTCTCCCGGAAACCTTGTAAGAAGGATTATCCTTAATTTTATATATTTTTCATATGTATATATTCATATATTCAGTTATAATTCATTTTCTAGATCTAGATTTGCAGATCTGACATTTTGCACGTGTACCTTCATGAAACCCTTGCCGGGTCATTCCTATAATGTGTAAAAGAAGATTTTTCTCCATTTTTCTCCATGATTTGATATAATAAAATCCATGTATGTTATTCCATCATATTTCATCAGAAACCCTCATAAAATCACGTTTTTTTTGCTTCAGTAAATTCTGCATAAGTCATGGGATTTGGGCCTTTTTTAGCCATATCGGGACCGAGAGATCTGTTTACCTTAGCTAGAGTGATTTTTTTTGCTAAAATTTTTTATGTGAGTCCCAAATGACATATGATAATGGATCCCACCATTATTTTCCTCTTTTATTATGAAAATAGCTGGGAATAACGTTTTTGGGGCTTAATTTGCTGCTTTTCCCCACTTTTTGGATCATAAAAGGAAGTAAAACTTGTTGTTGAGACACCAACTGATGATAATGTGTTTCTTGACACATTTATTGAGTTAATATATTGCTGCAGCCCCAGAATTGTGGTTACATATTACTGCAGTCCCATTATTGGGCATTTCCTAGCCATTCTAGGTGTGAGAGGCTTGTTTATCTCACCTAGTTTGCTTGGTTTCTGATTTCCTCTTGGATTTGGATCTTAGATTATCATATCTAAGAGATCCAAGGGCTAATCTTGTTTTTTATAACATACATTCCTGAAATTATTTTTTTTCAGGCATGTCTTGCTAGCAATCCCAATTTAGGGATATTACAGTGGTATCAGAGCATGATCTTTGGCTCAGCCTATGAGATCCAACTATCCAAAGGAGCAAGATTAGAATGATGAAGAGAATGAGTTTCATCTCATCACTTTTCAGAACCAAGAAATACCTCCCCAAGGAGGTTAAATAGATGAAGAGTTGCAGTGAAACTCCTAGAGGGTTTCAAGAAGAGGAAGAGCCATGCACTTCCTGTTCTCAAAGAGGAGAAGACAAGAGACATAGAGGACACTTTGAATCTGAAATTATAAGTGGATACCTTGCTGAGTACCAAGCTAAACCTAGAGCCTTTAAGAAGACTCTAGGTTTACCACAGTTCATTCAGCTGGAAGAAGAAAGGAGACTCTACAACCATGGAATGATGAGAGGCAATAGATTCCTATTGTCCACTTTTTATGGATCACTCACATG
Organism: Pinus albicaulis; assembly: GCA_034641835.2. Taxonomy (NCBI): domain Eukaryota; kingdom Viridiplantae; phylum Streptophyta; class Pinopsida; order Pinales; family Pinaceae; genus Pinus; species Pinus albicaulis. The sequence continues at coordinate 1,010,586,942 of CM076572.1, read as the reverse complement.
TGCAGCAATGGATTGGGTGATGAAACTAGAGGCTTTCTTCCTACTACATTCAGTAGTAGAGAGAGAGGCTGCATAAATTGCAGCGCTGCACCTTGAAGGTGAAGCAAACACTTGGTGGTTCAGCCATTTGAGCCATGCAAGAGTGTCTACTCTTGCTGAGTTTTCTCAAAGGTTGACCAGGAGATTTGGGGAAGGAAGAAAAAAAAAAGAGAGATCCTAACCACCACTTGAGGAAGCATGTACCAGTGTTGTCACAACCTTGGAGGAACATCCTTCATGTTCAGTATTGGAGGAAGCCAACATAGTTGAGGGAGAAACTCTTGCTCCCACATTTTACCAAGGTATGCCTAAGTTTCCATCTCCTGTCATTTCAACAAATATTATGGAGGGATCTACATCATTGCATGCTGTTGATTTAGAGAAATAGAGTTGCACTGCGCTGTATAAGAGTAGTGATGAAGAGATGAGGACCCATTCTTTATGGGAGCATTCAAATGGCAGCTTCACTCATGAAGAAATGGTGGATGGAATGATAGATGGTAGACATCTTGAAGTGAGAAACACTTTCTCCTTTCTAGATGACACTTCCTCGATGAGCACTCCCCAGCTCAAAGAGAAACTTCTACCTGTAGCTGATCTAGAACCTTATTAGTTTTGGAAGGCAATTGATGAAGAGAAGGTCTCATGGAGAGATCTCATTGGAGGTGCACTTCAACGCATCCTAGAGTGCAAGGTTCTTCAACAGTTTGAGGAGGTGTTTTCCTCATCACACTTGGATCTTTGTGGATTCAAGGGGGATACTGATGAGAGATCTTCTCTAGAAGATCTCCGAGGAGTTGCATTTCAACATCCCATGAAATGCAAGAGCAGAAATCTGATTTGGGAGAATGATAGTATTCCTTGGGAAAGTGCTAAGGAAGGACATGATGGAAGTCACCCACATGCAGATGGATGGGTGTGGATGATGAGAAATAAGATGGAAAACTACTTGCAAATCTATGGTACTGGGCTACAGGAGGCTTGGCTGCGTTGGTTTCTCTTGAAAGAGTTTGGTCATCATCCACTTTCTAAGGGTATGTGGCAGGATACTTGCATCATGGAGAAGCAAAGAGTGTGGATGCACTGTGTTGATATAACATTCTTCACCATGTTTTCACTACATGATTTGTATGATGGAGGTATGAGGAGGCAGCAAAAAATTTTGTTGCTTGGGTTATTCTTGGGAGAGCAAGGGCAGATTTTCTCTCACACTTTGCATGATGTTGCAGGGGTAGGCGGTGGCACTATAATGGTGCAAATGGGATACTCCTTGGCCTTAGATGTTCAGGAGGTTATTCCATCTTGGGAGGGACCTCTTATGTGTAGCAGCATTATGGGAAATGCCTTTGACATTGTGCATGTCAAAGAATGGAGTTATGAGTTGGCAAGAACCTATTTGCATGGGCCAACAACATTTTCACCTTGGGGATTGGACTTATTGATGGAGTGTCCCCAGGATCACTTCACATTTGATGCACTTGGTGAACAAGGAGAAGGTGATAAATTTTCTTTTGCATCTATTGATTGTCTAAAACAATATTTTCATGCTCTTACAATTTCTATGCAGTGCCTTGCTCCACAAGAGGGCAAGTTTTTCATTTGGCTTCATGGTCAATTTTGGGCCAATCTATATGATGGAGACAACCATCTCTCATATGACCTTGGGAAAGTATGTTTTTCTTACATGTATGATCAGCTATTGTACCTAACCATTGATTATTCATTAGCAAACTTTATGACATACATAACTATCCATGTATTAAAAAACAACTTTCCATACTATTTTTTGAAACAGCAGTTTGGGAAACTACGCTATAACTACATGGGAAACTGTTGGTACTCCCTTGCACCAAATGAAACCTCCAGTATTTACCTCATTTTGATTATTATCATGGTCTCTTTTGCTGATATTGTTCTTATCTCTATTGAGAGCATGATGGGGAGAGAGACACACGGGACAGATGTGTCCTTTTCGGAAGAGGATTCCCACAGTTTCTGCATTACATGTTCGAATGGGAGCATGGGAGGAGATATGGCCAACACATTCCCTTCCATCTTGGGAGGGACCTCTTATGTGTAGCAGCATTATGGGAAATTCCTTTGACATTGTGCATGTCAAAGAATGGAGTTATGAGTTGGCAAGAACCTATTTGCATGGGCCAACAACACTGTCACCTTGGGGATTGGACTTATTGATGGAGTGTCCCCAGGATCACTTCACATTTGATGCACTTGGTGAACAAGGAGAAGGTGATAATTTTTTTTTTGCATCTATTGATTGTCTAAAACAATATTTTCATGTTCTTACAATTTCTATGCAGTGCCTTGCTCCACAAGAGGGCAAGTTTTTCATTTGGCTTCATGGTCAATTTTGGGCCAATCTATATGATGGAGACAACCATATCTCATATGACCTTGGGAAAGTATGTTTTGATTACATGTATGATCAGATATTGTACCTAACCATTGATTATTCATTAGAAAACTTGATGACATACATAACTATTCATGTATTAAAAAACAACTTGCCATACTATTTTCTGAAGCAGCAGTTTGGGAAACTGCGCTATAACTACATGTGAAACTGTTGGTACTCCCTTGTGCCACATGAAACCTCTAGTATTTCCCTCATTTTGATGATGATCATGGTCTCTTTTTCTGATATTGTTCTTATCTCTATTGAGATCATTATGGGGAGAGAGACACACGGGACAGATGTGTCCTTTTCGGAAGAGGATTCCCATAGTTTCTACATTACATGTTCTAATGGGAGCATGAGAGGAGATATGGCCACCACAGTCCAACACTTTTTTCTCTTTGAGGTGGGCCATGTGATTGATGGGATGCCATATGGTGATGATTTCCTATCCATCACATATGGGATGATTTGGGCTAGCTTGATTTACAACATTGGACAGGAGATCTTTGGAGATCTATTCTTCATCTTGCCACTTAAGGGAAATTGTTTTGCAGCCTAAGATCAACATTGTTGGCTTGAGGGATCCTGACCCAGGTTCAATGTGCAATGTTTTCCAACAAACCCCTATACTACTGGCCCTTTAGGCAGTGACCTGCTTGCATAGGTCAAAGTCTCACCCGAAGTAGTATGGGTGGGTGCTGGAACCAGGTTTCCATGCCCTGAGAAAGGATGGGTAAGGAAAGCAGCACTGCACTAGGTCTTGTAATTCCCAGATTACCTTGTTCTTTACAGGGTTAATTAGGTCTCGGTTCGCATCCACATGCACTAGATCTATAATTATATGCTTTTATGACAATAACACAGCAATACATAAACAGAACAGAAAAGATCTAGAACCAGAAACACACTTACGCAGATCTTCGCAGCTTAAAGACAGAAAAGGCACAATACAGCGATTACCAAAAATTCGCATAAGAGTACTCGTATATTCAATACTCTATCAATCTTTCCTATTCATTCATTCATTAATTCTTCCTTACAATTCCCTTCCCCACCTGCGCACACAGCAGTAGGGTCCGCACATAGCTGGACTTGGATCTCCGTGCACACAGCCAGCAGGAGTCACTTTCCCCAAAAACCCAAACAGATATCTTAAGCCACAAATCATATCAATAGCTCATCATTCTTGTCCTTTACAATACAAAATGTCCCTCTATTTATTGCAATCTAGCCTATATTTTCCTATGGTCCGCAAACCATGGTTTTCGGACCCCTAGTTTACCCTTTTACCCATTACAATGCATTCGAAGCTTTAACCCGCCCCAAAACCCCTGCGCTAGACTAAATCTAATCAAAAATATTCAAAATAGACTAGTTTAGCAGCTTGTAGGAGACCCTATTCCAACATTCCCCCAACATAATCTTGCGACTCTTCCCGAGTCACTATGGTGGTGTGGCTTCTATTTGCGCATGCAAGGTATTATGAGTGCGGACAAACGGAGGAAGCACTTCCTGACTCTGGGAAACAGCTCACTGTGCAATGTTGACAAGTGTCAGGGAGTCAGGACCGTCTAGAGCCACGGTAACACGTTCTAGTAGCCGGTGAAAGTGTGCAATGGCAGACTGAGCATCTTGGGTGAGATGGAGTGCGGTGTCAACCCATGGTTTCAACCGTTTTTGGATGACTTGCTTGGTGCGGCGAAGGTTCTCAATCATGTTCATGACAGCTAGACGCTGTGTGGAGATGTTGGAGGGTGAGGAAGTTCTGACCTGATACAGAGCAGCTTATGCCTGTTTTAATTCCTTTTGGATATGCTGAAGCATAGAGTGGTGCCAGACTATTGTCCATAGTTGCGTAGCTATTTCGACCAACTGTGCACCCTGCATAAGCTACTCCTGAATAATATGCATTTTGTTTGTGATTAATGCAATCCACTGGGCCCATTCTGCCGGAGGTATGTCATACTGTTGTCGTGTAGTCTGGTCATGGTGGCGAACCTCTTGCAACACTCTGGTGTATAATCCTTGTAGCGTTGTGTGAGATAGCTGCGCCAAATTGATTTGGATGTCTCCAGTGGTTGGATCATGATTGTGATCTAGGGCAGTGCGAGGGAATGAACAAACATTGCTTCTGCTAGGCGGTACTCTGGAGTTGCAGAGAAGTCGCAATATGTCCCTATATCTCATCATTCCGTCTTGGCGTAGAACTAGTCGTGGCCTGACTGTGATACTGTGGGCGAGGGAATATGGTACTAACGTATCCTCCTCTGCTATATCGTCTGAGGCCATCCGGCTGGGTCCCGTGGGCGTCCCTGGGGTGCGAAGGTCAGCTTTTCCTATTGCGCAGAAATGGTGCCTCTCTATGCGTGGGTCGTAGGCAATTCTTTCTACAGGAGACCAGCGCTCAATAATTTGATCACACTCATCATTCCCAAGCCCTCTCAAGATGATATCTACGGGCACTGCTCAGCCTAGGAATGAATCATTCGGCGGGTTAGGTTCTATCATAACAACAAGAGAACGGGCGTTCTAGAGAATGTCAATGATCGCAGAAAACCAGTAGGCCGATAACAGGAGCATATTGTAGAACCAATAAATAGTCTGGTGCGAATTTATTCTGCCAACCGCACACCGTCCGGAGCTATTTAATGGTGGAGTAGCCCGTACAGAAAACTTACCATTGGCAATTCGGATTAAACTTAGCATAAATGGCTGCATTGATCATCCGCCGCCTCTTTTACGTAACTGTAAGGTTCCTTTCTTATCAAAGTGGGGTGTACTGATGGTGGTTATTCATACCTGAGGACTCTCCCACGGAACGTCAGACCTCAGATGACGCCTACGTGTCGTTCGCGTATCCTGAATTAAGGTCTATGCTAGGTGTTTCATGACGTGGTTCAGGTACCAGATCTGCAAGTGGGCCACAAATCTTCTCGAGCCATGCGTGTCACCATTGGTAGGGACGTCCCTGTACGATAGGGCTGTGTCACGCATCCTAGGTCCATTTTTTACTTAAAGTGTTCGCAAATTCTCCCAATTGCATGTGGGTTCAAGCAGGTCCGTAATCAAATGCACGCTTAGGTCAGCGGTAATCAAGTGAGCCTGTCAGAGTAGGGTTCAATCACACCCTTTGTATTTCAGCAAGTATCTGCATAGTTCGACTGACCTTAGAGCCCATCTGGAAACTGGGGTCCCTAAGCGCAGGATCACCCTACTCCAATACTTCTCATGAGTGAAGAATATCGGCCCTCGCGCAGGTGCTCTGCACAGTGTTAGTGGAAGTTCTTGTTCTGTGGGAATTTTAGGTTCAACACTCTTCTTATTATCACCTGCATCATTATGGAAAGGCAGGTCTCTTTCATTGGTAGAGATGCGATGGAAATTCCTGGTGGTCCGAAGACATCGCAGCGCTGAAACCTCGTGCAACCGACCTTGCCAATTTTCCAGCTCCTCGTCAGAGTCGGAAAAACATTCACTGTCCTTTTCCTAGTACAGCACTCCTTTGTTTGTGGGGTTAACCCAATCTTCATCCTACGCAGTCAATTTATAAATGTGATCTATTTCCTCCTCCTCATAGGTTGGCTCTATATACCGCACGCCTTCTGCTGGATCTAGTGGCACTATGATGCGTGTACCTTTGTTTTCAAACACCATGCTACGCTTTTTGAGATTGATGACACTCCCCATGTCCATAGCCCAATCTAGTCTGAGGAGCGCAGGGTATGGATCCGCATCTTCCACAATTTCTATTACTTCGAAGTCAGCGAGGACCCTTACCCCTGCGATGTCAACCACGACCCTTCGTAGCCTACCTAGAGGAATGATTTTTTGTTGATTTTCCATTCGCAGCTGGATGGTGGATCACTCTAATTTAGGCTCTCCCATTTGTTGCCATGTCTGTTTTGGTAATACGTTCAGATCTGATCCAAGATCTAAGATGACCTGATCCATTTCGTAGTCACCAATCTGCGCAGTCAACCACATTTCTCTCCCGGTGCGTTTCTTATAGCTGTATAGTTTGTGTACGTCCTTCGTCCCAGGGATAAAATTGGACCGAGCTGCACAGGTATTCAGTAGTACTTGGAGATTTCCTACGACCTGCTGGTTTCGTAGAAACTTCATACATGCCTTCAAAAAGGGCTCAACTCCTTCTATTTGGAGGTACGTCGGCTGTTGCGCGGGGCCTACCAGTGGTGCTTGTTCTTTGGAATTTACTCCTTCCCAAGGGGCAAGCTCCTCCTTTGCTCCCTGGGTGACCATCCCGCTGCATGTCATGAATTTTACACTTGGATTCGTATTCCTTAGCTCGGTTTTAACTCTTTATACATTCTGTGTAGGGGTGGGCTATTTTTCTTGCATCTTGGATATTAAAATTGGGAAATCCTCCACCACATGGTCCAGTTGCCTACAATACTTGCACGATGACCTGGTGGGATTTGGGAATTCTCTGGTGAAGTGTACTATTTCCCCAAAGTTATGACAGATTAGCTGCCCACATCCTCATTCTACACTTCCTCTTCAACCTCCTATGCCTCTGGCCGGTGATCCTCCAAAGTGCGCAGAAATTCTTGGTGACGTAGGGTTCGATTGTACCCTATATAAGTTCCCACGATCCATCATTAAGTCATAGGTCCGACAGTTTTTCTCATTGTGTCCCAATGACCGGAAAAATATGCACCATTGTTGCTTCAGTTCTGGGACATATGAACCTAGTCGAGGGCAATGGTTCATATCATGCAGTCCTGCTACCCGACAGTCATCACACCACGGTGCAGGCCCACTTGATCATGTTCGTAACAGAATGGGTTCCCTACTTGCTCCTAAGCATACCAGACTAGGTCCTCCCACTTGTATGTAATCCGTTAGTAGAGGGCACTGATCCTTGGTATGGCCAGACACCCGACATCGTATGCACCAAAGATCTGTGCAACCATCCTTTCCTCACTCCTTTTGCAGGTTCTGTATTTCCATATGCATAGCCCCCAGCTGTTCCTGAATTTGTTGTACCCCGACTGACGTATCCTCTCAGGGGGTAGCTTCTAGTTTCATAGCTACTTCCACAACTTTCTCCTGCGACTCAAAGGTCTGATGACTCATTGGCGTGCGCAGGTGAGGTAACAACATAGCGATGAACCATTCTGTATGATGTCTATCATCATACTTGAATCCTCCTTCCCTGATTGCCTTCTTCAATCGTTGATCAGCCTCCCATACTTACTCAGACGCACCTTGTTTGAAGTCCTTTACTTCTGCTACCAGCTGGGAATAAGATTTCGGCTTTCAAAAGTATTTCTTCAGAGCATCTTTGATATCCTGAATGGATTCTCTCCCATTCTGGGCAATGTATCGCATATACCAGTCCAGGGCCCTATCCTTGAATGCCAACGACAGCTGCACCCTCTTTACCGTATCACTCGCCACATTCTGCGCAGTCCAGATGAAGTCTGCAATGAACCAAAACCGGTCCATATCCTCATCTCCTACCCCCTTGAAGGTAGGTAGTTTTAGGTGTGCAGCCATATCACTGTTTAGGGGGGGTGGTGGTATGGGTGAATTCTTACCTTTGTGCGGCCTAGGTGGCAATGTATCTGGGGGATCTTGCGCAGCTGGTTCTTGTAATAGATTATAGGCAGATCTCCCTTCGTCAAGGCTGGTCTGATAGTATTTACCACTGAGTGTCACACTTCCGTCTAGATCCGAGGTCATTCAGTTAGTATGACTACACATAATGCTCTTTTCACACAGTAATATCTTAATCAGCAATGGTAACGTCCTCAGAAATTTGCCCCAAAACCCTTTAAAGAATCATCGCTCGGCCTCGGAGTATGAGACAAACTGATCAATGGAAAATTTCGTAACAAATCCTCCTATCACGCTATCCACCCAGTGATCTACCATGTGCATGATATTATTATCAGTATTTTCCAGCTGGTGGATCAACTCTGGGGTCCACAAAGCGACTCGTTCATCCTTCCAGCACTTCTAGAATTCGACAAGTTTGGCCAGCCACTCGTGGAGCTCAATCGTAAATGTCACAAATAATATTTCGTAGCTCTCTGTAAGAATGTACCTATTTTTCCACCTTTTCGCTGTTAACTTTTCACTGCAATTTTCTTTTTCTGTGAATTCCTAGATCTACCTTTAGAACCAGTCTTCAATCTCCTTCCTTTCAAGCTTCCATTAATCTCTTGTCATTACCCACTCCCTCTCTCAGACTTCTTTCAGTCCCGACAACGGAACCATTTGTTGGCTTGAGGGTTCCTGACCTAGGTTTGGTGTGCAAGGTTTGCCAACAAACCCCTATACTACTGGCCCTTTCGGTAGTGACCTGCTTGCGCAGGTCAAAGTCTCACCCAAAGTAGTATGGGTGGGTACTGGAACCAAGTTTCTGCACCCTAAGAAAGGATGGGTAAGGCAAGCAGTGCTGCGCTAGGTCCTGTAATTCCCAGATTACCTTATTCTGTGTAGGGTTAATTAGGTCTCGGTTCACATCCATGTGCACTAGATCTATAATTATATTCTTTTATGACATTAACACAGCAATACATAAACAAAATAGAAAATATCTAGATCTGGAAACACACTTACGCAGATCTTCGCAGCTTAAAGGTAGAAAAGGCACAATACAGAAATTACCAACAATTCGCACAAGAGTACTCACAGATTCAATCCTCTATCAATCTTTCCTATTCATTCATTCATCAATTCTTCCTTACAATTCCCTTCCCCACCTGTGCACACAGCAGCAGGGTCCACACATAGCTGGACTTGGATCTCCGCACACACAGCCAACAAGAGTCCTTTCCCCAAAAACCCAAACAGATAGCTTAAGTCACAAATCGTATCAATAGCTCATCATTCTTGTCCTTTACAATACAAAATGTCCCTCTATTTATAGAAATCTAGCCTAGAATTTCCTATGGTCTGCAAACCATGGTTTTTGAACCCCTGGTTTACCCTTTTACCCATTACAATGCGTTGGGGGCTTTGACCCGCACCAAAACACCTGCGCTAGACTAAATCTAATAAAAAATATTCAAAATGAACCAGTTTCGCAGCTTGTAGGAGACCCTTTTCCAACAAGCATATACTCTACACTTATCATAAGTGGAGAGGAAGACAGCGTGGGGTAGGCTATCTTGTCTACCATGTGCAGATTTTCAGCCCACCTACTTTGCAAGAGCTCAAGGTGGAGGAAAATTTTATGGAGTTGCCACGGCGGGAGGTGACTCATTTTGCATGCATGATTTCTTGGGGATCAAGGATCCACTTGGGAAAAAGTGTTTTCCCAATACATTTCAGTCTCCATGCCTTGGGAGGCAACTCTTCAATTATATCCTTGCAATTGCTTGAGGACAAGCAACATTTGGGAGGGGAGGACTGTAATATTCCAAAAATTTCATGCAGCAAATTGGAATATTAAATTTTGATAATCTCACTTAGTAGTTGGATAAATGGGTAAGTAAGCCCATGAATAATAAAAATCTGAATAAAATCCCTCATGGTGTGAAAGGGATCAAGGTAGCAGTTGGATTTTACACTCTCATGTGTGAACAGGGACCAATGCAAGTGGACAAGGTCAAGTTTGACCAAGTCAATAGCGTAGGTATGAGAGGAGGAGATCATCCATAGAGACAGCGCAGTGCAAGTGGGAAGAATATTCCTTGGTGAAGGAAAACCTAATGAGTGGGGCCCAAGGCAATAAGTCTCACACATGTTTAAAAGGAGGGCAAGGCAGCCATAACAGGTTTATTCTTATGATTTGATTTTGTTATGAACACTATTTTTCTTTCTGCAACTGTTTAGTTGAGATTGTTGTGCTGCTTAGCACAAAGATTTCCTGTTTACGAATCCTTATCCTTTCTTGAGAGGCCTCTTGAAGGAGTTGTTCTAATTTGCCTCACATCCAAGATTCAGTCCAAGAATCCTCCTTCAGCTACAACGTTATTTCTGCAGCAGTATAACGTTGTGTTGCAGGGTGTTGTAGTGAGGGTCCACAACACCATTTCCGGCACTTGTTTTTCAAAGGGAGAGGCTCTCTTTCCTTTGAGAGATTAGTGGGGAAGCATTCCGGAGTAGTATTTCACATCTTCACATTTGGAAAAATTATTCCCAACATCTAAAGTGTAGTTATTTGCAGAAACTACGTCTTTTTTTAGAGTGCTGCAGTAGCAAGGTTTGAACCCTTGCTTGTGAGCTTGTTTCTCAAGGAAAGGGCCAACCCTTCTCCTGGAAACCTCGTAAGAAGGATTCTCCTTAATTTTCTGTATTTTTCAGCTATATGTATTTATATCTTCAGTTATACTATGTTTTCCAGATCTAGATCTGCAGATTTGACATTTTGCAATTGTACCTTCATGAAACCCTTGCCGAGTCATTCCTATAATGTGTAAAAGAAGCTTTTTCTCCAAATTTCTCCATGATTTGTTGTAATACACTCCATTTTTGTTATTTCCATCATATTTCATCATAAAACCTCATAAAATCACACTTTTTGTGCTTCATTAAATTCTGCATAAGTCAAGTCATGGGATTTGGGCCTTTTTGAGCCATATCGGGACCGGCAGATATGTTTACCTTAGCTAGAGTGATTTTTTTTCCCTAAAGTTTGGTATGTGAGTCCAAGATGACATATCCTAAGGGATCCCACTATTATTTTCCTCTTTTATTCCTTAAATAGCTGGGAATAACGTTTTTGGGGCTTAATTTGCTACTTTTCCCCACTTTTTGGATCATAAAAGCAAGTACAAGTTGCTGCTGAGACACCAACTGATGATAATGTGTTTATTGACACATTTTGTGAGTGAATAGATTTCTTCAGCTCCAACATTGTGTTTACATATTGCTGCAGTCCCATTATTGGGTATTTTCCGACCATTCTAGGTGTGAGAGGCTTGTTTATCTCACCTAGTTTGCTTAGTTTTTGATTTCCTCTTGGATTTGGATCTTATATCATCAGATCTAAGAGATCCAATGGCTAATATTGTTTTTTGCAGCATACATTCCTGAAAAATTCTTTTTTCAGGCATGCCTTGCTAGCAATCCCAATTTGGGGATATTACATCACTGGCCTTACATCGTTTTTTCCATTCTCGAATTTATATTGCGCTAGATACATCATAAAACTCCTTATCCTTATAATCACCATTTTTTTCCAATTCTATATCATCATTTTATCCTTTACATGCTAATTTCACCAAAAAAATTTCTCTACAATGGAGGAAAGAAATGTTCTGAAAATGTTGGTATACTTTAGTATTATTGGTCTACTTTGTGTACATTGCCTTCTTGGATATTATTACAGTGGACTCAAGTGATTCAGGCTGTGGTGAAATTGGTTGACCAAATGAGAAATACTATGAGGTATTCCTCACATATTTTGACTTATTAGCACTAATAAAAGAGAAAGAGATGTGGCTGAAAGGTGCCTTCAAAATTTTGGCTTCATGGAATGGATGGTTGGGTTATGGTTTATTTCTCCAAGTCAAGGTCTAATTTTCGAAGGGGAAGAGCCCACGAAGGAGCCAAAAGGGGTGCACTACGCATAAAATAGAATGGTGTGTAAAATTGTATATAAACCTCAATGTTTCACCTCCCATAGTGCATGTGGGATAAACCCACTTTCAAACTTTTTTATAAAACAAAATTCCAATTTTCTCTGTGTGAACAGTTGACTTCCGAGGCGGTTCCTAAGAAAATGGTGGTGAATTTTGGGAAAGGGAAAGAGGTTTGTCATCTTCATGGGCTGAAAAACAATAACCACTTTCTGTTTTGGAATAGCTGCTACAAATTGGGAGAATATAGAGCGTCTTCGAGCCCTATTTTTTGGATCTCAAAATTTTCTTGTTTGACACATAATTTTTGAATGCAGATCTCAGGTAAATGGAAAAAAATCTCAAGGAAATAAGAGAGGTTTTTTCTCAAAAGAAACTGATCTACAAAAACCTATTCCATATTTTACACAGCTGTCATGAGGGAAGTTTCGAATTCATAATTGCAGTGTTATTTCTGAAGTAGGTTGGTCTTTTTTTTGGGATACAGTTCTAGATTTTGATGTAACAAACTGCTCTTTTGGGATAACTGGATAATTTAGACCCCTGAATCTTAAGTAAGGGTTATATTCCTATATATATCTTGTAAATTCAATGTAATAGAGATTGGAAATCATAGGAGAGAAAGGATTGTAGCTTTCACTTTGTATTTTATGAGTAATCAAAGGAACATTTGCAGCATGTGCAATGTGTTTTTGGTAATGTGTTTCCTATATTATGGTTTTATATGCATATTATATATGCTATCCTTTCAATTCTACATTCATCTATGTGTTTCCTTTAGTTTAAAAACATAATTCTTTAAATTAGTAGAAATTCTTTCGGTAAAAATCACATGTAATTACATGTGATTTTTACCGAAAGAATTTCTACTAATTTATATTATGGATCACAGAAGCTTAGATTCCAAAAACATAATTCTTTCTTTAATTGGAAATATCATTTAGTGTTTTCATCTCTTGGAATGGTGAATTCGTGCTTGACATGATCACTAGGACCTCTTTCAATTTTCAGACCTTATAATACACTGAAAAAACCCCAAACTTATCATTTATCCCCCGCTACTTTGCTCCTACTCTTTTCTATTATGTATCCCTTTGATCCTTTCATACCTTGCTGCAACATTTTGTCTTCCTAATCCAAAAAAACCCCATTCAATCAATTAAACAATTGAACATAATATCTAGCCTTAGACTTTTATTTATCTTCAATTATCTCAATTGATTGAGAGATCTCATGGAGACAGCCCTCTCCAGCTTGGTGGGGCTAGCTACCAAGACAAAAGTAGGTTTGAGGTTACCCCATTTGATTTCGTCCTCAGCCTGGGAGATTGTTGGGGCTAACATTTTGGCGTCGTTGTCGGGGAGCGAGGTGATAGATCTTTCCTGGGAAAGATCATCAAATTTCAGATCTAATTGCTGATGATGGATAGTGGTCAGATGCATGTGAAGGATGAAATCATCCATCTAGTGAGTTCAGGTTGATCTAGAGAATCCACTAGCAGAAGAATACAGAAATCAAGACATTCATGGTGCCTCCACTACTCACCGATCAAGTCACATACTAAAACAATATGATTGGGTATGTGGAAAACCCTCTATTTTTTGATGTTTTGAAAGAAGTTAGGGAGCAGTTAGTGGATATTCAAATAGATGAGGTATTTTCAACGGTTGTGCTTCATTGTCTGAGATCTACGAATATTTCTCCTTAAGGTAAAACCGACTTCTTTGAATTAGTTGTTGAAAGGTTTGAGAAGGAGATTAAACTTTTAAATGATCAAATCCAATCATATAATTTCCAAGATCCTAAAAAGTTCTTCGAAAACCTCCCTCCTCCCGAAAAAAAAACAATAGTGCTGCATTTTGATGTTGAAATCGAGGATTGTTTTGATAGTGAATCTGATGACTCATGTTTGAAAATGTATGATGATATAGAAAGCATATGTGAAATACCCAATCATAACCATGAATTTGCATAATACTTTGAACATTAAGAAATAGGTCATGAATTTCATGATCCCATTGATTTCTATATGAAGGATTTTTTCACTGCAATATCCCAATTAATTTACAGTATTTGGCATTATTTTCAAGATCTCATAGCTCATTGTTGTAAATATCAAACTTACAATCAGTTTCTAGTGTCCTTAAAAGCTCTGCCTTTGATTTTTGTTATAGGAAATGAAGGGGCCCAAGTACTAGATCAGATTTTTTATTGGCTACATTAGATATTTTGCATTGCTTGAAGTCAAACATTCAGTGTTAGAATAGGAATATATATGCGTAAATAAGCTTACTATGTAAGCATCCTTTCAGCATTCAGATTTTCAGTGTGCAGAATTTCAAGTTTTACAGTTTGCAGTAAAGAATTCAGTTGTTGGTTCTCAGTTTAAATTTTAGTTTTAGTTTACAGATTGGACTCCATTTCCCAATGGATAAGGCACTGATATACAAAATCCAGAATTTTGGGGTTCTTGAAACTTCCTGAAGGAGCTGCCTTCCCCATTTGGCATCGATGTTAGCACATGGATTTTTATCCCGCCCACCCCACCTTATTTTTCTATTTTTTCACCTCAGCTCCGCCATTATCACTGGCCTCACATCGTTTTTCCATTTTCACATTTATATTGCATCGGCCACGTCATAAAACTCATTATCTTTATAATCACCATTTTTTTCCAATTTTATATCATCTTTTTATCCTTTACATGCTTATTTCACCAAAAAATTGTCTCTACAATGGAGGAAAGCAATGTTCTAAAAGTGCTGGGATACTTTAGTATTATTGGTCTACTTTGTGTACATTTCCTTCTTGGATACTATTACAATGGACACAAGTACTTCCGCCTTTGGTGAAATTGGTGAAATGGGTTTTTGGTAATTTGTTTCCTGTATTATGGTTGTATATGCTTATTGTATATGATATCCTTTCACTTCTACATTCATCTATGTGTTTCATTTATTTTAAAAACATAATTCTTTATTTAAAGCTCTATTTGGATTGGAAATATCATTTAGTTTTTTCACCTTCTGGAATGGTGAATTCATGCTTGACATTCTCACCAAGACCTCTTTCAATTTTCAAACCTTATACTACACTAAAAAAATCCCAAAATTATCATTGATCCACTGCTACCTTGCTCCTACTCTTTGTTGTTGTGTATCCCTTTGATCCTTTCATACCTTTCTGCAAAATTTTGTCTTCCTAATCCAAAAAAACCCCATTCAATCAATTAAACCATTGAGCATAATATCTAGCCTAAGACTTTGATTGATCTCCAATCATCTCAATTCATTGAGATATCTCACGGAGAGAGCCCTATCTAGCTTGGTGGGGCTAGCTACCAAGCCAAAAGTAGGTTTGAGGTTACCTCATTCGATTTCCACCTCAGGCTGGGAGATTTTTGGGGCTAACAGATAGAACTTCTTTAAAATTTTCAAAGTCTTATGATATCTTGGGTATCCTGAATATGGCTTAACATGAAATTCCCTCAAGATAAGCTTCTTGAGATCACTGCTATCTGGCACATAAATCTTGTCCTTGAATCTCACCACGCCATCTACCATGAGGTGACACTCCTAATCCCTATCACCTTCACCCTATTATTGCAATCACTACTTCAGTTTTTGGCACCTCTCATCATGATACCTTGCATGCAAGATCCACTCTTGTAAATATATCCCATAAGATCTCATAGTTGTAATGTGATTCACTTGTACTCTCCTAATAATATCATACGCAAACATGTTATTTGTGATATTGATGTACCTGATCTCAAAGACAAACTCACTGAGGGTATCCAACTATATAGCTTTCCTGACATTCATATTGGGTTGGTCAAACAAGTATCTCATCCCACTATGATCACTCATCAAGACAAAATTCCTACCATGAATATAGTGTCTCCATATCTTCAATACATGAATGATAGTTTCCAACTCAATATCAGGAGTTGCATAGATCCTCTCATGCTCATTCAGGTTCATGTTGACGGTTCTATAAGCCACCAATAGGAAAGGTGGTCTCCCCGATGTGAAGCCCCAATTAGAACCCACACATTTGGAATAGGATCCCCAACTGAAATACGACTAATTTCCAAAGTAGTGGGTTTTAATAGTGTTCCTAGGATGTAATAAATTCAAAGAATGATGTATATGTGACTTTGGCGGAAACAAGTGTATGAACTTTGTGAAGTGTCAAGTGTAATGTATGAGAAGATCCATCACTCCGAAGGGAAATAAAGTGGGCCCCTTATAATCATGTAATAGTACTTAGCTTAAAAGGGACTCATGAGCAGTAAAAGAATCATAAGTTAATGTGAAAAATAGTTCACAAGATAACCATGATCGAAATAACATAAAAACATTCAACAATATTCATACTAACAAAAATGAATTAGTTCATAAGTGTTATCATAAATTAAATAACACATATCATAAACACAACAAGAATAGTCTTACTACATCCATGACATATGCATGAATATGTGTTGGCTCCGAGCTTTATTAAAAGTGGAAGTTTAAGACATAAATTTACAATTTACAAGACACTAGCCCCAATATTGGAACATGAAGCCAACACTTTCTTCTCCAAAGAAATATAATCATTATATGCTAAAATTAGAAGGAAAAGTTCTAAACAATTCTCCCAAGCTTTATATTATAAGCCAAAATCCCTTTACATGAGTTATGACGGTATATTTATAGCATATGAGATGACTATCCATCTTCCTTTGTGACCTTTGGACTTCCCTCATGAATATTTGACTTATTTTGTATTTTTTCTAACTAATGACCCTTCATATTTGATGATTCACACTTTTACCTCCACTTAAAAATTCATTTCAAATACAATATTACAAATATCCATATAAGAAAAAAATTGGGTAGATTCTAATCAAACAAGCCTAACAATTCAAAACAACATATCAAGCTTGATTTTGAAGAAACTATAGCTCAACAACTCCAACTTGTAGATATTCAGTCACATAGTGATGCCAAGATTTGTATTGTGTGATGATTCCCTAAAACTTTGTGATTAGATTAGGTTGAAAGAAAAATTTAGCCTCCATTTCATATAGGTATACATTCTTGGAGCTAGTTTGTTTTTCCTTCTTCAACAAGAACAACATGTTGTTGATCTTGGTAGGGCCACCAATATACGTTTTCATGTCATGTATGTTAACTTCCAGGTCCCCTTTGGTAGAAATCTACTTGAACTGGTCCAAGTATTGTTCAACTTTTTTCTGACCACATTTCTTCCTTTCTCTTTTGTGAGTGTGCCTACTGAAGGGATCTTATGAGATTTCACCACAGAATCCACACTGTTGTACAACCATGCATAAGAGGAAAAATGTTGGCTATGAAAATGTCGAGCTATTTGTTTCTGTATAAGCATCCAGACTTCAACTTTTTCCAACTCAGCTTTTTGTTTTGTATTCTTAACTGTCTCAGGAGGTGCACCTCTATACTCCATTCCCCACTCATGCACTACAGTGATATTTGTGTGAACATTTTTGAGAGCTTTTGTATTCTCTCTTGTTTTATATTGCATGTCGTGTAATGGGGAAATTTATTTTCGCACAGTGACTAACTCCTCATAGAGTTTTCTCATAGTTTCTCCCAATGCTAATATTTCACCAAGTAAAGCTTCCTGAAGTGTATTGGTGTGGGAGATTTCTTCTGAACCTATTCCTGGAGATTTTCAATATATTTCCTTGAAACTTATAAATTCTTCACCATTTGTTCATTCTCAGTCCTAAGATATTTTTATTTTGACTTAGAATCTCCAACAAAGGACAATTTAGGTGGAGAAATAGCTTCAATATTCTTAATATTTTCCATTACAATCACCTTCTCCTTCATTAAAGTTGGATGTGTGATGTTATCCAAAAAGTGCTTGTTTCTAGCTTGAACAATTTTCTTTTGAAGCTCATTGTATTTCAAGCTGAAAATATCCATAACTAGACCTTCATCAAGAGACTCAATTTCCTCTTCATCATTTGTAGCTTCCGTTCTATAGCATGAAGGGGAGACAGAGTGGAGATCTATTGTGTTCAAGGAATGAGATCAAAATCCTAATTCGGTTGCTCTGTATTTACCTCAATGGCTTGAATCACTATCAACTCTTAAATCTCCTAGACAAGTCCTTTATCATGTTGTTGTTTCCTTTATTCTTCAGGTAGCCGATTTTACTCTTCTACTTTGGCTTGCTTCAACATTGTGTATTCATATTCATTTCTCCTCATTTATTATTCTTACATCTCCCTTTACTTTTGTTCTTTCTCTTCTTTTTCTTCCTTCTGCCCTAACTCTTCCTCTTTCCTCTTTTTTTTCTCTTTCTCTCTATTGCCATAGCTATCTTCAAGATATCTATATCGGCTTTGTATTTGTGGCTGTACTCTTCTGCTAGACTGTGTGAAACCATCCTTTTATACTTTACGCTCACTGGGTTGCACTTCTATAATGGTATTTCTTCCAGAGTAGCTTCCTGCTCTAGAGTCACATGTGATGGACCTGCAAGGATGAATTGTGTGTGTGGATTAGAGGAATTTTAAATTATTTTTTTTCCTCCTCTAGTCTAGAATACGTCTCGCTTGACCAAATGAAATGTATATTCACATAGTGCTTCTTGGGAACACTTATGTGATCTTACAGGTGATATTCCATAAAACTGAAGATGAAGTTCTTAAACTTATTAACTTCAATTTCTACAGCCTTCATATTGCTAATTTTGTATGATCCCATTTGCAAAGGAAAAGTAGGCCAAGGTGCTTTCTTATTCTTTTGCAAGACTCTAGATAAGCATGTGGAAATATGGTATGCAATCTCCTACATGACCAATTTTTCAGTGGCATACCTTGATAGCAGATGTGATGAATTATGACAAGAAAACACCCTCAGGTAACTGGCATCAGGTGAGGAAAAACAATCGGCAAGTATTGTTATTGCTTCCAAGCTTCACAGGACATGAAAGGTGGTTTTCCTCAAATATCATCCAGTACAACACTATGAGGAATTAATCAGTAAACTCCTCCATGACTCCTCTATAACTGCACTATGGAAGAAACATGCAGTAAACATGAACAATGGGCTCTTATGGTGTCCAAGTCCAGATCATGGAAGGGAAAGAATTATGAGCAGATATATCGTCTAGCAAGTATGCAGACATATAGATTCTAGCCCGCTTTCCCTTAGGAGGATTCTTAGCATTAGTCATATTTATAAAAATTGTTTGGGCCAACAAACCCGGCCAATTGAATATATTTCCTTCATTAAAAATATTATGAAAATATATGCCCAACCTTTAGGAAATGTCTCAATACTCTTCTAACCATAGACCTAGAAGCATAATACAATCATGCACCGGAACAATTTCCTAAGACATTTAATCGTGTATGTGTTGTTGGGTGTCTGGCGTAACTTGGATGGATCTTTCACCTAGGATTTGAAAAAATCCTTGGTGCTCAAATAATTGGTGACCACATAGAAATGAGAATCCATGTATGCTATCAGCATGCAAAATTGATACATGAGATGAATGTCATGGGCTATATATGAAGAAATATGTTTTCCACTAACATTTTTGAGAGTCATGCTCTTTGTATCAATGTGTGGCAGGATCCACTTGATGATATAAGCACAAGGGATGGTTTTATACATGCATTAAACTTTACAAAATCCTAACCTATGGACATTTATGTATAAATGTATGTCTTCTACATTTGCTTTGAAACTGGTGGTTGTGAATGCATATTTAATTTTATGCCATGTAACATCTAAATATTTCTCAATGAGGAGTTGAGTATATGACAAAATAGGCATGGTGATAGGGGTACTCTCAACTACTTCCCCAGTGTTTCTCTTTGTAGTTTATTTTCAGGCTTATCTCTTTAGAGGCATGCTAACAGCAACCGGTAAAAGAGATATGAGCTCAAAAAGCTGCAATACTTATATCACAATATGCACTCATGGCGAAGACAAATTATATCAATAAAATTAGTTCATTAATCAAGAATAAACCAACAAATCAGTCACTAGAGAGAAGGATTGTGCAGTTTTTGGGTTCAGGGAGGTAGACTACGATCATGAATTGTGCATTATGTTGTGTCAGCAGGAAAGGGAGGATATTTAGGCTTTATACTATGCAATATGCAGTCTCATCTGGGAAGACTGAGCGAAGAGACTACATTGCACAGTCTTAGGGGCCAAGGATAAGGCTTGAGGCCTGGAACTATGCAATGCACAGTTGGGCAAGCCAATGAATACACATTGCATAGTATTAGAGACCAAGGCTGGGGCTTGAGCCTTGAGCATGTGAATTTTTCATTTGGGAGGAGAAACAGTTGGTCAAGATTGCACATATCTTCCCAGGAAGGAGATGGAAAATATTTAGATCTTAGTGTTGGTGAAGGAAGGAATGTCGATATTCCTTAAGGTAAGTTACATTAGTGGAAATCAAGTGCTATAAAATACATAAAGTCCCATGCATTACACTAACAAAAAATACAATTCCCATGCAAATAAAAGGAATAAATAGAAAGAAAAGTGTTGATAGTTGAACAATGTCCTATTCAAATTTTCCATGTTCATTTTAGAAGCATATCATGGTCTCATTCAAAACTTATTGCGATGGAAAGGAAACAAAAGGAGGTAGGTAAAAATTAAAACAAAATAAACTAGACTAACCCTACTCCTAAACTAACAAGGGATACACTAGGCTTACATAAAATGAAACTTCCAATGTAGCCAAGGAAGCATTTCCTGGCCTATATTAGCAAGGGAATCAACAGAAAGAAAGATCATCAAGAATAGGATATGACAAGAAAGATGAAATGTGACATGCTCAACAATTTGAAGAAAAAAAGTGCAAGAATAAAAGTATAATAAGGAAAAGTATGCTAAACATTCTGTTAATGCATCATTGTGATTGTACACATAGCAACAAATTGTCATATAAAAACATTATTCTTAAATTTAAAACATGGAAAAAATAAAGTAAGTGGGAAATGTGTGCTTCATAAATGGAATTTCCAGGTATGATTCCTCCAACCATTGAGCAATAATGTCGTGAAAAACAGGTAAGAGATATGGAGATTGAGATATAGATTAATTTACAACTTTCACAATCAACAGATGAGGATTCTCCTAAGAAAATTTATCAACCTAATCATAGTTTGTACTGACATCAATACTGTGAGAACTTGACATAACCATCAGTGTAGGCTAAAGTGTCTCAAAAACTTGAGGTAGTTCCGAGATATATGAAGATAGATCATCAAATACTGGTGGCTTAGAATAATCGATCGTGTAAGATATAGATTCATTAGGTGAATCAATGGATATATAAAGATAACCATGATCATAATTTTCTTCATCATAAATAAAGGAATCCTCGCGATCTAATGAATCAAAGAGAGGATTTGATTGAAAATAAGAAATTTAATTCTCTATTTCTTCAAATTGGTAGAATGATCGATGAAATGGATCACAAAGATAATATCTTTCCTTTCCCTATTGTAATGGAAAATTGACATTCCACCATTCCTGATTGCGATCAAGATTGACACTCTCAAAGACTAAGTCATCGAATAATTTGAGAGTTGTGATAGGCTCATGGAAAATGTTAGGATAATGAGTGTGGGGTGATGGAAAATTAAAGAGATTAGAAGAAAAATAAACCTTCATCACAGATACTTGTTCAGAATGATAATACAACACATATTCATTATGAAAGATATCGCTTGGTCATCACTGACTCCATCTTGGAATTGATCCTCTTGAGAATTAGAAGAAGAAATTATAATAGGTTGATGTGGCAACTCAAGATTAGGATAATAAAAGGAATTAACTGATGGAGAATGAGAGGAAATAATATCATCGATAAAATCATATTCACAACTAAAACTTGCATTGAAATTTTGAATATGTGGGGTCACAAAACATGGTAGTAGATCAAAAAAATTATTTTCAATCTCTCCAGCCTCCACTTGTGTGGATGGAGGTTTTTGATGAGAAGAATGCAATGAGTCACCTGGGAGAGCAACTTCTTCTTTCGCAGATTTTAGAGCTCCATGGATAGTAATTGTTGGGAGACTTTGGAAAGATTCATATTCAGAAGAATTCAAAGAAATTTGAACAAGATACTAAAACATCTCTTTCATAAAATTCCAATCAATATCATCCTTAGAAAATTCAGAAAATAAATGAATAAAATTATCATGAAAATCTTCAAGAGTTTCATTAGGTTCTTTTCTAAGACGAATGATTTTCTTATAAGCAGTTTCATAGTCATACATGTTAAAGGAACGATGAAGTTCCTTGAAAATATGTTCGAAAGAGTGAATAGAGGTGGTTGGCAAGGTGTAACACCATTTTTTAACATATGCTTCAAATGTAAGGATGAAATGGACCTACAAGCAGTATCATCAAAATCAATTTCATAATAGGTGAAAAATTCAAGAAAACAAGTGGTGCTATGAAGAATGGTTGTTCCACCCTCACCGCCAAATTTCAAATTTGACAAGTCTTAAATTATCCTTGATGGTACTTTAATATTTTCAACTCTAGAGAAAACATTTTGGGTTTAATTTTTCAGAAGAAGCCATTAAAGGTAAGAGAATGTTCAAATAGACTTCATAGGATCAACTTCTCATTTGGCCCTCCTTCCAGTGCCAAAATCCTATTGATGGTGCTAGAATCTTCCAATAAGGCAGGGGGTCCCCCCAATGTGAAGTCCCAATTAGACCGCACAATATTTGGAATAATATATCCAACTAGAATATGGTCGTTGCTAAAGTGGTGGGTTTTAATAGTGTGTCTTCACTGCAACAAACACATAGAATGATGTGTATGTGACTTTGGCAGAAAAAAAATGTATGAAATTTGTGATGTGTCAAGTGTAATGCATGAGAAGTTCCATCATGCCGAAGGGAAAGAAAGTGGGCCCCTTAGAATTAGGTAATAGTACTTAGCTTAAAAGGGACACATGATGAGTAAAAAAATCATAACTTAACCTGAAAAATAGTTCACAAGGTAACCATGATACAAATAACATAACATCACGCATTCAACAACATTCATATTAAGGCAAATGAATTAGTTCATAAGAATTAGCATAAATGAAATGTAACAACCCTAGTGAAAATTCCATGTAATAAAATTTATAAAGAAAAAATAAATAACCACGATTGATGGTACACTTATTTTAAACTGAATGTGGGGAAAAACATCCTAGAGGGTGTTCATTTTGGTTATTATTGATAAAGATAATTGGAAAAGGAAATGGAAAAGGATTTGGAAAGGCATGAAGCATTAATTGGAAGTTATTTATGAAAATAATGGAAAATAGAAGAAAATTAAGGTGAAAGGTCACATGTTGCATGTGAGGAGGAAAATGAAGAAAATAGAGGTCTCATTAATAAAAAGGCTTCTGAGGATCAATTGACAAGATTCTTCTCAAACCTTTTGTTAGTTCAGTTTTGGAGCTCTCTCATTATTATCTCTCCCTCTCACTCTTGGACACTTAGAGTTATCTTGGAGAAATTTGGTTTTGGATCAATAAAGGCAAAGAAGGAAAGAGGAAGGAAGAAGTAAGCAAGGAAGAGCGGGATGAAGGAGCTACAATAGTATTCTTTGCAAGTATCGATTTGCATGTGTGATTGTATTGCTAGATTTGGCATGAATGGCATTGCATGTGGTTATTTTCTGTCATGGCATGGGTTTTTACAGATGTGACAGTGTTTTTAGCCTAGCCTTTCCATTTTCGTATATCCATGGTGAGATGGGGTTCTCATGTTTTGGTTGAGCTGGGTTTCTAGATGGATTCAAAGTTGAGTGGGTTGGATCTACAAAATGATAGAACACATCGCCTAGTAACCCCTAAACCTAATTGTAGGATGTGGTAAAGATGAATAATGTGTTGCCTTAGTTTAGGGTCTAATGATCTAGTGTGGGTTGTGGTAAATCCTGAGAGGTGGGTGCGCTCCATCAGGCCTAGAAATCCTAGGTTGATATATACAATAAATCCTGAAGAGTATGTCTCGGTTTAGTGCCTAGTAATCCCTGGATTGGACTATGGAGTAAATCTTGAGATACTAAGAGATAGTAACATTCCTCACAGTGTAGCTAGATAAATCTGGTGGCATCCATGTTTTTTTTTTCCTAGTGATCGGGTGGAGAACATGGTAAAGCCTATTATGACATGTTTAATTTTTTTCCTAGTGATCTGGTGTGGATTACGTCAAAGCCTGATTTATATTGATGAGGGTGAGGTCGTGTATCCTCGAGATGCCCTAGTTGGGTCTTTCAGTTTGAGTCCCACATTCATGCTTGGAATATGGCACAAGGTAATTTGCTAAAGAGAGATTTGGCTCAGCCAATCTATGGTCAAGTGGAACGTGGAAGTCCCTTCCCAAGATGGTTTTTTCATTCATCAATAAGAGGTTATCTCCTTGAAATTTTAAATGTAAATGTATTTTTTTATATGTGGATCTTATGATTGATGTATCCTTGACATTTATGTTGTTATTATGTTGGTTATAAGCATGTATTATGACAGTGATGATGCATGGCTCTCCTCATTTTTTTATTTGTAAATGAATAAATAATGTATTTGTGACCTAATAGATGATACTAAAGTTAATGATGTAAGGGAACAATTTTTCTTAGCGATTCTTAGATGAGCATGAGACCCCTATTTCAAATCTGTTGTTTACACTTATAGATTACATATTTTTGATATTTTTGATGAAATGTCTAAAATGGTTGGTAGGGGTCCAATCTAGTTCTTTTCATCATTTTTTCCAGTACATAATTGTTTCATTGTTTTATTTCATTTCCTAAATTTTCATTTACTTCTGGGCAATGGCCTAGGCTTTGGGCCTGGAAATTTACTTTAAATTTTGCGGACGCAGGCACGGGTCTAGGAAATTTAGTCTCTGGACACAAGCATGTAGGCTTGTGCGTGGATCCAGAGCCTCCCAAACGCAGGTATCCAAGCTAGTGGGAGTGTTCAGGGGTTAAGTATGTTAAAACCTCAGTGGGACTCAGGGGCTAGTTACCTAAGTGGTTGGGATCGTTCCTGGGATTCTTGTTGCTGATGTGGAAGGTTTGTATGATGTGTTTATGTTGGTTCCACATCCTTAAGGTCACCTAGGAGGTTGAATATGATCATAGTAGCCTCTTGTCACATATTCACCCCGGTTGGCTAGTTACTTGGGTAGATGTGGGATGGAAGTGTTACATGAAATAGCACATATCGCAAACATAACAAGAATATTCTTACTACATCTACAACTTATGCATGAATATGTGGCATCTATGAGATTTATTAAAAGTGAAAGTTTCATACATACATTTACAATTGACAAGACACTATCCCCAATAGTGTAACATGAATCCAACACTTGCTTCTTCAAATAAATATAATAATTCTATGCTAAAAGGAGAAGCCAAGACTCTAAAAAATTCTACCAAGCTTTCGATTCTAAGCTAAAATCCATTTTGATGAGTTATGAAGGTACATTTATAACATACGAGATGACTATCCATATTCCTTTGTAACCCTTTGACTTCACTCATGACTCTCTGACTTCTTGTCCCTTTTCTAGCTGATGATCCTTCTTATTCCATAATTCACACTTGGACTTACACTTACAAATTTATTTCAAATTCAATATTACAAATACCCATATAAGAAAAAATTGGGTGGAGTCTAATAAAACAATCCTAATAAGAAAAAACAACATAGTAGGCTTGATTTTGTGGAAACTCTAGCTCAGCACCATCAATTTTTAGATCTTCGATCACATAGTGATGTCAAGCTTTGTATTGTGCGATGATTCCCTCAAACTTTTCGATGGGATTAGGTTGAAATCAGACTCTAGCCTCCATTGCATCTTGGTAGACAGCCTTGGAGCCAGTTTGTTTTTCCTTCTTCAACAATAAAAACATGGAGTTGATCTTGGAAGGGTCGCCAATATACTTCTACAATTCATGTATGTTGACTTCTAGGTCCCCTTTGGTAACAATCTCCCTGAATTGGTCCAAGTATTATTCGACTTCATGTCTAACCACATTTCTGGATTGTTCTTCTCTGTGTGTGTTGATTGAAGGTATCTTAAGAGATTTCACTGTAGAATCCACAATGTTGTACAATCGTGCATACAAGGACAAAATGTTGGCTATGTAAATGTTGAGTTATTTGTTTCTTTCTATAAGCATCCAAACTTTAGCTTTTTCCAAGTCAGCTTGTTTTGTTGTCTTTCTAACCAACTTAAGAGGTACACCTCTAAGGATTAATTTCCACTCATGCATTGCAGTGATAGTTGTGTGAACAAATTTGAGATATTACACATTTTCTCTTGATTTCTATTACATGTCATGCAAGGGAAAAACTACTTTGTGCATGTTAATTAACTCCTAATAGAGGTTTCTCATAGTTTCACCGAATGCTAATACTTCACCAAGTATATTTGTCCAAATTTCTTGTAAGTATACCTATGTGGGATCTACCTTTTTAACCTCTTCCTAGAGTTTCTCAAATTGTTTCCTTTGAACTTCTAAATTATCTGTCATTTTTCTATTCTCAGCTATCAAATATTTTGTGTTTGTCTTAGAAGCTCCTACAAAAGTGAAGTTGGTTGCGGCAATATCTCTAGGATTCTTTCTGGTGTCCATTACAATCACCTTCTCCTTGATAGAAGTAGGATGTGTGAGTTCATTGGGAAATTTCCTCCTTCTAGCTAGAACAATTTTCTTTTAAAGCTCATAGTAACTTAATATGAAAATATCCATAATCGGACCTTCATCAAGAGGAGAAATTTCCTCTTCACCATTTGGAGCTTTACATTCTACATGATGAGGGGAGATTGTATGGTGATATGTTGTGTACAAGGCATGAGATCGACATCCTGATTCTATTTCTCTGGCTCAACTACCTCCATGTCTTGAATCACTATCAAATATTCAATCTCCTAGGAAATTCCTTTATCCTACTATTGTTTGATTTATTCTTCAAGTAGCCAATTTTTCTCTTCTTCAACATTGTTTCTTCCTCTTCATTTCTCCTCATTCCTTCCTCTTGTATCTGCCTTTCCTCTTGTCACTTTCAAGATAGTTGAATTGGATTTTTATTTTCAACTCTTCTCTTATGTTGGGATGTGCACAACCTTCCTTTTATACTTTATGCTCACTAGGTTACGCTTCTCTGATGTTATTTGTTTTGGAGTAGCTTCTTGCTCTAGAGTCACATGTGATGGAACTACAAGGCTAACTAATGTGTGGAGCTTAGAGGAATTATAAAAAAAAAAAAAAAAATTTTCCTCCTATGGTCTATAATAGGTCTCACTTGGCCAATTAAAATGTATCTTTGCATAGTTCTTCTTGTGAAAAATTCTAGGATCATATAGGTGATATTACACAAGAATGAACCTGAAGTTATTCAAGCCATTAGCCTTAGTTTCTAAAACCTTCAGATTATTAATTTTGTATCAGATCCCACCTAGAAAGGAAGGGTGGGACATGTTTATTTCTTCTTCCTTTGCAAGAATCCTGGCACGCATGTGGAAATATGGCATGCAATATTGTGCATGACCAATTTTTCAGTGGCATACCTCAGTAATATATGTGATGACTTCTAACAACCAATCACCTTGAGGTAAGTGCCATCAGGTGAGGAAAACCAATTGGAAAGTTTTTCTACTACTTCCATAACCTCAAGTGACATGCAAGGTGGCTCTTCCTCGAATATCAATTGGTACAACACTATGAGGAAGTGATTAGTAAGCTTCTCCATGACTCCTCTATAACTCCTATCTCAAAGTAACTTTCAATAAATATGAACAAAAGGCTCTTTTGGTGTCCAAGTCCATCTCATCATAGGGAAAGAATTCTAAGCACATATCCTGTCAAAAAAGTATGCAGACATATATAATATAGCCTTCTTTCCCTTGGGAGAATTCTTAGAATTCGTCACATTGATCAAAATTTGTTGAGCTACCAAATTCTACCAGTTGAATATATTTCCTTTATTGACAATCTGATGCAAAAGATACGCCCAACCTTTCAGAAAATTCTCAATACTCTTCTAACCATAAATCCAGAAGCATAATAAAATCATGTACGGGAACACTTTCCCAAGAGATTTAGCCTTGTATGTGTTTCTAGATGTATGGAAAAACTTGGATGGATCTTTCACCTAGGATTTGACCACATCCTTGGTGATCAAATAGTTGTTGATCACATAGAAATGAGAATCCATGTATGCTTCTAGCTTGGGAAACTAATACATGAGATGAGTGTCGTGGGCTAAATATGAAGCAATTTGTTGTCCACTAAAATTATTGAGGGTCATTCTCTTTGTATCAATGTGTGGCAAGATCCATTTGATGATATTTGCATGAGGGAAGGTCAGATACCTACATGAAAATTTATGAAATCCCAACCTCTAGGAATTTATGTATACCTATATATCTTATAGATATGCTTTGAAACCGATAGTTATGAATGCATATTTAATTGTGTTCCATGTAACGTCTGAATATTTCTCAATGAAGAGTTGAGTGCCTGACATAATATTCATGGCAACAGGGGTACTTTGAACTACTTCACTGGTGTTTTTCTCTGTAGTGTAGATTGAGGCTGATCTATTTGGAGGCATGATGACACCAAGTGATAAAAAATATGAGCTTAAAAAGTTGCAGTACTTTTATCACAATATGCACTTATGGCTAAGACAAATGCGATCAAGAAAATCAATTCATTCATCAAGAATAAAGTAGAAACTTAGTCACTAGAGAAAATTATTGCAGATTTTATGGGCTTAGGGAGGCAGAGTGGTCTCATGAAGTGTACACTATGTAGTCTTAGTAGGCAAGGGAGGAGATTGAGTCTTGATAATTCGTGATGTGACAATATCAGCTAGGCAGAATGAGGGAAGAGACTGCGCATTACATAGTCTTAGTGGCCAAGGTTGATTCTTGAGTCTTGGCACTATGAAATGATCAATTGGGGAAGCTAATGATTATGCATTGCATAGTATTAGATATCAAGGTTGAGGCATGAGACTTGAAATTATCAATTTCATAGTTGCGAGGAGCAACAGTTGGTTAAGATTGCACAGATCTTCCTGGGAAGGAGAGAGAAAATATTCATTTTTGAGTGTTAAGATAGGAATGAATGTAGATTGTCCTTAAGGGATGTTAGATCAATTAAAATGAAGTGTCGAAAGAAATCATTCAAAAGGAAAAACATACATGCACAAAATGACCCAGCAGTGGAAATTGTTGGTAGGAAAAAAACCAATAGCAACAATTGTTGGTAGGCGAAAAGTAAGAAGTTAATGAGACACTTGTAAAAATTGAATCAGAAAAAACACTTAGATAGAATAATAAAAATTAACATGCTAACTACTATGAAAATAAATAGGATAAATAACACTCATAAAAGTAAAAGCGACAAAAAAAGAGATAAAAAGCGACACATGCAAAACTTACCCGGAAAAGCACTACAAACTAAGTTGAATGCTCCTAAGTTTATATTGTTAAGAAGGATAGAGATCCAAAGTAGAGAGTGTAAATGGGATCTAAAAGCATCTATTATACAGATCTATTCAGGTTAGGGTTTATGACGTGCATGCCTAAAGTCATGGAAAAAGCGACACTTGTCTTAAAAAAAAAATGAAACCTTGTGCCACTTGTCAGACATTAATCATGCACTCCCTATTTTCTAGGGATGAACAATTAGCTTTTTCTGGGAAACTTCCCATTCACACTGGAAAAAGGGACTAAACAATTCCCAGGAACAAGGGATTGTGTAATCCACTGCCTCAGTGAATTTTGTAGTTTCTGACAAAGAGAAAGGGCTTACGGTAGTTTTTGTGCTCAAGGGTTGCCTATATTCAAGTAATGTGTATTTTTTATCCTCGGGACCTGACACAGTTTCTAGAGATAGTGGATTGTGTAGTTCCAAGAGGGAATATCGATAGTAGGTGCAAGATCAGGAAGGAGATGTCTTGTGTTATAAAATTATTAACTATGATCAAAACAACTTAATCAAGTAATCACAAGCATTACATGCAAATGTAAGTCTTCACAAAAGAAAGGAATACTTGATGACAAAGAAAAATAGGTTCCTATGAACAAAAGGTATGCTCCAAAATCAAGGCATAGGAAACATTTTGGAGAGTGGTTTTAGTAGCTACAACACTTCCTTGACTCATAACATACCACCTGCCCTTCCTCCATCAAAACTCCACCAAGTCATTTTTTTCAAGCATTTGTATTTAAGCCACAAACTCCTTATCAATATCCGAAAACTTAAAAACAATATCATTTGTAAGAAAATGCTTCAACTGCTCAAAACTAGTTGCACACTCTTAGGTCCATTCAAAATTCTTCCCTTTCCCCTGCAAAGATGTGATATGATAGTCGATCCTTGAGAATTTCTTGATGAACCTCGTTTAATAACGTGCTAGTCCCATGAATGATCTAACCTCATCCATATTTCTAGGAGTTAGCCACTCCACGATAGCTTTAATATTTTCTGGGTCTACTGTTATCCCCTCCCTGGAAACAACATGTCCCAGGTAGTGAATATGACTTTGAAAGAAACTGCACTTGTTGAGCTTGGAATATAACTGATGATATCTCAACAATGTTATAACAATGCTTCAACGATTCTTTAGCTTCCCGATGAATTCCTCCAATGACCGAGGCTCATCATATTCAATATGATCTTTGAATGCTAATGGAAGTCTAATTATGAACCTTTGGACTTTTGTCTTCTCATCCTTGAGGTAGGGCAAAGACCTCAATAGCTCCAAAAAATTGGTCGTGTACTCTTCATCTGTCATGGAACCCATCTTGAGCTCATTTAATTCCTTAGCCTTTCCATCATAATATCTCTCATAAAATTACTTCTTCCTAAAGAGTATTTTAAAGGCATTCCATCTAAAATCCTCTTCACTGAAGCCTCTGACACACTTCACATATTCCCACCAGATATATATGTTTCCCCTGAGCCTGAAGATAGATATCTTGGCTTTCATATTCTTTGAATAATCATGAAATTTGAAGAACTTATTCATCCCAAGCAGTGATGCTTCAGCATCTTCTGACTTCTTAAAATTCCCATCAAAAGTAGGAGGTTGGGATTTCTTGAACTCTTCTAGAAAGTACCCCCTATCACTCCTATAAAAAAGTTAGCAGTGTTGAAAATCATATCTCTTAGAATCATAGCTAGAATAGAATCCATGGGTGTTAGCTCACCTATTAGGTGTATCCAAAGATCTACCACCTCTAACTATATCATCCCTATCCAACCTGCGTCCTCTATGAGACCTTCTTTGATACACCCCATTTGAATTTTCTTCCTATTCCTGATTGATCCCCAGTTTTACCTACTTCTGCAAATATGAAAGAATTTGAAGGATGAATGCCTTAAATTTTTCTTTCTTTTCCTGATATTTTCCAATTATTTCTTGTGCCTCAATCATCTTGTTATTATCTTCCATTTAAATTCTAATATCTTCCCTCAAACTCCTCAACATATCTACTAAATCCAGAGAGTACTCTTCTTCTTTCTACCTACTTTACCTTTCCCATCACATAGAATTCACATTATGCCTGTGAGGGGATTAATGTGAACTGTAGTCTATTATTCTTCTCTTCATCTTTGATATTTTATCTTCTGCAAACATGCCATGTTAGATAAACCAAATAGAATACATAATCAAAATCATACCTTAGTGTAAGTCATGGGAGGCTATCTCGTCTACACAATTAATCCATATTATCAAAATACAGATACATAATGACATCAACATATCAAAATCATGCATGATAACAAAAAACTACAAATGACCACATGCATAATAGCTAAAACCATCACAATGCATGCATAGTAGACACATACAATTAACATGCATGCATAATAATATGCATTTATCCCATCCAATCCAAGTGTTTGAACCTAGAAGCACTGATACCACACTATGGAATTAGATATGACGCAAAGAGAATGGAACTTCATTATGTACCACCCTCTGGTATCAAATATCACCCAAAAAGAATGAAACCTCGCTCTGATATTACCCTATAAAGCCTCCTCCTACATTTACCCATTTTTACAAGCTCTCTAGGGTAAACATGAGCTAAGTGTCACTATGATATGACCCAACCTCCAAGTTTCAATTATGTAAGTGGGGCCTACAAACAAAAACACATACTAACATCCCTCAAATACTACATATCACTTAGGATCCTGACATCCACCCCAGGTGGTCAATCCCTGAGTTGGAACTCATTTTATCTAGATTAACTACACAACTGCAGCAATAACACAACATATATGCAATTGAGAGGCTATAAATACACCCAAAATCTTGCCTCCATGTAGATATGATCCAAAATCCCCAGTTCTATGCATGCGGTGGTGAGTTCTATGCCACTTTTTTAGGCTAACCTCTAGACCACGACCCACAATTGTCTATGACTTTCCAAAAACATAACTAAGATGAAAAAAATGGCAACCATTGAAAACGTGAGAAATATCTTGACCTAAACATGCCTAATAAGTTATATACATTATGTCAAACACATAGTAATAATAGAAGATAAAGGTCATGAATGCATATCTAATTATAAACTTATGAACTTTTTTGTTATAAATTAATTAATGGAGCAATGAAATACATAAATTATTGTGGAAACACAAATACAGAAATGGATAAAACAAGAGAGAAACAAGTATACGTGGTTCACCTAATTTGGGCTACATCCATGTAGAAACAACCAGTCCTTCCTTTTTGTTGGGCAAGGGTCCCCTAGGGTCAAAGTCGATTAAATTTTGTCTATATTTTTAAAGTGTAGCGCGTAGGTCAAGGGGATTTGGGGCGGGTCACCTTATTTTTGTATCGGGTTAAAGGGTAAAACATGAGTCTCAAACCAATGTTTGAGCCCATAGTTTTGGTGCATTTGAATTATATAAATAGGCATGTTGAGTCAAGTCAAATCATACTTGAAACTTGAGAAATGAATGATCTATTTCTATGATTTGGGAAATTTTTGGGATAAGTCTAAGTAGAGATAGGCTCTTGTGGCTATGTGCATGGAGACCTAAGTCCTCAGCTGTGTGCACATGAGACTCAATTTTAACCATTGAAGATTTTCTAATAAAGAGAATTTTTGAAGAGAATATTGTTTACTTGCATGATTGATGTTTATGTATTGATGTATTGATTTGATTATAAATATGTTGTGGTTTACATTATTAATGCGTACCTATATGAATTGATTAAATAATTACGCAAGATCTGTATCTATTTCTATTTAATGGTTTCTATGGGTTAATAACTGGATAAAGTAGATCTCTGTGATTGTGCAAGTTAATTTATGTTTGTTACAGATCGATCTGAATTGGGCTAATAGGCACTTGCATAGAACAATAATAGTTATATCATATCGGAAGGGTTAGATCCATAGCATATTTCTCCCTCAGGGTGTGGAAACCTGGTTCCAGCACCCCCCCATACTACTTTGAGTGATATTTTGGTATGGGCAAGCGGATCACTGTTGAAAGTGCCACTAGTTGGAGGGTTTTGTTAGACACTCTAAACTTGGGTCAGGACCCCTTAAGCCAACAAATGGTTTCGTTGGGTTCTCTTCAAGACAGAGCTTTACTAGGCGGTTCATTCCAAGACGCAACTATCAACAACCTTATATGATCATTACAAACACATAACAAACTTCAAGACTACATTCCACAACGTACACATTCGCGCGAAGACAGACATGGAAGGAGAGTGGTATGACCTTCCATACCTATTTATAGAAGACAACCTCGCACAGATTACAACTGGATGGCCCCCTTTTTGGTTGACCGTCATGACAGGTTCTGGTGCAACCTCTTCTTCCTAGCCAAAACTATCTACATCAAAGCCATGCACAAAGAATAATTAGAAGAAGGACACACAGGAACCTACTATGACGATGGAGATGGAGAATCCACCTAAGGAAAAAATCGATGTTCTAAGTGATGCTGAGATGTAGGATCAGGAGGGAGACAATGCAGATGCCCCCTCGACAGACATGCATTGAGGAACCAAGAGAGGACCTCAGTCCCCACTGGGATATCACCAGAAGAGAAAAGTATCCAAGAAGGTTGGGACTGAACCATTAACATTAATAGATGGAAATTTTGATGAGAACAAAAACACACTCAAGGAAATAACTGAATATTCATGGAGAAAAATTGTGTCATAGTACATTTCTGTCCTTGATGATGTGCGACAAGTACTCGAGCAGTTAAAAATAAAAATGAGCAAGATACAAACGAGCACAGAAAAATTGAGCGCGTTAACTGTGAGCTACCCATCCACTTCAGAAAGCTGGTTATTTTAGGTTCTAGGCTAAGCACTCCACCTTGATGATCTAGTGCTACACGCAACCATTCATTCATGGCCTTAGATTGGAGTTGACCTGTTCATATTATCTAGCGGCAAGTTACACTCCATACACACAATGATCATCGATGAGCTATAGTATAGGGAATAGAGGGCATCGTTGGCCACATATGAAGCCTAGAAGCAAGCAGAAACATTGCGTAAGGGGCAGTAGTTGGCTGAAGAAGCTAGGAGCATTGCAGAAATCCAGTGCGCACAATTAGAGTCCCTTATCAATCGAATGTGCTATGAAATTCTTGATTTAACAATGCCCACCACTACAGTGGCCACTACAAATCTGGAAAGTCTTGCAGCCATGCTTAAAGCCTTGAAGTTGGAGATAGCTACCGTTTGCACTGAATTGGAGCATAAAATTTCAGATCTACAAACAAGATTGCAACTAGAGACACTGCCCGAATTAAGAGCACAACGCACCACAATTGTTCACAAGGTTATTGCAATAATCACTACCATTGTGAAGGCATGCAACACTTTATTTGAAGATTCCATGGGAATATGGAACTCTGTTCTAGATGAAACCACATTTTAGTAGTTGAGGACACACTTATGAGTTATGGAACATCAATTCAACGACATCCAGGTCGTTGCGCTGACGCTGGTACCGGCCCAAATATTATCCCGCCTACAGGAAGGCCATGTTATTCAGACAGAGATAGATGCGCTATGCTGAGGGGAGAAGTTCCTAGAGGCTAGAATGTAGCCTTGGACTAAAGAAGCACTCCAAATTTTGCAAACCATAGATAGAGCCCTCAAGGGGCTCACACAGACTAAGTGCAAAATCAGTTTAGCAGTAGAAGGACCTACCATAGACAAGCTGGTTGGAGAAGCACAAAACGCTGCAACACAAAGCACTGAGACCATCCAATTGCTACAGGTTGTTATCCAGGTGCTCAAGGCCAAGATGTAGGACTCTAGACCATAGTGTATCGAGGATGAGTCACGATTTTTTGTGGGGGGCATGTTGGGGTAGGGTCCCCTAGGGTCAAAGTTGACTCAATTATGTCTGTTTTGTTAAAGTGCAATGTGTATATCAAGGGGCTTTGGGGTAGGTCAAAGCTCCTTCTTTTTTTATTGGGTTGAAGGGTAAAACATGGGGCTCAAACCATGGTTTGAGCACATGGTTTTTTCACATTTTAATTATATAAATAGGCATGTTGAGTCAAGTCCAATCATACTTGAAACTTGAGAAATGACTGATCTATTTCTATGATTTGGGAAAGTTTTAGGATAAGTCTGAGTAGATATAGGATCCTGTGGTTGTGTGCACGGAGACCTAAGTCCTGGGTTATGTGCGAGGACTCAGCAACTATGTGCGCAAGAGACTAAATTGTAACCATTGAAGATCTGCTAATAAAGAGAATTTTTGGCGAGAATATTGTTTACTTGCATGATTGATGTTTATGTATTGATGTATTGATTTGCTTATAGATATGTTTCGGTTTACTTTATTAATGCGTATCTACCTGAATTGATTATATAATTGTGCAAGATATGTATATGTTTATGTTTAAGGGTTTTTGTTAGTTAATAACTAGATAAAGTAGATCTATGTGATTATGAAATTCCATTTCTATTTGTTAAAGTTAGATCTAAATCGGGCTAATAGGCACTTGTGTAGAACAATAGTAGTTAGATCAGATTGGAAGGGGTATATCCACAACATTTTTCCCCCTTAGAGTGCAGAAACCTAGTTCCAGCACCCCCCCATACTGCTTTAGGTGAGACTTTGGTCTGCACAAGAAAATATCTTTCGAAAGGGCCAGTAGTTGGAGGGTTTTTTTGGTTGGATAGAACACTCTAAACCTGGGTCAGGACCCCTTAAGCCAACACTATTATATTATCCAAAAAAATAAAGAGACACAAACTATGTTGGGTACTATGGAGCATGATTATCTTCTTTATTTAGATGTATCCCTGCGTTGGACCCCTATTCTTAATGGGGCGGAAACATCGCCCGTCATTTAATCACTTCCAGGGGGGTCCAGGGAAGGCGGAGACAACCTTTTGGAGCCCCCCCCTGGCAGGGGGTTTCAGGGGCAGTGCCCCCGAATCTAAAAAAAAGATGTAAAATTTCCATGTAAAATATTGTAATTTCGTAGTCAATCTGGGCCGTTCATTAGGCAGATGATCTGATGGTAGAATTTATGTTTAATTTAGGGTTTTTTTCCCTAGAAGTCAACCACTCATTTTGTATGAGGGTATTGTATTAGGGTTGTGTATGGTATGTGTATTATGAGAGAGAAACAGAAAGGGGGACTGTGAGAGAGAGTAGAGGATATTACAACGGATCTTCTGTAGGTTGTGTCTCTTCATCTTGCTAGATAATATCAAGGAAGGACTGGATTTTCAGGGTGGATGTAGCCCAAATTGGGTGAACCACGTATATCTGTGTCTCTCTTGTTTTATATATTTTATGTGTTTTTGTTTCCACATATTTTATGTGTTCCATTGCTCTATAATATATAATTTTCTAACAATTGGTATCAGAGTTGAAGGGCTATTTGGCTGATAAACTCATAGGAAAGAAGGGGTCCTAGTTCGAGTGGGATTAATAGCGGAAGATGGTAGGTTTAGGGTCGAGAAATTTAGTGGCCAAAACTACTCGTTGTGGAAGATGAATATGTAATAATATCTGCATTAGAAATATCTGTACCTACCATTGAGAGGAAAAACAAACAAGCCGTCAAGTATGACAGACGTAGAATGGGAGATTCTCGATAGAAAGGCAGTTAGAGAAATACGGTTGTGCATCGCGACATCAGTAGCCTTCAATATTTCGAAGGAAACAAAAACATAAGGTTTAATTAAGGCATTGGAGAAACTATATGAAAAACCCTCGGCCTCAAATAAGGTATTTCTTATGAAACATTTATTTAATATGAAGATGTGAGATGGTGGATTTTTTACTGACCATTTAAATGAATTTAATACTGTTACTAGTCAGTTAGGTTCTGTGAGGGTAAAATTTGATGATGAAGTAAGGGCTCTGTTATTTATGTGCTCATTGCCAAAAAGTTGTAATGGTTTATTTATGGCCATTAGTAACTCTATCTCTCGATCTAATACTTTAAAGTTTGATGATGTTGTCAATGCTATCCTTAGCGAGGAAATGCGATGGAAAAGCTCTTGTGATACATCGGGCAATGCTTTGAGTTTGGAGACTAGGGGAGGAAAAATGGAAAGAGGAAAGAGTTCAACATATCGCAGTAAATCAAGGAAAGGAAGATCCAAGCCCAGATTAGGGATAGTCTGCTAGAAAAGTGGAAATAAAGGACACCTGAAGAAATATTGTAATTCTCGGAAGGGAGAAGGAGATGCACAACAAGAAAACAATCATGAAACAAATGTGACAGGTGATGTCTTACAAGATGCTTTGATTCTATATTTAGAAAATGTTATTGATTCTTGGGTGGTGGATTTAGGGGCCTCATTCCATGCCACACCTGATAAGAAATATTTTCATGACTATGTTCAAGGAGATTTTGGACAGGTTCGTCTGGGTGATGATAAGCCCTGTAAAATCGTTGGAAGGGGTAAATTTCTTGTAAAACAAAAAATGGAAACAAATGGTTATTAAATGAGGTAAGGGATGTTCCATATCTGAAGAAAAATATGATTTCAACAGGGCAGTTAGGTGGTGAAGGTTGTGTTACAAATTTCACAAATAAAACCTAGAAGGTCACTAAAGCAGCGCTGGTAATAGCAAAAGGAGAAAAGGTTGGTACATTGTATTTATGAAATGGTATTTCTATCCCTGTTAATTCTTTAACTTCCAAAGGATAAGATTCAAAATTATGGCATCATAGGCTCGGACACATGAGTGAGAAGGGGATGAATATTCTTCACTCAAGAAATTTATTGTCGGGTTTGAAGAATATTGATTTGGATTTCTGTTAGAATTATATTTATGGAAAACAGAAGAGAGTCAGATTTCTTAGAGTTGGGAAAGGAAAGAAGAGAGAAAATTTAGCTATTGTGCATACAGATGTACGGGGACCTACTTAGGTATCATCTCTAGGTGTCTCTCGTTACAGTGTTACTTTTATTTATGATGAAACTAAAAAAACTTGGATTTATTGTATTTAGAATAAATCTGATGTATTTGATACTTTCAAGAAATGGAAAGCTTTGGTTCAGATTGAGACAAGAAATAATTTTGTAGGAATTTACAGGGTAAGTTCCTTAGATCAAGAACCAAAGGTCACTGCTCACAATAGATCAAAACTTAGTACACCAGTATAATCACGTGGTTAAAACCCTCAAAGAGGGAAACAATCCATGACCTGAGCCAACGTGGCCACTTTAGGAAATTTATTAATATAAAAAGAAAAGTTACATATGTTTCTCTCATAAATGGTTACCGGACAAATGACCCTCCATGCTCTTTAAATAGAGATCATGGACCAATCAGGTGTTAAGCCACGGATCAAGTGTCATTAATACCGAGGTGAGAGATAACCATCGGATCACTACAAATCATGACCGTCAGATTATAAGTTACAAATGTACATTGTAAAGAAACACACTTTACCTAACTCTACACTAGACTAAGTTATTCTTAACTATTTCCTATGTGTTGGAATATCCTAACATCCCCCCTTAAGAACAACTTGGGATAGGATTGAAGGATTTACAAAGCTAACACAAAAGGAGCCTATTTCCTATGTGTCAAAATATCCTAACATCCCCCCCTTAAGAAAAAATTGGGATAGGATTGAAGGATTTACAAAAGTGACACGATAGAAGAAGGAAGGAGGCATTAGAGCCTATCCCACCTTAATGAAAACTTTCCTGAACTCCAAGCATGGAACCAAGTTTGGTAAACTTCGCTTCTATGAGAGCTTTCGTAAATATATCGGCTACTTAATCATTGGTTGGACAGTACTACACTTCAAGAACACGATCATGAATGAGATTTTGGATGAATTGTATGTGGAGTTCAATGTGTTTCATACGCTGATGCTGAACTGGATCTTTACATAGCTGAATGGCACTCTGATTATCACACCAAAGTGTAGTTGGATGCTGCTGATGAAGACCAAATTCAGATAGAATCTAACGAAGCCACATGGCTTCCTTGTTGGCTTCAACTGCACCATGATACTCTGCTTCTGCTGAAGAAAGAGAGATGGCACTTTGTTTCTTACAAGACCAAGTAATAGGTCCTGAACCGAGAGTGAATACATATCCTGTAGTAGACATTCGATCATCAGGGTCACCAGCCCAATCAAAATCAGTGAAACCAATCAAAAATGGAGATGCTCCTGCACTGTAATGAATCCCGAACTGAACTATACCTCAAATATATCGAAGTATTATTTTAGCTGCTTTCCAGTGACTTTCAAGAGGTTGGTGCATAAATCGAGAGACAAGACCAACGGCAAAGGAAAGGTTAGGATGAGTATGGGTTAGGTACAGAAGTTTACCAACAACTTGACGATATAAGGTAGCATCAACTTCAGTGGTAGTACAAGTGACTGAAAGCTTGACTCCAGACTGAAAGGGAGAAGGGGCTGGCTTAGAGTCTTCCATGTGAAAATGGTGTAGAAGATCACAGGCATACTTGGACTGAGAGAGGGTAATGCCTTCCTTGGATTGCAAGACTTGAAGACCAAGGAAATAATGCAAGTGTCATAAGTTTTTCATTTCAAACTTCTTTTTGAGGCTAGACTTCACATGGTTTATATGGTTTGGATCACTACCAGTAAGGATAAGATCATCAACATAAATAACAATGATGGTGAAGGACTTACCCACTTTCTTGGTGTAGATAGTGTTGTTAAAATGACACCTAGAAAAGCCATTATCTAATAGAAATCTATCCATTTTGGCATACCAAGCCCGAGGAGCTTGTTTAAGATCATAGAGAGACTTTAGTAAGGTGAAAAATAAGGCTAGAGTCATTTTAAATAAAGCTAGAGGGTTTTTCCATGTAGATTTCTTCATGTAAATTTCCAAGTAAGAAGGAAGATTTAACATCCATCTGATGGACTTCCCATTTAAAGGAAGCAGCAAGGGAAAGAACAAGGCGGATAGAATTCATTTTGGAAATAGGGGAGAAGGTTTTAGTATATTCAATGCCTTCAACTTGTGAAAATCCTTTAGTGACAAGACGAGCTTTATGTCTATCCACTTTTCCATCTGGTCCAAACTTTTTTTTGTAAACCCATTTGCATCTGACAAGTTTTCTTCCTTTTGGAAGAGGAACAAGATCCCAAGTATCATTCGCTAATAAGGAACGATATTCTTCACTCATAGCTTCATCCCAAGATGGATGATCGGAGGCTTCTTCAAAGGTTTCTAGATCAGGATTTTCTGGAACTTGAGCCAATAAGGAAGAAGCTCTTTCGAATTGAGAATGTGTACGTTGTCGATTGGCAGGGTCCCCTGCAAGAGAACTTGTTGCATCCCGAGCATAGCGGACCCATCTTGGAAGAGGTGGAGTATAAGGAACAATTTCAAGAGGTGGAGGAGGTTTGTCATCCTCACTTTCATCATCTGAACTAGAAGGAATGCTATTAAAAATAAAAGAGAGAGAGAGAGGTGGCACATATGCCGAATTAGGCTTGCAGGCCAAAGGTGGCACACCTGCTGAACTAGGCTCATAGGCCGATATATTTTCATCAAACTTTACATCTATTCTAATGATTATATTTTTGGATTTTGGTTGAAGTAGTCTATATCCTTTGACATCTTTAGAATATCCAAAAAAAATGCATTTTTCACTCTTAGGTTCTAAGGCTTTATGTTTTGCATCTGGAATATGGGCCCAAGCATCACTTCCAAAAACACGAAAGTGACTTACATCTGGTTTGATTGAGCTCCAAGCTTATTCTAGAGTTATATTCTTTAAAACCTTAGTAGGAGTGCGATTTACTGTGTAATTTTCACAGTTAATGGCATCTGCCCAGAAATTGAGACCAAGTCCTTTAGATTGAAGCATACAATTAGCCATTTCTTTTAAGGTGCGATTCTTCCTTTCAGCTACAACATTTTGTTGTGGAGTATATGAAATGGTATGTTGCAATTGAATGCCATGCTCAGTGCATAAGTTGATAAATTTGTTGTTAACATATTCTCCTGCATTGTCTGATCTTAACTTAAGAATTTGATGTCCAGATTGTTTCTCAACAAAAGCCTTAAAGGCCAAGAACATGTTAAAAACTTCACTCTTGAGTTTTAAGAAGTATACCCAAGTGCGTCTGGAAAAATCATCAATGAAATTTAAGAAGTACTTGCAACCATAGAAAGAAACAACAGGAAGTGGACCACATAAATCACTGTGCACAAGCTGCAAGGGGGTTGAAGCGTGCCAAGAGGCACGTTTGTCAAAACTATCCCGATGATGTTTTCTGAGTACACATCTGGAGAAAACACCATCTCGGAAAGATACCATAGGAAGGCCCATCACCATATTTTCCTTACATAGAGTTTGAAGAGAGCAATAGTTTAAGCGACCAAATCGCTCATGCCAAAGTTTTCTCACTTCATCATTATGAGCAACAAAAATGGAGGGAAGACATGATGACCCAAAGTTGTCAAACTTATACAACCTTGTGGAATCGTAAGCAATGCCAATAGCTAAAATATGTCTAGGATCTTTGAGGTCCTTGATTACAACATCATGAGGTGAGAATTCTACTATTTTCCCTTCACCTGAATGAGTTATCTGATAAACAGATAGAAGGTTGCATGACAAGGTAGAAACACAGAGTACATCATTAAACTGACCATTATCTAGATGAATGGTTCTAGATCTTACAACATTAAGAGATCTATCATCACCAACATAAATATGTTTGGTGTTACAATCATTTAAAGAAAAAAACATGGCTTTATTTTTGGCCATGTGGTAAGAAGCTCCAGAATCAATGAGCCACTCATGAGAAGGAGAAGAAAAAGATACATTTAATGCATAACCAAATATTTATGCTTTAAAACCACAAGCAGAAAGTGCCATGCCTGAAGATGATGGTGAATATTGCTCCAAATTGATGTTGTGTTTCTTCATTGCTGCTTCTAAGGCTTCCATATTCTTAAAATATTTGGACTCTAAATGCCCATCACGATTGCAAAATTTGCAATGTCTATCTGTCTTATTTCCTTTTTTTTTATATGCCTTATCATTTTGGTGAGTTGCTTTTTCAGTTTGTGGTTGAAATTGCATAGGACCTTTGTTTGCTTTCGGACCATACTTTTTAGGATACTGCTTCTTGGCATTCTTTTGATATGGTTGTTGCTGGGTTGCTAAGGCTTTCTTAGAAGCATTTCCAGAAGTGATAAGACCAAGGTGTAAGAGATTTTCTTGTTCTCTTATCAAAGAATCACAAAAGGCATCAAAAGAGGGGTTCTTGTAGGTGGTTCCTGAAGAAATGATGGCTTCTCTAGTGGAATGGAAGGCAAAAACAAATACAGAGTATGTAGGGCAAAGCTTAGCAAGAATGCAATAAATGAGGCTACCATCTTCCTTTTTCATCTTACAACCTTCTAAAAGAATTCAAAGGGTCTTGAATTTGGACAAAAAATCTTCAATGGAGGAGAAATTATTGGGGTCCAAAGTAAGCAACTCATTTTCAAGCTGGTGGGCCCTGATTTGATTTTGAATGCCAAAAACAGTTTTTAGCTTTTCCAGAGCTTCATTAGGGGTGTCAATGTCAAGGATATGAAATCGAAGATCTTGAGCAATGGACATGCCTATCAACCCTCGTGTTTGATCTTGTTTATTTTATCATTTAGCAAATTTATCATCATTGGAAGGTTTAGTTTCTTGTCCTGTGGCTATTTTATAAAGCCCTTTACTTCTAAGTATATCTACCATGTGAGGTAGCCATTGGAAATAATTGGTGTTGTTAAGAATAATCGGGCGTGCACTTTCCATTTTTTTTTTAATTGAAGCTGATAAAAGCTAAAACTAACTACTCCAATGGAAATATTTCAAAAAATTAGGCTATTTCAAAAAAAAAACTTGAAAAATGGCTTCTAGATGAAGAAGTTATGCCTTTTGAAAAATCTGAGTTGTAGATGTCGAATAGTTACGGGAACGGGATAAAGTGCGGCCTTTTTAAAAAAAAAATCGCCCCTTTCAACAAAATTTTTTTACAAAAGAAGCTTGAGAAGGAGACTTGAACCCAAGACCTCTATTCCCATAAACTAACCCCTCACCAAGTGAGATAGTAAAAGGATCACATTATTGTTTGAAAAGAGGAAGGTTTTTTTTCTTTTTTCTTTTACTGTCCAGTGTGTGTGCCTTTTCCTGCACAAAAAAACACAAAAATAGAGAAAAAAAAAATGAAATGCAAAGCCTTAGAGCAGAATGTTGGATTTTCGGTTGGCCTTACCAGCCACTATCATTTTTTTCACTATTTCTGATTTCCCGAGATCGCACAAAGACACGGGGAAAGAGAATACGTCACAAAAAAAATCTCTTTTTCCTGTTTATGATTTGCCGAGATCGCACACAACGCATAGAAAAGAGCATACACAAAGAAGAGGGTATAGATCCGGAAAATAAATAAAACTTACAAACCGAAAATAAAAAGAGAGAACCGAAATAAGCAAAACTATTAACAAATATAACTGCAAAACAGATGCTTTATACCTCCAAATCTAAATTGTCATAACTTGGGCAGTCGAAAACCTTTTCACATGAAATGAAAGGCCTTCCTCATTGTAACAGATGCTTTAGACACAACCAAGCAGTTCTACAAGCCCAAAAATGTTTAGAAATAGTATATCTACAAAACGGCATTCACATGCAGTCAAACTAGCTTCGGATTTTGATCAACAACGGACGCGACCCTCAAAATAGCTCTCATACCATGTAGTAATTTACAGGGTAAGTTCCTTATATCAAGAACCAAAGGTCACCGCTCACAAATAGATCACAAATCAGTACACCAGTATAATCACGTGGTTAAAACCCTCAAAGAGGGAAACAATCCATGGCCTGAGCCAATACGACCACCTCAAGCAATTTATTAATATAAAAAGAAAAGTTACATATGTTTCTCTCATAAATGGTTACCGGAAAAATGACCCTCCATGCTCTTTAAATAGAGATCATGGACCAATCAGGTGTTAAGCCATGGATCAAGTGTCGTTAATATCGAGGTGAGAGATAACCGCCAGATTATAAGTTACAAATGTACATGGTAAAGAAACACACTTTACCTAACTCTACACTAGACTAAGTTATTCTTAACTATTTCCCATGTGTCGGAATATCGTAACAAATTTAAGGTTTATGAGATCAGACAATGGAGGTAAATATTGCAATAAAGAGTTTGATAGGTATTGTTCAGAGCATGAAATTCACAGAGATAAGACAGTCCCAATAACACCACAATAAAATGGTGTGTCGTGAAGGATGAACAAAACAATCATGGAGTGTGCAAGGTGAATGAGATTTCATGCAAGATTGCCTTTAAAATTTTGGGCAGATGTTGTAGATATT
This sequence comes from Pinus albicaulis, assembly GCA_034641835.2. Classification (NCBI taxonomy): domain Eukaryota; kingdom Viridiplantae; phylum Streptophyta; class Pinopsida; order Pinales; family Pinaceae; genus Pinus; species Pinus albicaulis. Next base: position 1,010,542,019 of record CM076572.1, on the reverse strand, counting down.
GTTGTTTATATAATAAACAAAGGGCCTTCAAGTTCCTTGGATGGTGGTATTCCAGAGGAGGCATGGATAGGTAAAAAGGTAAACTACTCATTTTTAAAGCCTTTTGGTTGTGAGGCCTCTGTCCATATTAATAAAGAAAATAGAAAAACGCTTGAGGAAAAATCAAAGAAATGTACCTTTATTAGATATGGTGTTAATGATTTTGGTTATCTCTTATATGATTATGAAAATCAAAAAATCATTAGGAGCAGAGATGTAATATTCAATGAAAAGGTCTTGTATAAAAATTAGTTGCAGGAAAAATAAAACAAAGAATACACGGTTTTTGATGAGATCACAGAAAAAGTAAATGTGTTTGAAAATAATAATAATCAATAGCCACAACAACAACAACCACCACAACAGCAACAAGCACCTCAAACAGAAAGTGGTGTTAGAATATCTACCAAGATAAGTAGACCCCCAGAACGATACTCTCCTTCATTATATTATTTATTTTTGGCTGATTCTGGTGAACCCGAATGTTATGAAGAAACAATGCAGGTCAAAACCAAGAAGAAGTGGGAGCTAGCCATGAAAGAAGAGATGGACTCCTTAATACATAACCATACTTGGGACTTAGTAAGGTTGCCTATAGGTAAAACAACATTGCAAAATATATGGATTTACGGGTTGAAGGAATAAGATGGAGGAAAACAGAGGTACAAAGCTATACTTGTGGTGAAGGGGTTTGCACAAAAGAAAGGTATTGACTT